>OZ024745.1:58242071-58259571 GCA_964016885.1 Eledone cirrhosa
ATGTTTCTATTAAAACAGTTAATGACATTGCTACTATTCAGTCATTCAACATTATATAATAACAATTCTAATCAAGCATAGATTTCACCACATTGGGTACGGTTTTGTTGAATTAATCATTTCTGGAGGTCTTGCTGTACCTATAGTTCCAAAGAATATTTTCTGGATAATTCGTAGGTTACATTTGAAAGCTGGAACCAAGTAACATTCCTCTATTTCTTTCTCTTTTTATGTGGCCCATCTTTTATATTATTGATTCTCCAAGGGACTTTTATATTGATTATTATTTTTATATAATTGTCCCGTATGGTTCTGTGGTTTCTTAGACTTAACTTAATAATTTAACTTGGACGTCGTTCCATCTAGACACGATGATTTACATTGCATCTGTTAGTACTTTTATTCCTATAGTGTAAGGATTCCTTCTTTTTCCAATCAATAAACTGCTATTGGACACTAGATTATTTGCCCTTGTTGTAATTCACATGGGTGCTACTTATTCTATCACTTGTCAGTGACTCAGAATCTCTTTATACACCAGGGAAAATATAAATGTCCTAATCGGCACGTAACAATTAATTACATTACTATAGTTAAGCAAGTGTTACGAAAGATCGTTGTGTAATTGACTGAGTGCGGAAGCTATTCTAGAATACAATAAGCAAACAATTGTAGTGAATACGCATATATTGTTATGATTAATACTCGACCAGCATAAATAAAAGTTGAGAAAGTAGCAACGGTGACAGAAGGAGCAGAAAGAGGCACCTACACAATTTTCTCAAATATATATGAAGTATATTTGTATTAATTATTATTATAGTCAATTTCGTTGGGAAGATTACATTTTAAATTTCAAATCAGCCCAACCAACGTTTCTTATTTCAATCAGATATTCGCACATGTATCCAGATGCTTAAAATCTTCTAAACATTGGCACAATCACCAGGGACCACTTAGTGTAATAGTTAACGAGTTTGGCTGGCATCCGAACGCTTCATCACTGGCGCCTCAGTCTACGGTTTCCGTCTCCCTATAATGATGCATACATACATACATACATACATACATACATACATACATACATACATACATACATACATACATACATACATACATTCATACATATATGCATGCATACATACATACATATTTGTACACATACATACATACATACATACATACATACATACATACATTCATACATATATGCATGCATACATACATACATATTTGTACACATACATACATACATACATACATACATACATACATACGTGCATACACACATTCATACATTCATACACATATGCATGCATACATTCATACATATTTTTACACATACATACATACATACATACATACATACATACATACATACATACATACATACATACATACATACATACATACATATTTGAACATATACATATATATTGAGCATATCAGTGAGAATGTGTTTCTGAGTGAGGTCATATCTGCTGTAGATGATTTGCTTATGACCCAACACTTGATACGTAAGTCTACGTATACTAGTGTCCCAAAATAGGGTAAATAAAAACCAGATGTACTGGCTTTAAATCCACTACGAAATCTGTCTTATTCCTTAAACAATGAGTAAGACGAAGCGAAGTATAAATCTCGTT
The DNA here is from genome assembly GCA_964016885.1 of Eledone cirrhosa. Taxonomy (NCBI): domain Eukaryota; kingdom Metazoa; phylum Mollusca; class Cephalopoda; order Octopoda; family Eledonidae; genus Eledone; species Eledone cirrhosa. The sequence goes on from OZ024745.1 coordinate 58,243,718, forward strand.
TCTCAGTAGTTCAAGGGACATTTATCTCCTTAAGATATGCATTCGTTAATGTACGTCTGATTGTTGGAACACGTGAGTATGCCTGTATGAATATATGTATGTTTTCTATTTATGATTGTAATTTTAAAGATTTTTATGTTACATCTTGTTTATATCAAAGATACCAGAAGAGAAAATATAAGTCTTCTGTTTTTCGTCCCGCCTTCTGTAGCCATCCACCCTTTAGATTTTAAGACCTTCATTCCCTAATATCGTGATCATACAGACCTTCTTTCTTTATAGAAGAATCCCTATACACACATTTATGTATGTATGCATCCGACGATATTGATCTGTTCTCCATTTCGGGTACTGTTTTCGATGCTCAAAGAGTGGGATTAGTTGAATGCAAGGCCTTTCTCCACTTAAAAAACATTCAAAGCACAGCTATTGTTTGTTCAGGATATGTTACAGGTTTGTGTGACTGGCTGTAGCTCAAAGTGCACCAAACTCTATAATCTTCCAAGCAATTGCAGTACTCTTAGCAGAGTTTGCAGCCATCATGTAATATAAACTTCATATTGAGTATTGAGAAAAGGATAATTTTGAACTAAATGCTTTTCACTGGTCATGATGACAAGATGGAAGGCTGCCTAAACAGATATTTTATGAAGAGCTCACCTGAGAGAAAATGCAACAACATAAAGCAAGAAAGCCGTTTAGAGATGTCATAATGATGTCATAGAGATGTCATGACTCAAGTGTAGTACTCGAATTGAAATACATTTTGTGTGGAAGATTTCATTTATTAAGATCTGGATAACTCAACTACCTAAAGACACATGAGCAAGAGAATAGATCAAGCAGATTGTGAGATGGTTCTACCGGCACGTTTCAGCGGTACATATGTACTGCATTTGGCTTAATTTGAAAGTCAGCATGGCAAAATACTTGAAGATGTATCGCAGCCAGTGATACCAGAAGTCAAACATTTCAGTTTCACATCTATGAACGTAGTCGCAGAACCGAAGCTTAGTTGAAAAACCACCTGCATGCACATGGTCTAGTAATGTTGAATAAAGAGACGGCACTCGTCTGACAAGGAGTAGCCATCAACATGTGTGTATGTATGTATGTATGTATGTATGTATGTATGTATGTATGTATGTATGTATGTATGTATGTATGTATGTATGCATATCACTCTTGAGTGCTACCGGTAACATGTAACCCAGTACAACCTGTCTCATGGTCGGGTCGTCGGCGACTAAACCGACAACCCCACCAAGATTATTTGGTGAGGAGGGTGGTTTTGGACACCCTGCAGGACAAAAAACAAAACCTGACAAAAGGGGGAAGAACTCATAAGAGTCAACGACCATCCCAAAATGTGTAAATATATGTATACATATATACATGTATATATATATATATATATGTGTGTGTATATATGTCTATACTTGTATGCAAATGTATATATATATATATATATATATATATATATATATATATATATATATATATATATATATATAAAAACAAATAACGAAACGAAATTAAATTTCGTTTCGTTTGTAACTCACTTTTGTATGACTGACGCTTAAACAATTAAGTTAAAGATGTACATCCATATATGTATACTGAAATACTAGTATGTATATGAATACACACACGTATACATATGTAGATGTACCAAGTTTTTTTCACTGGTCACTTTACTGTGAGTGGCCAGCTATTCTGTATGTAAACACACAGACAAACCGGTTTTTAGAGTCATACTGGTTTTTGAGGAAACACCTTTCCTCTATTCTCCAGAAAGCCAGACAAGGAATATTGAACTAGTTTCGTTGTTGTTACAACTCATCAGCAATATTTACCTATCTTCCGGCCTCTCTAGAGAATCGTAAAAGCACATATCGTTATATGCTTTTACGTTAAAAGCATATAACGATATGTGCTTTTACGATTCTCTAGAGAGGCCGGAAGATAGGTAAATATTGCTGATGAGTTGTAACAACAACGAAACTAGTTCAATATTCCTTGTCTGGCTTTCTGGAGAATAGAGGAAAGGTGTTTCCTCAAAAACCAGTATGACTCTAAAAACCGGTTTGTCTGTGTGTTTACATACAGAATAGCTGGCCACTCACAGTAAAGTGACCAGTGAAAAAAACTTGGTACATCTACATATGTATACGTGTGTGTATTCATATACATACTAGTATTTCAGTATACATATATGGATGTACATCTTTAACTTAATTATATATATATATATATATATATATATATATATATATATATATATATGCGCGGGGACATTGACATAATCGGGCTGGATACCCGATCCCGCGGTTAAACCACTGGAAGTGAAGGACCCCTAGCCTTTGTCAGGGCATTCTTCTATGAGAAGGCAACTCAGGAATCTGGGATAACACCGATATAAAACCTGCAGCTCAGTAGTTACTGATGATGTTGATCTTTTCTTCTTTTCGGGTTATAGCTACTGTCGCTCAGAGAGTGGGATTGGATCAGTGCTCAGTCTTTCCTCACTTTATAAAGAATCTTCACGCGCAGGCATTGCAGAGTAGCATTAACTAATAATTATTAATAATGTTATAACGTGCAATGGCCATACTCGATAACGAGGGTGCAGATATCCTCATGTATGCATGTATGTAAGTAAGTGTGCATGTATGTTTATTATGTATGTATGTATATACATACATACACATCGATATTAAAGGCCTGGGTGTTCTAATTATCTAGAACTACATAATCCTACATTTCTTGTTTTCTATACTGATATGTCAGAAAGTTGGTTGCTATTTCTATTTCCCATAGACTTGCAAAGGATTGCTTTTCACTCATCTAGATATACGTTTTGTTTATTTATTTTTTGTTCTGTTTAATAAGTCATTTCAGATAATTAAGCAGTCACTCAATTTCCAAAATTAATTTGAAGCTCGAAAATTGAAAATTCTAAAATCATTTCTAAATTTAAAAATTAAATTGTTAAAATCAATTTAATTTTAGAAAATAGAGAAATGATAATATTTTTCTTCCTTCTTTAAATCTTAGATTAATTCTCAACGATTATATCGTCTATGTGTGCGCACGTATATGCGTGTGTGCGTCTGTATGTGTGGTTGCGTACATGATGTATTTGTCTGAATGTGTTTTCATAAAGACACCGAATGAAAGCATGTTTGCCTGAATAGTTAAGATGCACTTTGCAAACACTTTGCAAACAGGATAGGCGAAGTTCATTCCTCTGTTTATTTGTTTGAGAAGTCGCTTTTGCCACAGCTTCGTATCGAGTTAAAACTTCAGAACAAAGCAAGAAAGACGAGTTCTCTGCGGTTAGTGTTCGGATGGATGGAAGGATAGATGGATGGTGCATGTAATTGGAGCTCCTAACACTGTCATACACATAGTATCATGCTGATACATTCCGGAAATGATATAAAGTGTACAAGTGGCTGTAGAATGTTGAACCACTTATGCATAGATAATGAATAGACAATTCCGTTGATTGAACAATTGGATGCCTCATCAAATCAGATGCGAAATCGATCATGTGTGTGTTTGTGTGTGTTAAATTGTGTTTGTATGTGTTAAATGTGTTCGTGTGTGTTAAATTGTGTTTGTGTGTGTTAAATTGTGTTTGTATGTGTTAAATTGTGTTTGTGTATGTTAAATTGTGTTTGTGTGTGCTAAATTGTGTTTGTGTGTGTTAAATTGTGTTTGTGTGTGTTAAATTGTGTTTGTGTGTGTTAAATTGTATTTATGTGTGTTAAATTGTGTTTGTGTGTGCTAAATTGTGTTTGTGTGTGTTAAATTGTGTTTGTGTGTTAAATTGACGATAAGGTTGGAATATGAAAGACAATAGCAGTTATTGTGATGTCACTCAGCAAGTAGAAATGTATATATATATATATAAAACATGAGAAGATAGAAGAATACTACGTGGTTGCACATGGGTTACATATGATAAAAATAGTCCTTCGTCAGTGATTTTCCTACCATCATTGGTATTTCATCGCATTAAAAATCATATACCTCAGGTTGGTGCGAGCAATAACTAAAAAAGGTTATTGGGACCAGTAAATCGCGTAAAGCGAGGGGGACAAGAAAACAACATAGAAGGATAAAAGCAAACCAAAGATAGGAAAAAAACAAGCAACATAGTTGTCCGGTCATCATAAGATGGGCGGATTTCATGAGCGAAAGGTACAGACGTCCGACGTGAGTGAGATGTAAGCAAGAAGAGACCCACTGTAAGCCAAACGGGAGGAAGTGAGAAGGGGAGAAACAGAGAGTGAGTGAGTGGAAGTGTGAGAAAGCGGTCAGTCGAGAGAAAATGTAACTGACAGAGGGGGCGAAAGAAGGTGAGAGAAACAGAGAGACCGGGGAAGCAGTAAGAGAGAAACAGACAAACGCAGCCGAGGTAAATATATATAAAAAACATGAGAAGAAAGAAGAATACTGCGTGGCTGCACATGGGTTACATATGATAAAAATAGTCCTTCGTCAGTGATTTTCAAACCATCATTGGTATTTCATCGCATTAAAAATCATATACCTCAGGTTGGTGCGAGCAATAACTAAAAAAGGTTATTGGGACCAGTAAATCGCGTAAAGCGAGGGGGACAAGTAAACAACATAGAAGGGTAAAAGCAAACCAAAGATAGGAAAAGAACAAGCAATATGGTTGTCCGGTCAGCATAAGCTGGGTGGATTTCATGACCGAGAGAGGTACAGACCGTCCGACGTGAGTGAGATGTAAGCAAGAAGAGACCCACTGTAAGCCAAACGGGAGGAAGTGAGAAGGGGAGAAACAGAGAGTGGGTGAGTGGAAGTGCGAGGAAGCGGTCAGTCGAGAGAAAGTGTAACTGACAGAGGGGGCGAAAGAAGGTGAGAGAAAGAGAGAGAACGGGGAAGCAGTAAGAGAGAAACAGACAAACGCAGCCGAGGTAAATATATATTAAAAAACATGAGAAGAAAGAAGAATACTGCGTGGTTGCACATGGGTTACATATGATAAAAATAGTCCTTCGTCAGTGATTTTCAAACCATCATTGGTGTTTCATCGCATTAAAAATCATATACCTCAGGTTGGTGCGAGCAATAACTAAAAAAGGTTATTGGGACCAGTAAATCGCTTAAACCGAGGGGGACAAGTAAACAACATAGAAGGATATATATATATAGAGAGAGAGTAGTAGTAGTAGTAGTAGTAGTAGTAGTAGTAATAGTCTCTGATTTAAGCACATGGCCAACAATTGTATCGACCCCAGTGGCACTTCATTTCTCGATCCTTAAGGATGAAAGGCAAAGCTAACCACCTCGCCGGGATTTGAACTCAGATGACAAAGGTCCGTAACTCTATGCCGCCAAGCAGTGTGCCCGACGCTCTACCGATATTGCCAATCTACCTATAGTAGTAATAATAAATTCAAAAACAAATCTGGGGAGGACACGATAAGAGTTGCATATATATATATATATATATATATATATATATATAAATGGAATAGAATGAAACGAAATTTCATTTCTCACTCTTAGTACGGCAGTTACTTAAATGTAAGTATTCTATTCCATTTATCGTTTTCGGTGCGCCCAGCCGACTAAACTCACTCGATATGCAAATTAGGCTGCTCAGCAGTTAATATGCATAAGGAAAGTATATACTTTCAGATGTTGAACCATCTGGGAGGAAGGTATACGATGCTGACGGTAGCTAATAAGCTGGAAACTAGTACAGCGTTCATCGTTCGTGTGTCAGTGTTGAACAAAAAGGTGACGTACTTGCCTAAACACTGTACGGCGTAATTCGGGCTGTTTGTTTGTTTACAAACAAACCGAGCATTATAATAAATGTTCGGTAAACCGATACGTGCATATATTTATGTGTGCATGTATGTATATATATACATACTACTGTACGTCTGTATACATATATGTATGTACGTATACATACTTACATTTATATATATATATATATATATATATATATATATATATATAACGAAGGAAATGTGGTAAGGAACCAGGTGGACCATAACGCACCAAAGTACTCAATACTTGAGGTAGTAGAGTGGGTAATAGGAACCAATAAGACTAATTTGCAACCATAGAATTACTACTGATTTTTGACAATCACTTTGACCATATATGGAATTACCCCTTGAGAAGATCGGCTATTTAAATACCAGGATAAATTTTCATTTAGTCCAGAATTAGCCGTCGAAACGGCTTGAGCTCAGCTGTCGGGGTCTTACTGGTTCCTATTATATATATATATATATATATATAATGGAAAAATTTGAACAGGAACAAAACAGAGAGGCTGTACAATGAATGTTTATTAATTTCACGCTCTGGATATATATATTATTATTATTAGAAAATGAGGTTTTTTACAAAATGAAAAATAACCAAGGTGTCCTACACGAGTGAAAGTATAAAGAAAAAAAGATGAAATCGAAAATGCAACTGGAGTCTTATTTTTTTAAATATATATATATTTATTTGGTTCCTTTACCGGTTTCGCAGTTCTTCTGCTTTTCAAAAGTAGAGTTGAGATGGAGGATCTGTGGTTTTTCTCACATCAATATATATATATATATATATTGGGTAGTAGATGTATTCCGTGACACATGTTCACACCGTTGCCTGCTCTTTAGGTACATTTAAAACCACTCACTCTGTTCCAAGCATTCGGGTCAGATCTCCGGTTTCATAGCCATTAGCCACTTGTCTCCTAAGATCAAGAAATAACTAGGCTCATCTGCGCTGCTTCTTCCTCCCTGAATTCCTGATAAAATAATTACACTTGAACATGAAACATAAAATTACTTATAAATTTCTTATAAAGCATTCGCAATTCCGAGGTTATTATTATTGTACCAGCCAGACACTGCGGTGAATTTAATCGACTTTACACTCAACTCAAACTGGTTGCCTTGTGCCTAAATTAGAAAAATTATTATCAACATCCTTTCGGGGTCGATAAAATAAAGTACCAGTAATACACTGGGTAGTTGCTGGCCTTGTGCCAAAAGTAGAAACTATTATTATCAACATCATCGTTATTATTATTTTTATTATTATTATTCTATTGCGGTGGATTGGCAGTATCGCGATGCTTTGACGTGTGGAGTTACGTCCTTCCCATTCTGAGTTCAAATCCCGCCGAGGTTAACTTTGCTTTTCATCCTTACGGGGTCGATAAAATAAAGTACCAGTAATGCACTGGGTATTTGCTGGCCTTGTGCTAAAAGTAGAAACAATTAATATTATTCTATTGCTGTTGTTATTATTATTAATATTATAAGCTACATTCAGAAAATTTGGAAATCTTCCAAATCAGAGTACAGACGAAAAATAAGATTTGTTTTTAAACAAAATATATTTAATTCTTATTTGTCTACAAACATAAAATAGCTAAGAGAAATTACAGCAACGACTACTCAAAGAAAAGAAAATTGAAAGTAACGATGATCACGTACAAAACCTACGTAGAGAAATGACATGAATATTGTGCAACAAAGTAAACATCGTAAAACTAGTTAATGTGGTGTGGTAAATAAATATATTCATATATACCAAGTCCGAACACATTGGAACTTAACTCCCACTGTCACTGCTTTAGTCTCTCCCGCTCTCCCTATCTCTCACTATTGTAAACAAATCGGGGCTTACGCACTGGACGCCCCGTCGGACAGAATAGGGAAGGCGTTTTCCAGGAGAATGGGGAGGAGTGAGATACGCGGGAAGAACGAGGTGGTGTATGTGTGATCTCGCAACTGAAATGAGCACCTGAAACCTTTAGCGAAAGCAGAGTAAACGCTACAAAATAATTGTTTCTACGTTTGGCACAAGGCCAGCAATTATCGCAGTGCAGTACTGGTACTTTATTTTATGGAACCCGTAAGGATGAAAGGCAACGGTAACCTAGGTGGGATTTGAACTCAACCGTAAAGGGCCATAACTCTATGCTGCAAAGTATCTCGTCCGACGCTCTAGCGTTACTACGAATCCACTCGATTGAGAGTGACGGCAGTAGTTTTGATGTAAAGTGTATATTTGTATCAGTTTATTCTTATACATATAGTCAATGTTATTTATAGGTTTCTGGCTTTCAGACTTCATAAGATTGGTGTTATTTATGTACATGTCCGCCTGTAATCTAACAGCAAATTGCAAGGACCCCAATCAGCATTAATTTCTATTAAAGTGTGTTTCTTCTTCTTCTTCTTCTTCTTCTTCTTCTTCTTCTTCTTCTTCTTCTTCTTCTTCTTCGTCTTCTTCTTCTTCTTCTTCTCTCTCTCTCTCTCTCTCTCTCTCTCTCTCTCTCTCTCTCTCTCTCTCTGTTCTCTCTGTTCTCTCTCTCTCTCTCTCTCTCTCTCTCTCTCTCTCTCTCTCTCTCTCTCTCTCTCTCTCTCTCTCTCTCTCTCTCTCTCTCTCTCTCTCTCTTCTCTCTCTCTCTCTCTCTCTCTGTACGCCATTGTGGCTAAAGACTTGCTAAAATACCACCTGTATATGCGTGTGTATTTCTATGTTAACTAGTATATCTCCTATCCATTCACCTGTCTCATCTCCCTCTCTCCTTCTCTCGCCCTATATCTTTCTTTCTCTATCTATCTCTCTCTCTCTCTCTATATATATATATATATATATATATATATATATATATATATATATATATATATATTAATAATAATAAATTTGAAGACTAAATCCAAAGAGGGCTCGATAAGGATAAATATATATCAAATATATAAGAACCGTAGAGCAAATATTTATTAAAATATCAGATTAAAGTTTAAGCAAAGAATCGCTGCTTTCACCCTTAACGGGATCTTCTGAAACTAACAAAGTCAATCTGTGAACGCAGAAGTGAATATTTCACCGCTCCAAATAATGACGTATTATATTCGTTTTTTCCAGTTCTTTGCCAGGGAACGTTTCCACGAACCAAAGTATCGTCTTCCTGTCTTCCTCCGGTTGCAACGTTTTTTGAAATATTCACTTCTGCGTTGACTTTGTTAGTTTCAGAAGATCCCGTTAAGGGTGAGAGCAGCGATTCTTTGCTTAAACTTTAATCTGTTATTTTAATATATATATATATATATATATATATAAGGAACGATCGACTTTCGTCAAATCGGACCGAGGGAACAATGTTTCCGTTGGTCTTTCCAATTGCTAATACTATCTATCGGTCGCAACTCCAGGTAGAAGGAGCAACGTGAAATAAAGTGTCTTGCTCAAGGACATAACGCATCACCTGGTCCAGGAATCGAACTCACAACCTTACGATTGCGAATCCAATTCCCTAACCACTCAGCCACACGCCTTCACTAAGAGAACCTAGTGGAGTGCCTTTTGCTAAGGTCCCTGAAGGAATTCGTGTGATTATACATCCGCGATTTAAAGGTCGTAGATGTTGCGCCAATGTAGGTGCGATGGGCGTTCTGGGTTGTAACCACACACTTGTATATTACGTCTCTACAGTTACAAGTTCTGCTGTCAGTTTTTGTGCATCCGATGTCCGGGCCTCGGTCTGTTATGGCCCTCTCACGGTTCTTAGGGTATTGTACCGACGACACTGTTGTCTCCCCCATGCCACTGTTTCCCTCTCGGTGTTGTACCATATCGGCCTCCCGGGGCGCTCTGGTCGCCTCGGGAGCCGGGTTGTCATTTGAGGGCAGGTCCCTGGTTGGTTCTCCGCACTCCGAAAGACGGTCAATCTGTCGCCGCGGTTGACGGCCGGTGTGCGCCAACTTCATCGCGTTAGTTTTAGCCATATAGTCGGCCATATTAGGCGCTATATATATATATATATATATATATATATATATATATATATATATATATATATATATATATATATATATATATATATATATATATATATATATAGGAAAAGAGTCAGGTAACCGACGACTGAGCTCCTGCCATTTAGACAGCTAGATCTGAACTAAGCCACCCTGGTGGGTTAGTTTGGATCTAGCTGTCGAACGGCCGGAGCTCACCCGTCGGGGTCCTGACTCTTTTCCCATTACCCACTCTACTACCCTAAGTATCGAGTACTCTGGTGCGTTATGGTCCACCTGGTATCTCACCACACCTTCTTTGTTATATATATATATATACACCATAAAGTATGATTTCGTATAACAATATTCATAATATTTTAACACATGCGAGGGTCGAGTGAAAAGTTCATGCTCTCATGGAATGACCAAATGAGTTTTATTTTTCAATATAGTCCCTGGAAAGAAACACTGTAGTTGTTAATAAGAAGATTTGAAATCATTGCACGCAAGAGTCTAGTATCTCCTCGTCATAATCAGCCTATGAACTTTTCAGCCGAACCTCTTATATCATTGTGTAATGATATACTAAACATCTAAAGTTGAGAAGCAAATACAGACACGAATGAAATTAAATAAGGAAAGGGCGCAACACGCAGTTTGAACTACATTTCTAGCTGGAGATATTTTATTCCACATGTATGTTGTTTTTTTTCCTTTTTCTTGTATTCTTTCTGTTTTTGTTTTACTTTTACAGAGTTATACAGCCGCATAAGAGAGACCCTTTCAGAGATATATAGCAAAAGAACCGTAACAGGATATCTTATAACTTTGCTACAATTTTGAAATGCTTGCAAAGTTTAGCGAAATATATGACAGCTAGATATGCAAGACTGTTGTAAGACCGAATTTAACGTGATATGGGAGCTAAATATTTAGGATGGCTAGGGTGACGGAAATACCAACAGTTCGTAAATTATCTCAAGCTACACACGTTGCTAATTTTATTCATGAAAATAAATAAATCTCTGACGTTGATTAATATTCTTAAATATCATAATAGACCATGCCTACTTGAGCACAATATTATACATCTACTTTATGGTTCTTTCATTAAGTACTTGGTGGGGTGAAGTTTATGCCTCACCGAGGAGAGCTATTTAGGCCAAAACATATATTATTATTCTTTCCCGTACATGTCAAATTGTTTAGAATAGAATAATTCTTGAAAGCAATGCAATGCTTTCCACACCATATTTTTAGAATATTTTTAGAATATTATTTATGCTCATTACAATGAATATATAGAAACTAATTTAATTTTGTCAACTATTTTCCAAAGACCTGTTAAGGCAGTGAATTTGCAGAGACATGGGAAGGAATACTTTGGCATATTTTTTCCAGTTCTCCGTGCTCCCGGTTCAAATTCCTCTCGAGGTCAACTTTGTCTTTCAAGTTTTCATCGTTGACAAATAAAATATTAATATTGTTATATTTATCGGTCTCTCTCTCTCTCTCTCTCTCTCTCTCTCTCTCTCTCTCTCTCTCCCTCACTCACTCACTCTCTCTGTCGCTCTCTGTCTCTCTCTCTCTTCCTGCCTTTCTCCATCTTTCTCTCTCTTTCTGGCGGATATTGTCTGAGATAAACCAATGATCTGGATGGGCTCTATCATGTTTAACTTCTTAGGACCCGCCGTATGTCACAACTGCGCCCTCTGTAAATCCTGGATGAATTGAGAACTCAAAGAAGGAAGGAAAAATAGAAGCATGCGTGATATGGGGGCCTCAATGTAAATAGCTGGCTGTTTGAGAGATACGACTAGGTTTCAATTTTAAATATTTAGCTCCTGTATCCAGATCAGAACTGAAGGTGCTAGGTTGCAAGTTTATCAATTGACCAGGGGCGACAACTTTTAGACACCTCAAATTCTAGTTATTTTATTCTATCTAGTTATTTTATTCTATTTTCACACCCAACCCAAAGTGGGTAGGAGATCTTCCCGTCAGACGGGAAGAGTTTACAGATCTGAAATACTTTATAAAATTTAGTATTATTCATTTTCACATTCTTATTTCAAATAACACTTTGATTGACTTTGCTTCCATTTATCCGTCTTCAAACCTGTAAAGGAAAATAATAATATTTTTGATTGGCTTCAATCGACTTTAGAACGTTTTGTTCTTGTGATCTGGGCCCTACTATATGGCTCACGAGACTGACTCATTGCCTGGAAAGTTCTTCACTATGGCACAAGTCAGGGCAATGTTTCTTTATGAAAGACCGGTAGTTGCCCATGCACTCAAATCCCCGATCTCCCCACTACCGATATTATGCACGCGAAAAACAACGGTCACTCTAAAATGTATCGCATTCTTATGCAACGTGTTTGCCGATTCCTAATGGATAGAAAGAAAATTTGAGTTCAGTGGAGTTTGAACTAAGGGTGCTAGCATTTTACCCAATACAGTAACGACTTTATCAATTTACCGGATGTTCTTTAGAAAACCGATAAATAAACATATTATCGTGGACATAGTTGTGGGTGTAAAACGTTTACTTCATAACCATGTGGTTCTGGGTTTGATTCAACAGTACAACATTTGGGCAAATGTCTTCTACTATAGGCTTAAGTTGGATAATATCTTTTGAGTGGAATTCGGTAGACAGAGACTGTTCAGTAAACTATAGGTTTATATGTGTTGCTTGTGGTCGAAAAAGCAGTGTAGTCTATATCAATGTCACTTTACGTCACATAGTTATCTTGATTTACTATTTTTTACCCATTCTTTTTTCTCTTTCGTACGTTTTATTTGAACATCTGTTTTCGCTGTGTCGAGAAGAAGTATCTTCTGTAAGGTTTTAAACTTTACATGAAAACATGCTATCGGCAAATATATCAATGGAATTACTACAAACAAAGTAACATTTAACGTTATACAACCTTTCTTTTAAGACACCTGGTAGAGAAATATAGCGAAGGAGGAAAGAAGGAAAATACCGACTCTAAGAGTTTGAGTGAAGCATGAAAAGAAATTTCAAACCACTCCTGTCATTCTGAAAGAAGTTAGAAAGCTGATAAACACCAAACAAACGTCGAAGTGACTCATTGCTGTCATAAAGATGTAATTTTACACACTTCTTGAATCGCATGATTCGGTCTTGTCTACTGTTTCAGTTTAAATGTATTCCTTCTTTATTGTTTATTTGATTTTTTCGTCTTTTTATATTTCTTAGAAAGCTAAAAGAAGTAGCTAATATTTAAAAAGAAAAACCAAAAAACTGTATCCGACAAACTTGTGGGTTCTGACCTGAATGACGGTGAAGCGATGCGCTGAAAGAACCAGACCTCAACGCAGGGCCCGTCCTTCCCGATATCAATCTCCATCTTTATCGAAGGGAGATGGTTTACCCATAATGAATTCGAGAAAAAACTATCAGTGAGCAACCCGTAATTTGTCAGTTGTCAATCTTCACCCTGATGGGTGACGAAGCTTGACCCTAATGTTGATTTCATAAGCTTGTTACGAGAATAAGAATCACTGCATCACAGAAATTCAGTTACGATTTCTGAAAGAGAAGATTGTGATGCCTCCCTGCCTTTTCCCGCCTATTCAATCTAATCTCATTAGCTCTAATTGCGATATAAAACGATCTACATCGAAACCCCCTTTGCAGATCATTTTAAACCAGAAAACATTATTATTATGATGATAGAGTTGTATCATTTACGTTCTGAGTTCAAATCCCACCGAGGTTAGCTTTCGGGGTCGATTTAAAATTGTTGGCTTTGTGCCTAAATCAGAAACCATTATTACATACACGCAGCTGTTTGCATAAATATTGATTGCAAATATATGTATGCACATGTATGCCTCTGTGTGCGTGCGTGTGTGTATGTGTGTGTTTACATTTGAGTGGAGCATGAATGAGTCTGTTTGAGAACTGTCAAATGGTCCAGGCACACGAAATTGGTATGCGTGCAATAGTCTTTCGTTGTTGCTCCATATCATCTTAAGACATGCAACAGTAACTAATCAAATACTAATTTTAAGATTATAAATGACCACGACGTGGGCTGTAGTTAGTAAACTCACAAAAATAAGGTGAATAAATAACATTCCGGTATTGAGCTATACTATATTACGTTATGATTTCAAATCTCACCGATGTCAAATGAACTTCTATTTTTTTGTTTTTTTGTGGAGTGTTTTATTCTTCTTTTTCTAAGATAATAGTGTTGTCGTTGTTGTTGTTATTATTTCCACGTCAGCATTCCGTTACTAATATTTCCTATGCCCAGTGGACCCATGTTTACATTATCCTAGTTTTCCTTTTCTAGGACGGTGGTGGTAATTTGAGAGAGATTTGGCTCCCATTTTATGAGGTTAATTGATCATGTAGAGGCTCCTTCGTTGACTCAAAGACAATATTGGCATTTCTAATAGGCCACTGATCATATAAAAGTATTAGATACGTGTGTTAGTAGACTCATGAATATGAGCGGTACTACTCTTAGTTAAAACAAATAAATGGTTCCAAATTCGAATCTAATCTGATAGTATATACATATTTGAGGATAACATCGGATGACGATCGGAGGTCAAACAGATTGAAATGTAGCCTAAATTTAAATGTTTAAACATTTCTCATCTCAAAATAAAGTTAATAGTCAGAAAACCTGTTAACAAATCATATACAGGCGGGGAGATTGCAGAGTTGTTAGAGCACTGGAGAGAATACCTTGCAGTATTTCCTCCAGCACACTTCACTCTGCATTGAAATCCCACCGAAGTTAATTTAAATTACCAGCCTATGGTGATGGATTAGTGAAATTGTTAGAGCGACGGACAGGATATCTTGAGCTTATTATTCCGAGTCATTAAGTTCTGAATTCAAATTCTATCGCTTACCACCGATCTTATTATAATGCAACATTGTGATCTGATTAACAATGATATATCCACAATTTCAGACGGATCGATGAATCGATTTTAACCACGTTCACGACCGGAATTTGCACAAAACGGAATTAACGCAAGGACTTGGAAAATATTTGTCAACAGTTAGGAACAAAAAAACATTTCATTTAAATAAATGTTTATGTTTATCATGTTGCCTTTGTTCGTTTTTATTTTATTAATTCGGTTTTTTTTTTTCATTCGGTGAAACCATTCGGTGTGTGTGTGTGTGTGTGTGTGTGTGTGTGTGTGTGTGTGTGTGTGTGTGTGTGTGTGTGTGTGTGTGTGTGTGTGTGTGTGTGTGTGTGTGTGTGTGTGTGTGTGTGTGTGTGTGTGTGTGTGTGTGTGTGTGTGTGTGTGTGTGTGTGTGTGTGTGTGTGTGTGTGTGTGCGTGTGTGTGTGTCTGTGTGTGTGTCTGTGTGTGTGTGTAATTCTTACCTAGCCTTAGCTCAGTTTTGTTCTAGCAAACCTATGTTCAAAGTCACACCCCTCTGCATTGCATATTTAATTAAAATTTCCCCGGCATCAATCGGCTTTCTTTTGAAAATGATTGTCTCCGTCACGAAGCCTACGACCTTATGCATTTTCTCCATTAATCCATTTAACTTTGTCTCATTAGCTCACAGCGACGAATTCAGCTATTTCTTTCGGGACAGACGTCAAGTAAAGAAGCCGCCCCACAACTAAAAGTCAGGCCAGTGTCTGTAATTATTTTCGACAGTCTGGCTGGCTATCGAATCTGCACCCATTTTCTGACATCCCACTGCATATGCAGACAGCTGTCCAGATGTATGATATGCGGAGGTATGTCTCCCCCTACAACTGAAGGAGTTCTCCCATTCTCTAATATAAACTTCCCATGACAATTGCAGAGCTGCATTTCCTCCATAGCTAAGTGATTCTATTTCAATGATGGCATAGCTACAAACATTCAGAATAATTTAGGAAACATACAATAATATTTCTTTAAAATATGTTAGAAATTATTTTTTGTTTTGCTTCTTATGACTGAATGAATTGACTCTACCTATAGACTTTGCTAGCCCTAAAAAGCTGGTGAGATTGATGCGATTGATGTTCTGCTTAAAATGT
>OZ024745.1:58264571-58287071 GCA_964016885.1 Eledone cirrhosa
GACATTGTGTAGATTGGTTGTTATGAATAAACTAAAATACTGCTATCGTTTTGCTTATGTCCATGACTTGTCTATTTAGTTTTCAGGAATAGTGAGTATAGGACTATATTATTCAATAGTTCTTTATTTCTTAAGGTAGGATGTGATGACGATTTAACAGTTATTTCTAGCAGGCCAAGCAAACAAATCGGGTTCTCCTTTTGGCTCGTAATAAATTAAATTTTATCATATGTAAAACAAAGGAATTGCTAATGCATTATGCCAATTTGGAACTATTCATGGCTGATAGATATTGGTTACTTACATGTGTAAAAGGCAATTGTTTTTAAGGGTGTGGGGAGGGAAATCATTTTCCTTAATCTCATTGAGTGCTTATTTTATCAACGAATTGCAATAAACGGCCTGCACGAGATTTTTACTCAGAACATCAATAGATAAAAGTAAATAGTGTGATACATTTAGTTTTGAACTGTACTATATCTGCCCAATCTCAGCGCCAATTCATTGGCAATAAATATTGGATTGGAATTATGAAAAAGAAAGTAGAAACGCACTGTGAGATTAAAACCTAATGTATATCTAGAAACGAGAATCTAGCAATGAGAATAATAAATAAAATAAGTTAGCAAAATAATTCTTACTTCTATGCACAAACATAGTTCTATAGTTATAAATATCGCTTTACAAAGACATTGTTCCGTATTCAATCTCAAAGCTCAGTAGATTGACCAAGTAATTCCTATAGCTAACTCAATCGGAGCAAAGTCTTTTGAGGGTAAGTTGCAGCATAGAGTTATGGCCCTTTATGATCTGAGTTCAAATCCCACCGAGGTTAACTTTGCCTTTCATCCTTACGGGGTCGATAAAATAAAGTACCAGTAATGCACTGGGTAATTGATGGCCTTGTGCCAAAAGTAGAAACAATTATTAATAATATACTTAAACAGACCCTCCTATGCATCGTGTGCTCAAGTTGGTGAACCAATACTTACGTAAAATTACAAACCATTAAATTAAACTCTCTCTATATATATATGACTTTAAATAAAAACCTTTTTTGTACTGTTGAGCATGTTATTCTTCACTATATATATATATATATATATATATATATATATATATATATATATATATATATATATATATATATATATACATGTGTTTGAGAGAGTGTGTCTGTCTGATTTTGTGTATACTTTCGTGTATTCTATTGTAAAACAGCGTTGAATTTCGTATCTTGACGTCGAAAGGAAACTTACCCATTTGATAAGTAGAGAACGATAAAATGAGTCCTAGACTTGACTATAAAATGAAGTCGATATCATATTCCGAAACTGTTGGAAGTTGTGTTGTTGGACGGCCGCAGTCCGAAAGTCTAAAATCTGTAAAAGAATTTAAAAAAGGTTATCAATCCAGATGAAGTAAACAATCAACTCCACATATCTATTGGTGAGATTAATGTGATTGCGTGATTCTCAACTCTTTTACAGGATGATAATTGCGTAAATAAAACATAAATGCCAAGCAACAAAACAAACAGAATTGCAGACCACCTGCTATCAGACGGTTTTTGTTTGTTTGTTTTTCTCTGAGATGCTTATTATATTATACAAAATATCATTTTTGGTTTGTCTATTTTTATTTAACTGTTTTACAAAATGTCTGTCACCATCCACACGAAACAAATATGATAACTGTCAAGGGATTTTTAACACTTCTTATATGAAAAACTTTTGGTCAAATACATAAATCCTGAAAATTTTAAAAGAGAAATGGAAAATTGTGTTGTTTATAAATGTTACAACAATGGTAAATTACTACCAAGTGATGGTCACATTGCAACATTTGAATTAGAATTATTGAAATCCTGCGTGTATGTGGAGTCTTAAAAGTATAAAGGACGAGCAAGTGAAGAGAAATTGTTTCAGTTGCGAATCAAAATTCGATAGTTGGGGAAAATGACTCCAAATTCAGAGAAAGAATATCTGACCAATAATTTTACACACTTTCAGTAATTAAATAATGTCTGAAAAACATCATGCAAGTCTAGAGAAGAAGCTGGTTGAATAGTAAAAATTATTTTTAAATGTTGATAATACATTAGTATTAATACGTTTACCGAGACAAATAATGCAATACGATCCAGTCGTATAAATATGTGTTGCTGAGAATCTATAAATAAAACAAAAGATGAAGCTAAAATAAAATTGAAACATCTAGACCGTAGAGCAGGGTAAAGACTGAAATTTATAACATATATTTGCACTGAAAACTAATTATTTGTGACAGAAAAATAAGAGATGGTTTGAAAAGCTAGTATTAGAATACATAAAACCTGAAACAAATATTGTAAACCTCATTTTATGGCTAAAATATTTTGTTTTCCTTTAAACATCTTTATCTTATCAGAGAAACAATCTATATGAGAATCATATTGATTGTTTCTATTGTTTCCATTATATTTAATAACAGTGAGTAAACAGATTCTAAGACAACAGGAGAGTTACCAGCAGTAAATTACATGTAACAATAACTCATATTAATATCAAAAGAGAGTAAATATCACAACAGAAACAATAAGAAACAAGTAAGGCTACACTCAATGTGCAGCTGATTTTATTCTGTTATATAATCATGAGAAAAAATATATTCGACTCAATATTAACCCATACATTAACAAATGAAAACAAAAGAAGTTTCGCTCAACATATATGAATAGTGTTTGAATGTACTTTCAAAAAATACAAACCCTTATTTATCAATATGGAGTGGGATGAGTTGCTATCTACTGTGGTATGGGAAAATATATTTATTTTTATTTTGTTTTCTGTGCAAACCGTCTCTCGCCCAGCTTTACTTAATAGCAAAAAATTGCTTAAAAATACTATAAGAATGTTAATGTTTCATAAGTATATGGGAAGCATATGAAAATACGCTGTACTTATCTAAATATTACTAAATATTATATCTAGATGTTGTGTAAATAAAAAGAAATATCGTTCTGTCACTAAAAGAATATAATAGTTTGGAAATCAGATAAGCTAACATCTCGTATTTGGGTTTTAAGAAAACATATAAAAACGGAAAGAATCTTTGCATTCTACAACAAGCATGTCATACCACTAACATTAATAATACAATAGATGAACATATGATGCAGAAAAAGATGAATACAATCAATCATTTATTTTTCATTCTTTTTCTCGAGAATAATGTAAAATGCCTTGCAAATAATGGCAGCTAAATAAACTTGTTAGTGAAATATTTTGGAAATGTTCAGTGAATACATTGATATGGAATTTAGAATTATATAATTTGATATTTTGAAGATGAAGAAAAGTAAAATAGATGAAACTTGAACGATCAGGCAAGAAATAATCTTATCGTGAAAATAGTTAGGAATGTTAAGGGTTGTGAAAAAGGTCGAGATATTAAAGAGTAATATTAAATATATTTAACATTATTTAGTATT
Organism: Eledone cirrhosa; assembly: GCA_964016885.1. Lineage (NCBI taxonomy): Eukaryota > Metazoa > Mollusca > Cephalopoda > Octopoda > Eledonidae > Eledone > Eledone cirrhosa. The sequence goes on from OZ024745.1 coordinate 58,268,044, forward strand.
AACTTTCTTGTATCTAATATTTTCTATTGTATCTCTTTCATTTCTCGGTGGATAAAAATAACCATTGGTTACAAAAGGTTTCCTTCTTTCGCCAATCCGCTTATCACCAATCAGTCGACTCATGAGGAAGAATTGATCATAGACTGGAATGAAATATTAAGTCGGTTATATACATTCTATGTAAAATATTTGGTAATATTAATGAAGACTATAGAGATTGTATTTTTTTTTTTGTTAAACTCTACATAAATGTAGTAATAAGATTTTAACCAAGAACACGCAAATCGTAAAAAAAAAGAAGTTAGGTTTTAATAAATGTGTTATGGCTGATGAACTCAAGAAGAGACAAATGAAAATTAAGTGAAATTATAGAAAAATCGTCTTTCGAATTTTAGGCGCAACACGTTGTCTAATAATACTGGGTTACAGGTCCAAAAAGAGGCTTGCATGATACTAGAGATAGTTTAAATGAGAGTGTTGATGTTTTGAGAAAGATAGTTTAAAGAACATCTACTATTATTAAAAATAAAACGGTTATAATTACTGTGCACAAGACAAACTATATCATGTTAAGAAATAGTGACATGTCAACTTCGGAGTGGTGTGGATAGGATTGAAAGTAAAGACATACTGTTAGTGCTCCTGCATAGCTCTAAATCTTCTAGAGCATCCGAAGTAAGCCTTTTAGCAAATCACTAATCAAGTTAACAGTTCTATGGTTGCTTACGGAGTTGGTGGTTTCTATTATATATCGGCCTGATTACAACTGAGTGAACTGGGTTGTTGAGAGCTAAATGTAATTATGATTGACACTGCACAGTGTTTTTAATACACATCACCAGTTTCTTTGCTTGTTGTCTATTTCTCTAGGCCAAAATAATAGTGAAACGTGGATAGGGAATTTAGTAAATATACACTTATTGGGGAAAAAGCATATAATACATACAAATGTATTTACGAGTAAGTTGAAAATGCAACTAGATATGTTAATGCATGCATAAACGATGACTGCATTGGTTTGTAAGATACTTGCTAGATGAATCGGTGTTTAAAGTTGATAGCACACGCTCTTACCCCAATCTCAGTTCTATCTCCTCCTATTTCTCTCATATATATACTGACCTACATAGGTTCTAGTTGAACATCAGCTGCATTAATATTAACAGTCATTGGTGGATTGGCAGTATCGGTAGAGGGTCCAACGCCATGCTTTCCAGCATAGTTACGTCCCTTTACGATCTGAGTTCAAATCCCGCCGAGGTTGACTTTGCCTTTCATTCTTACGGGGTCGATAAAATAAAGTACCAGTAATGCACTGGTTAATTGCTGGCCTTGTGCCTAACGTAGAAACAATTAATATTAAGAGTCATGAAGAACCTGCGGTAATGGTGATCATTGTCCCTTCACTTCTGAGAACCGTATTAATAAAAAAAAATTTAAATAAATATACGGAATTGAAATACAGTCAGAGATCTAATATATATAGAATCCAAGAGAAAGAGAAAATGAAGCAAACTAACGTGGTATGGATTGACCAGCGGCAATCTCTTTATATAATTTAAAGCGTGTAATTTCTATGCCCGTCACCCTAGGAAAGTCAAAAATATTCCTACTGAGTGAAATAACGAACCAATACACACATCCACACACTGACAAACGCATACACACACACATACACACACACATACACACACACACACACACACACACACACATACATATATATATATATATATAAATATATATAATATATATATATATAGTAATAATAATAATAATAATAATAATAATAACAATAATAATGTTTTCTTTATTAACCACAAGGGTTTACATAAAGTAGACATTAAGGACAGTACAGGACAATACAGGACGGTACAAGTGGGCATTTCTGCGTGTAAAAAACAAAAACAGAGGATGTAACAAAAAAAATAACAATGAAAAATTCCCCAATAGGGGGGAGACTTCGGAGGGACATTTGTGGAGAAAGCCCATTAAAAGGCCAAAGTGACCCTGACCACCAAGGCAAATGCCCTCTCCCAGTTTTCCACCTTTAATTTACAGACACATACTCAGAGTAGGCCCATTCACTCGGGCCATTTTTGCTTCTCTCAGCCGTCTTTCAATAAAATGCTGGGAAGAGAGCACTTCCCTCTCTACACTGATTTTCCTTTTCAAATGAAATTTGAAAAAGTCAATCAGGGCACCACCGAAGAGGTAAGTGCTCATCTTCAGCCCTTTCAAACGTGTCCACCATACTATCTCTTTCGCCATGGCCACCAGACAGATAAAAACTGCCTGCCCTTCCCGGCTAAAGGAAGAGGGCGGGGTAATCCTCACGATGGACTCAGCTGATAGCCGGATCTATCCTACACGCGACAGCAGGTATTAAACATAAACCCACAAGTCAGCAATAATAATAATAATAATAATATTCAATAACTTCCTAGTCTTCCAGAAATGGATAGGAAGACTAGGAAGCTATTGACTATCTACAACATGTTCCACAAGAGGAGTGATGTCGATAGACTCTACTTAAGGAGATCTGAATGTGGAAGAGGTCTTATCAGCATAGATGACTGTGTTCAGATGGAGAAAAACAACCTACACAAATACGTGACTGGTAGTAAGGAGCCAATGCTCAGAATTGTACTGAAGGAGAGGACAATAGAGCAGGGGATGTCCAAGGAGGAAATAACAAGGAGAAAGAGCAGCCTTCGTGAAAAATCCATTTATAGTAGCTTCTTTGAGAAAACTGAATTCAGATATCCACAGACATGGAACTGGTTGAAAAGAGGAGACCTTAAAAAGGCTACAGAAGGAATGTTAATGGCTGCGCAAGAGCAGGCCCTCAAAACGAAGTGGTTGAAACACCATATTTACAAGGAGGAGGCTAGCCCACTGTGCAGGATCTGTGGAGAGAGAGAGGAGACTGTGGCTCACATTGTATCCGAGTGTAAACACCTAGCCCAGACTCACTATAAAGGCTGGAGACATGATGTGATGGGCAGGGTGATCCACTGGCACCTATGCAAAGTAAACAATTTACCACATTCTGAGAAGTGGTATGAGCATAAGCCAGAGGCGGTGATAGAACACGATCAGATGAAGGTGCTATGGGATTTTAGGATACAGACGGATAAGAAACTGGAACACAATAGACCTGACCTGGTGGTTTTGGACAAGGAAAAAAGATCGTGCCTGATTGTAGATGTAGCCTGCCCATTCGACACGAGAGTGCAAGAAAAGGAGAGGGAGAAAATTAACCGATACCAGAACTTAAAGTGGGAAGTAAAAAGGATTTGGAACTGCCATGAAGTCAAAGTGGTCCCGATTGTCATAGGCGCACTAGGTACTATCTCAAAAGGTTTCCAGGGATGGTTATAGAAAATTGGCCCTGCCCCGCTTTTTGGAACGCTTCAAAAGGCATGCTTGCTGTGAACAGCAAGAACCCTCCGATACGTCCTGAATATCTGAGGCTGCAGGTAATAGCTTGATATTCATTTCAACAAACTTTCCAGTTAACTAAAATCAATGACTGAGACTCAAAGAACAATAATAAAAATAATAATAAAAATTTAAAAAATGAAGGAATTGATAAGATCTGAATACATTCGGAGAATAAGGAGCATATTAAAGTCACATCTGAACAGTAGGAATGCCATAAGTACAGTAAATTCCCGAGCTGTGTCTATTATTAGGTACAGTGCGGGAATTCTGAGATGGAATATTGCTGAACAAAAAGAAATATATAGGAAAACTAGGAAGCTATTGACTACCTACAACATGTTCCACAAAAGGAGTGATGTCGATAGACTCTACTTAAGGAGATCTGAAGGTGGAAGAGGTCTTATCAGCATAGATGACTGTGTTCAGATGGAGAAAAACAACCTACACAAATACGTGACTGATAGTAGGGAGCCAATGCTCAGAATTGTACTGAGGGAGAGGACAATGGACCGGAGGATGTCCAGGGAGGAAATAACAACAAGGAGAAAGAGCAACCTTCATGAAAAATCCCTTCATAGTGCCTTCTTTGAGAAAACTGAATTTAGAGATCCACAGACATGGAACTGGTTGAGAAGAGGAGACCTTAAAAAGGCTACAGAAGGAATGCTAATGGCTGCGCAAGAGCAAGACCTGAAAACGAAGTGGCTGAAACACCATATTTACAAGGAGGAGGCTAGCCCACTGTGTAGGATCTGTGGAGAGAGAGAGAGGAGACTGTGGCTCACATTGTATCCTAGATTAAACACCTAGCCCAGACTCACTATAAGGGCTGGAGACATGATGTGATGGGCAGGGTGATCCACTGGCACCTATGCAAAGTAAATAATTTACCACATTCTGAGAAGTGGTATGAGCATAAGCCAGAGTCGGTGATGGAAAACGATCAGATGAAGGTGCTGTGGGATTTTAGGATACAGACGGACAAGAAACTGGAACACAATAGACCTGACCTGGTGGTTTAGGACAAGGGAAAAATATCGTGCCTGATTGTAGATGTAGCCTGCCCATTCGACACGAGAGTGCAAGAGGAGAGGGAGAAAATTAACCGATACCAGGACTTGAAGTGGGAGGTAAAAGGGATTTGGAACTGCCATGAGGTCAAAGTGGTCCCGATTGTTATAGGCCCACTAGGTACACTAGGTACTATCTCAAAGAGTTTCCAAGGATGGTTAAAGAAAACTGGTCCCGCCCCGCTTTTTGGAACACTTCAAAAGGCATGCTTGCTGGGAACAGCAAGAACCCTCTGATACGTCCTGAATATCTGAGGCTGCAGGTAGTGGCTTGATATTCATTTCAACAAACTTTCCAGTTAACTAACATCAATGACTGAGACTCAAAGAATAATAATAATAATACATGGTACCTCATTCTTGGATAACCAAAAGCCTAGAGATCTTCAAGTTGGCAGAGAGCATCAGACAGTTGTTCAGCAAAAGTATGAAGTCCTGGGAAACAGAATTAACATCGGGTGGAGAATCCTTTGGAGGCGTGACGATCAAGAGAGGTATCTTCAGGGAGATAGTCTGTCCCCTCTCATGTTTGTCCTTGCCCCGATACCCCTGACCATTATATTGCGAAAAGTGAGAGCAGGATACAAGTTGGGAAAGGGAGAGCTTACCATCAATCACCTCCTCTTCATGGACGATCTTAAACTCTTTGGGAAGAGTGAGAAGGAGTTGGATGTACTTCTTGACACTGTCCGTATTTTCAGGAATGATATATGTATGTAATTTGGTATTAATAAGTGTGGAGTTCTTGTGATGAAGAGGGGTAAATTGAGCAGAAGCAACGGAATCCAGGTACCAACAGATGAGATGATAAAGGAAATTGACACTGAAGAAGGATACAAATATTTAGGTGTTCTGGAGGCAGATGACATCAAGAAGAAAAGAAATGAAAGAATTGATAAGATCTGAGTACATTAGGAGAGTAAGGAGCGTATTAAAATGACATCTAAATAGTAGGAATGTCATAAGTGCAGTGAATTCCCGAGCTGTGTCTATTATTAGGTACAGTGCGGGAATTCTGAAATGGAATGTTGCTGAACAAAAACAAATGGATAGGAAGACTAGGAAGCTATTGACTATCTACAACATGTTCCACAAGAGGAGTGATGTCGATAGACTCTACTTAAAGAGATCTGAAGGTGGAAGAGGTGTTATCAGCATAGATGACTGTGTTCAGGTGGAGAAAAACAACCTACACAAATACGTGACCGACAGTAGGGAGCCAATGCTCAGAATTGTACTGAAGGAGAGAACAATAGACCAGGGGATGTCCAAGGAAGAAATAACAACAAGGAGGAAGACCAACCTTCATGAAAAATCCCTTCATAGTACCTTCTTTGAGAAAACTGAATTTGGAGATCCACAGACATGGAACTGGTTGAGAAGAGGAGACCTTAAAAAGGCTACACAAGGAATGCTAATGGCTGCTTAAGAGCAGGTACTCAAAACGAAGTGGGTGAAACACCATATTTACAAGTGGAGGCTAGCCCACTGTGTATGATCTGTGGAGAGAGAGAGGAGACTGTGGCTCACATTTTATCCGAGTGTAAACAGCTAGCCCAGACCTACTATAAAGGCTGGAGACATGATGTGATGGGCAGGGAGATCCACTGGCACCTATGCAAAGTAAACAATTTACCACATTCTGAGAAGTGGTATGAGCATAAGCCAGAGGCGGTGATAGAACACGATCAGATGAAGGTGCTATGGGATTTTAGGATACAGACGGATAAGAAACTGGAACACAATAGACCTGACCTGGTGGTTTTGGACAAGGAAAAAAGATCGTGCCTGATTGTAGATGTAGCCTGCCCATTTGACACGAGAGTGCAAGAAAAGGAGAGGGAGAAAATTAAACGATACCAGCACTTAAAGTGGGGGGTAAAAAGGATTTGGAACTGCCATGAAGTCAGAGTCGTCCCGATTGTTATAGGCCCACTAGGTACACTAGGTACTATCTCAAAGAGTTTCCAAGGATGGTTAAAGAAAGTTAGTCCAGCCCCGCTTTTTGGAACACTTTAAAAGGCATGCTTGCTGGGAACAGCAAGAACCCTCCGATACGTCCTGAATATCTGAGGCTGCAGGTAGCGGCTTGATATTCATTTCAACAAACTTTCCAGTTAAATAACATCAATGACTGAGACTCAAAGAACAATAATAATAATAATGTGGTTGAATCACCATATTTACAAGGAGGAGGCTAGCCCACTGTGTAGGGTCTTTGGAGAGAGAGAGGGAACTGTGGCTCACATTGTATCCGAGTGTAAACACCTAGCCCAGACTCACTATAAAGGCTGGAGACATGATGTGATGGGCAGGGTGATCCACTGGCACCTATGTAAATTAAACAATTTACCACATTCTGAGAAGTGGTATGATCATAAGCCAGAGTCGGTGATAGAAAACGATCAGGTGAAGGTGCTGTGGGATTTTAGGATACAGACGGATAAGAAACTGGAACACAATAGGCCTGACCTGGTGGTTTTGGACAAGGAAAAAAGATCGTGCCTGATTGTGGATGTAGCCTGCCCATTCGACACGAGAGTGCAAGAAAGGGAGAGGGAGAAAATTAAACGATACCAGGACTTAAAGTGGGGGGTAAAAAGGATTTGGAACTGCCATGAAGTCAAGGTCGTCCCGATTGCCATAGGCGCACTAGGTACTATCTCAAAGAGTTTCCAAGGATGGTTAAAGAAGATTAGTCCAGCCCCGCTTTTTGGAACACTTCAAAAGGCATGCTTGCTGGGAACAGCAAGAACCCTCCGAAACGTCCTGAATATCTGAGGCTGCAGGTAACGGCTTGATATTCATTTCAACAAACTTTCCAGTTAAATAACATCAATGACTGTGACTCAAAGAATAAAAATAATATTAATAATAATAGTAATAATAATAAATTTGAAGACTAAAATCCAAAGAGGGCTCGATAAGGATAAATATATCAAATATACAAGAACCCTATATATATATATATATATATATATATATATATATATATATATATATATATATATATATATATATATATATATATATATATTGTTATACTTTGGGAGGGTCATGTTGCCAATCAACACACGATTTCAGATAAAGAATCTTGCTAAACAAATTCAAAAACGAAATATATATATATATATATATAACTTAAGTCACGCACATATTAAGCATGTGCACGTTTCGAAGATCCTAGCACCTAGCATTCGAATCTTGCTTGTTCCTAAAAAAGAGCTCTTGACGGAATAAGACCATATTTCGTGAACTAACGGTTTTTCTTGTAATTTTGTTCAAACTCCAAATGCTAGGCTTCTCTACTATACATTATTGACCATAATTGGACACCGAAATCTAAAATCCTGCATACGAGTTAAGTGTATGAAATTTTAATTTTATTATATGTGTGTGTGTGTGTGTGTGTGTGTGTGTGTGTGTGTGTGTGTGTGTGTGTGTGTGTGTGTGTGTGTGTGTGTGTGTGTGGAAATAGAGCGAAGGAGCATGCGTGAGAGAGGGTGAGATGAAGACTATCTAATATGATTTCTTAATAATTGAACTCATGAGTAAATTGTGTCTGCTAATGTAGTTTCTACGAACTAATGTTTTCCTTTCCTTTTCTTTTTTATTCATTAAAGCGAAGAGATTATAACCTTAGTAAAATTTATAATCCATTTCTTAATTTCTTTTCTTTTTTTTCCTCAAATCTTCGTTCCATTTGTTTTATCTAAGTAGAGATGTGATTAATTGTAACAATATTTATTTCTTTTATAAAATCCTGTTTTATATAATCTTCTTTTTAAGTGAACTATTTTTCTTTTCGAAATTACTATTCATTTCATTATTTTGTGTAGCACCATGAAATTTGAAGAAAAGACAATAATAAATTTTTACCTATTTGGTTTTATGAGACGTTATTCAGAGCGACAAACAATAGAGTTATGAGTTACTTCACGTATTTTTTCTGCTTGCAAGGGTTTGACGAAACCCGGATTTTGTCCCAATTTTATAAGCTTTATGCGATTAAGAATTCAAGAATCCAACGAGACAAAATGATAGTTCGTCACAGGGTTAACTCAGAGTTGCCACAGGTATCATTTTTCAGCCTACTGAACTACAGGAAAGTGAAACGAAATACTTTATCCGAGGGTACAATGCATCACCTGGAATGAGAATCGAACCTAAACATGTAGATCAACATCCCAACTGCTAAGTGATGCGCCTTCACAAGTAACAAGTGTAAGTTCTCAAAATTACCAGTCATGAATCACACTCTAGTAGAATATAATGGTTTTTTATATAGGCACAAGGCCAACAATTTGGGGGAAGGGGAAATTCGATTAAATCGACCCCAGTGCATGACTGCTACTTTATTTTATCGACCCCGTAAGGATGAAAGGCAAAGTTAACCTCGGTGGGATTTGAACTCCGATCAAAAGAGCCGTAACTCTATGCTGCAAAGCATGGCGTCGGACCCTCTACAGATACAGCCAATCCACCGCCCTACTCTAGTAGAATTTCCTGTAGAATAAAATGAATAGATTAGATAAGCATTAAGTAATATGATGATTAATTCTTTGCAATAATTCTACGTGGTAGTGTTAAAATTAATAGAAATTTCCGCAACCAATAGGATCATGTAACAAAGAGTATGAGATTAATTAATTGTTGCAGCCAGGAAGAATAATTATACTTCAGTACAGAAATTAAAGAAGTAGAAGAGATTAATGTTGGTCATTGAATGCAATACTCTTATTGAAAATCTCTTTAAGGTAACGACCGGCTTGAAATAGCAGCGACATCTACATAAAAGTATATCCTACATTATCAAATAATGGATAAATTAAATACTGTAGTCATAGATACATGAAAAAAAATGGGATGATCAAAGCTAGAATGATTTTGATTAAAGGCGTGCTCAACCAGGACCAACAACGAGAACAGCAACTCTCAAACTCTTACATTAGGAAAGCTTCCAAAGCTTTTGAGAGGATTGACCACTGCTATATGGAAGCTGTTCTAATAGCAACCGGTTTCAGCCACATTTTCCAAAGCTAGGTCCCCACAATATACAGCGACATCTATTCGGTTGTCGAAGAAATACAATGCGCACTTTCTATATAGAGTTAGTAGTCGAAATGAGCAACGATTGGCTAAAAACTACACAGGTTATCACTGAGGACAGTCTCTTCTGCATGACGTTAAGGTCGAGGATCATGGACAATTTCTAGAAATCCTTGGCTTGAAAGTGCTACACGAAAGCATTATCTGTTTGAGAAAATCCCTACAGATACGGACGTGCAAACGGCCAATCCTGGCCGTGATGCGCGCATGGTTACGAAATTGTCCTACACGCTATCGTTCAATATCTTTGAGTTGCTGAACTGTGGGTTTGTGCCGAACAGCTGTTAGCGAGTCTGAGTCGCATCCGTTTGTCAATCGAATTGATAGTGAAGATCGAACCTCCACCTTCCCCCGACAAGAAAGTGCAAGAAGTTTTCCTCTTCATCTGGTCATAGTAATGTATAATGCACACGAATGAAAGGTTTAAGAACTGTTTTTTACTTTCTAACTGAGATGTCATCCACTTGAAGTGGACGGTTTGTTTGGGGGAGGTTCTGTCTTTTGAAGTGTTTCTGGAATGGTAAGTGAGCGTGGCTAGATTGATGAGCCTAACTGGGCCTACTCTGACTATACATTTCTAAGACAGGAGAAAAGAAAACTGGGTGAGGGCATTTATATGTCTTTGTTGATACAGTGTAATCCTGACTTTGGGCATTTTCACCTGGAGTATCCTGGGGTAGTCTTTCCGCTACAAGGGAAGGTTTCCTGATAGAAATTTAATTACGCCCCTTTTTTGTTTTGTTTTTTTGATTGATTGTATTATTTACTTTAGATATAGATAATCTTTCTAAGAATATAAACTAATTGAAGGAGACACGTGCTTTTTCTCTCTTGATAACCAATCTTTCCAGATGATGCGACTGAATTTCTGTGGAGGAGATGGGGATTGAACTTAATGCTCGGATAATAACCAATAGGACATTCACATTTGCAACTGTGCATCACCCCCCACCCCCACCCCACGCACACACACACACACGCGCGCGTTTGATACTTCCTCATTTAATTTAGCATATTTGGAGATCTTTTCATGTCTTTTTCTCCAATAATATTATCTAAAGGGATTACAACATCTATTATTTGACATTCTCTTTTTCTTTTCATGTTACGTATAATGATATCTTCTGATCAATTATTCTATGTCTGAATTCATTAGTTCGAGTTTTGCTGTTCTGCATTTCTGTGAAGGGATGAATAGCAAATTCGATTTATGGACGCAAAACACTAAGCAACGACCTTGATACTGTAATGCATCGAAGATAACATCCCCATGTTATACATGCTGACTTTCAAACTAACGAGGTAGCATCTACATAGTCGCTTGATCTGCTAAAGTAACTGCAAAATCACACTCATATGGCATCGCTAGAGCCATAAATATAGAAAGGGCACATTAAATAATATAGATTGAGTTACTCCAAAATATGAGGATCAGAATATCTTTGTTCCTAGATCTGCTCCAAGGACTAAAATAACATCATGCCAGCCTTACCACCCACATTATTATAAAATAAATAGTTACGACCCTTTACATTCTGAGTTCAAATCCTGTCGAGGTTAGCTTTGCCTTTCAACCTTACGAGGTAAATAAAATAAAGCAAAAGTAACGTACTGGGGTCGATTTAATCGACTTTCCCTTCCCCCAAAATATTGTTGGTCATCTGCCTAAAGCACAGCGGAATTATATACTCATATAAGATTAATTATTTTATATCACCCGAAATTACAAATTGAACAAGAGACTTGACGTTCCAGGAATAGTTATCAATAAAACCAAACACAGACCTGCCAACCTCTAAAAACGCAAACGGAGAGAAATTGGGCAAAAGGGGGAGATTTTACATAATGAAAGATATACCCATTTTTACAAGAGAAGACATCTCTCCCCCACACCAAATCGGGTGGGAGATCACCCCGTCGGACGGAGAGAGTTGACAGGTCTACACACAAATAAAAGATAACAGAATTGCCTTGATATCACTTAGTGCAACCATTTCATAACTGTGTCGTAATTTTGTATTCCTGTCTCAAACCTATTTCAGTAAACGTTTAGTCAAAAGTGATCAAGTTGTGACCTTGTCATATTTTTCTTCAGACTTGCCTCAAATTTATAAGACTGTGAGCTATCATGTGACGGAGATTAGCTGCTATTTTGGATATGTCTAGGTACCATGTAGAAGCTCTCTTACTTGTGTATGCTGTCTTTGTTAGTATTTATTTTGTACTATTGTTGTTAGTATTTATTTTGTACTATTGACGTTCAATATTCTGTTCATTGATCTATTTAGTTTTTAACTATAGTTTCAATTCATTTTTTAAACCTCTGAAGTAATTAATAAATAATTAACATATTTTTTTTCCATTAAGCGCAAGGCGAACATTTGTATAAGATAGAATTATTTAATAGAATCAACATTACCAGTATTTGTTTAATTGATCCCAGAGTAATGTATGTTTAAAGTTAGTATAGAGATGGGTTTGAACTTGGAACCTGACGCGATTCAAATAAATACTACCACTTAATCCAGTTTTCTACTTTGCAAGAACCCGTCACCGCCATTTAGTTGACTACTAATTAAATACATATTTGTTTAATGTAGAATATTACACAAATATCCTTGCTTGAACCTGATCTAAGAAACTAAGCATATAATTTATCTGAGTATAATGATGTTATATGACAACAAACAACAGCAACAACGGCTACAATGACGTAGAAACATGAAGTCTATATAATGACAAAACAATCGCGAAAAAAGTAGAATAACAGTTAACTAACGTAAAACTTGTGGACAGCTTAAACTAAGCTAAACTTTTACTGAAGAAACATTTAATGTGTGTGTGTGCATGTGTATATGCGTTTGGATATATGTGTCTGTGTCTGTGTGTATGCGTATGGGTATATGTGTGTATGCGTATGGGTATATACGTGTGTGTCTCTGTGTGTGCGTGTGTGCAAGACTAATAAAAACAACAAAACGAAAAGATAAAAACGTGCATCTGCGTCTCCCAGCTTAAGGAAAGCGAATAAAATGATTTAACATGTTTACAGAAACGCCCTTATTTTACCATTTATCAGCATACAGAGTTATTCTACTGTAAACGCATTCTTCGCAAAAATTCACAAGATTCGTAGTTTTGATTGGCTTAAATAAATCATAAATAGTAGAAGATATGATTAGTTAGGTTATCGTATTGACCTTACAAGTTTCCTAGTACACAGATTTTTCTGATACAATGATTGTCTTCCTTAGATTCAAACCTTTTTTTATATTTTTAGTTTTATTTCTATATTCTTTGGGGGTATATTTGTGTTGGCTATTTATTTTGTTCCAGCTGGGCTCCATTACCAAAGCGGTATAGCTCAATTAAATATGCTTCTCTATTACGCAAACTTTGAAAAGAAAATAGTACTGAAAACAATTGTATAAATCTCTTCCAGTCTAATTGTTTGCTTTAGGTAAACTTTATACAGTTTTATTTCACCACAGATAGGAATTGTGTCTTGAGTGGGTGGAGGGATTTATATATGTTTGGGTAGAAGGAAGCAGAGGAGAAAATCACTTTTCTTATATATGTGTTTGCTCTGCCTTAAAGGAGTTCATATTTTCATTTGTGTTGTATGTATATATAGAGACACACACACATATATATATACTATATATATATATATACACACACATATATATATATGTGTGTGTGTGTGTGTGTGTGTGTGTGTGTGTGTGTGTGTGTGTGTGTGTGTGTGTGTGTGTGTGTGTGTGTGTGTGTGTGTGTGTGTGTGCGTATTATATATATATATATATACATATATATATATATACATTATATTATATTATATCTTTAACTTAATTGTTTAAGCGTCAGTCATACAAAAGTGAGTTACAAATGAAACAAAATTTAATTTCGTTTCGTTATTTGTTTTTATCGTCTCCGTTGAACCGGTACTTACTCACACTCTATGCAAATTAGTATGCCCACTACTAATTTTCATAGAAAAAGCATATAACGATATGTGCTTTTACGATTCTCTAGAGAGGCCGGAAGATAGGTAAATATTGCTGATGAGTTGTAACAACAACGAAACTAGTTCAATATTCCTTGTCTGGCTTTCTGGAGAATAGAGGAAAGGTGTTTCCTCAAAAACCAGTATGACTCTAAAAACCGGTTTGTCTGTGTGTTTACATACAGAATAGCTGGCCACTCACAGTAAAGTGACCAGTGAAAAAACTTGGTACATCTACATATGTATACGTGTGTGTATTCATATACATACTAGTATTTCAGTATACATATATGGATGTACATCTTTAACTTAATTGTTTAAGCGTCAGTCATACAAAAGTGAGTTACAAATGAAACAAAATTTAATTTCGTTTCGTTATTTGTTTTTATCGTCTCCGTTGAACCGGTACTTACTCACACTCTATGCAAATTAGTATGCCCACTACTAATTTTCATAGAAAAAGCATATAACGATATGTGCTTTTACGATTCTCTAGAGAGGCCGGAAGATAGGTAAATATTGCTGATGAGTTGTAACAACAACGAAACTAGTTCAATATTCCTTGTCTGGCTTTCTGGAGAATAGAGGAAAGGTGTTTCCTCAAAAACCAGTATGACTCTAAAAACCGGTTTGTCTGTGTGTTTACATACAGAATAGCTGGCCACTCACAGTAAAGTGACCAGTGAAAAAACTTGGTACATCTACATATGTATACGTGTGTGTATTCATATACATACTAGTATTTCAGTATACATATATGGATGTACATCTTTAACTTAATTGTTTAAGCGTCAGTCATACAAAAGTGAGTTACAAATGAAACAAAATTTAATTTCGTTTCGTTATTTGTTTTTATCGTCTCCGTTGAACCGGTACTTACTCACACTCTATGCAAATTAGTATGCCCACTACTAATTTTCATAGAAAAAGCATATAACGATATGTGCTTTTACGATTCTCTAGAGAGGCCGGAAGATAGGTAAATATTGCTGATGAGTTGTAACAACAACGAAACTAGTTCAATATTCCTTGTCTGGCTTTCTGGAGAATAGAGGAAAGGTGTTTCCTCAAAAACCAGTATGACTCTAAAAACCGGTTTGTCTGTGTGTTTACATACAGAATAGCTGGCCACTCACAGTAAAGTGACCAGTGAAAAAACTTGGTACATCTACATATGTATACGTGTGTGTATTCATATACATACTAGTATTTCAGTATACATATATGGATGTACATCTTTAACTTAATTGTTTATATTATATTATATTATATTAAGGCGGTGGATTGGCAGTATCGGTAGAGGGTCGGACGCCATGCTTTCCAGCATAGTTACGTCCCTTTACGATCTGAATTCATATCCCGCCGAGGTTGACTTTGCCTTTCATCCTTACGGGGTCGATAAAATAAAGTACCAGTAATACACTGGTTAATTGCTGGCCTTGTGCCTAACGTAGAAGCAATTATATTATATTATATCAATATATTTATTTCTATATGTACGCCTCTATTCTGAAACGCTATGTAAATAAGCCATAATCAAAAGTGATTTATTTACAAATCTCTTTATATATGAAGATATTAGCTTCTATGCCTCAGTACGATAATACGTAGGTGTCGTGGAAGATTGCTTAATGATCCAGAAATATACAGTATGTACATAGAGTGCTTACAGCATAATTGAGGTAGATGTGATATGATAACAGATTAAGATACTCACCGAAAGGACAAATATATGTTAATTAAACAAAAATATATTGTCTTTCTCCATAAACGTTTCTCACTTTCCCTCTGCTCTCCCCCTCTCCGGCACTTACTTAAGAAATGAAATTTCGTTTCATTCTATTCCATTTATCGTTTTCGGTGCGCCTGGCCGACTGAACTCACTCGATATGCAAATTAGGCTGCTCAGCCGTTAATTTTCATAGGGAAAGTATATACTTTCGAACGTTCAACCATCTGGCAGAAAGGTATACGGTGCTGACGATAGCTAACAAGCTTGAAACTAGTACATCGTTCCTGTGTCAGTGTTGAACAAAAGGGTGACGTGGTTGCCTGAACATTGTACGGCGTAAATCAGGCTGTCCGTTTGTTTACAAACGAACAAAGCGAACATTATAATAAATGTTCGGTAATCTGATACGTGCATATATATATGTGTGCCTGTATATATATATATATATATATATATATATATATATATATATATATATATATATATATATATATATATACATGCTACTGTACGTCTGGATACATATATGTATGTATACATACATACTTACATATATAGATATAGATATATCTATATATATATATGTATGTACGTATGTACGTACGTATGTATGTACGTATATAACCGTGCACTAGACAGCAGTGAGGTACGATAAATATATATATATATATATATATATATATATATATATATATATATATTAGTGAGGTTTTTTTTACAAAATGAAAAATAACCGAGGTCTCCTACACGAGTGAAAGTATAAAGAAAAAAAGTTGAAATCGAAAATGCAACTGGAGTCTTATTTTTTTTTAAATATATATATATATTTGGTTCCTTTACCGGTTTCGCAGTTCTTCTGCTTTTCAAAAGTAGAGTTGAGATGGAGGGTCTGTGGTTTTTTTCATATATATATATATATATATATATATATATATATATATAAAAATAAAGTAAACTAAAAAGTCAAATGTTTAAAATTTAGCTTCGTTTATTACTGCTATATATATTTCGGTGACAGCCATCTTTGGCTGTGACCTCTTCAGGCAGTCCGAATTAGTGTGGTATAGACAAGTACATATGTTGTTGAGGTGTATAATTTTGTCAATACTCTGATCTGCCGAGTTCCTGGTTGGGTTGTTATTTCACTGAGGAACTGGAATCATATGAATTCAAACAAACGAATTTCAGTGTCAAAGGGCCTCTTCTCCTCTCATTGGCCAGTTGTTAGAATATTCCTCATTCAAAAGTCTATAGAAATTCGTTCTGAGGCAAGCCAATCTGTAGTTGTTGTTCTTGTTCTTGTTAGGTACCTAACAATAACAAGAACAACAACTTTTGAATGAGGAATGTTCTAAGAACTGGCCAATGAGAGGAGAAGAGGCCCTTTGACACTGAAATTCGTTTGTTTGAATTCATATGATTCCAGTTCCTCAGTGAATAACAACCCAACCAGGAACTGGGCATATCAGAGTATTGACAAAATTATACACCTCAACAACATTTGTACTTGTCTATACCACACTAATTCGGACTGTCTGAAGAGGTCACAGCCAAAGATGGCTGTCACCGAAATATATATAGCAGTAATAAACGAAACTAAATTTTAAACATTTGACTTTTTATTTTACTTTATTTTACATTACTCCGGAGTAACCAAACCAACCTGCGCACTTCGTCGAGTGCTCCAGCCTGCATACTGAGGTGTTGGTATACAACCAACATATACTCAAAATCTCTCTCTCTCTCTCTCTCTCTCTCTATATATATATATATATATATATATATATATATATATATATATATATATATATATATATATATATATATATATACATATATATATATTAAAAAACTACCCGGATTGCATAAATGTGTATATAAACAGTGAGTATCTAGATACGTAAACAGGTCAACTTTACATCGTTCCATTTAAACTGAAATAATATGATTATCTGTAATTGACTTACGAAGCTTTTGAAGTTCTCATAAGATTATATGTATGCCAGCTAAAGAACCACAATGAAATACTTAACGGTGGGAGGGGCGCTTATAGACCCTATCTAGCTGTGTCACTGAAACGGCTGTAATAATTTGTATGGGATTATCATGCATGGTAATAATTAATTTTAATATATATAGAAGTGTACGCTAAGCAGCCGACGTATGCGGTGAATTTATATCTGTACATATACAGTACAGACGAAACCGTGACTACGTAAATGTGTATATAAATCTACACACGCTGTCATATGCCTTTTCGAGGTCATCAAAACTAGAATATACATCTTGGCAATACTCCCGCGACTTCTCGAAGGCTTGCCGCAGTGTGAATATTTGGTCATCTGTCCTGCGTCCAGGGCCAAAACCTCACTGTTTATCAGCTAGCTCTGACTCGAGAATTTTCCTGGATCTCTTTGCCAGACACCTTAGCATAGACTTTACTGGGGAGGCTTAATAAGGAGGCATGAGTGTGAAATTTAAATACTAGTCAAAGCGTAGTGCTAAATAGATTATTACACAAATACAGGAAACATACACATATCTATCGTTGTTTTATGTCTTCATATGTGGACTACAGACTACATTTTCCTTGGCGAGTAAGTGATGGATGAGCCATTACGCAAATGTATCAGATGTTGCTCTAGTAGGCGTAGAAAATAAAATACATTTGGCCATAAATAACTTAGTGACACTCACCACGTGAAAATCTATAGTTAACATAATGCTAACACTTAATGTTAAAAGTATTAAAATCTATGTTGAAATTATTATGATGCTGGAAATAGAAGCATTATTGAGTCATGACTAATAGTTTTTTCATTATTTCGGCTGGTAAATATGACAAGCGTGTCCGGTTATGTTTGAGTCTTATGGTGGATTGGTAGTATCGGTAGAGGGTCAGACACCATGATTTCAGCACAGAGTTACGTCCCTTTATCGTCTGAGTTCAAATCCCGCTACGGTTAACTTTGCCCTTCGTCCTTACGGGGTCGGAAAAATAAAGTACCAGTCATGGACTGGATAATTGCTGGCCTTGTGCCAAAAGTAGAAACAATTATTATCTAATAAGGACGGTGGATTGGCAGTATCGGTAGAGCGTCTGACAACATGCTTCGCTGCATAGAGTTACGCCTTTTTACGTTCTGAGTTTAAATCCCGCCGAGGTTAGCTTTGCACTTCATCCTTACGGGCTCGATAAAATATAGTACCAGTCACACACTGAGGTCTATTTAATCGACTTTCCCCTCCCCTACATCACTAATCCAAAACATCCACCTTATCATGCATTGTGATACCATTATTCTGGAGGTGTCAGTGTTTGTAACGCCAATTTAAAATTGAGGCAACGACTAGGCCACTCAGTTGACCGAATAACTGAGACATCCACTGTCAAAACCGACAGAAGCCGGTTTTTCTGATTGTCATCTTTCTGAAGCGTATACTCTTTTATTATTTTGCCTATCCATAGATTGTGGACATGCTTCGTCACATCCATTATGCAGGGGCACCGCTCTATACATAATATCTTCTTTGAACAAAAGCTGAAAATAATAATGTTCGCTGTGACTGAGTGATGTTGATTTCTAAACCTAAACTAAATATGCACCAGTACTTGACTATACATTATTTAACGATGCTGGAAGGATGGAAGGCGGAGTCGTGT
>OZ024745.1:58294571-58302071 GCA_964016885.1 Eledone cirrhosa
GTTTACATTTAATCGCTATGTGGTGGTGAGCCTTGTTGCTCATGAGATTCATCAACACTCGCATGTGAAACTCCTGAGTAACAAGACTCACCATGAATATTTATACTCTATTTCGGTATTGAGTACTTTTTCTCACGTCCTTCAATAACACACGGATTTATTTATATATATTCATATTCATATATATATATATATATCACTTAAGAAACGGAGAATCAGTCGAGCGACGAATAAGATTTATTAGACATATTAGAATGGTTTCTCTGGCGACCAGCTCAAGGCACGATCGATACAATGATCAAACCTGACTCTGAAATCGCAATCTCTGCTTCGAAGAATCGATACATATCAGAGGATCTTGCGATTTCAGAGTCAGGTTTGATCATTGTATCGATCGTGCCTCGAGCTGGGCGCCAGAGAAACCATTGTAATATGTCTAATAAATCTTATTCGTCGCACCACTGATTCTCCGTTTCTTATGTGATATTATACTCTGCTCTGTAAGAATGAGTGCTCAAATGGCATACCGCTTACGGACGCTTTAAGCATCCCACACCAATTATATATAATTATATATATATATATATTAGAAAGTGAGGGTTTTTTTACAAAATGAAAAATAACCGAGGTGTCCTACACGAGTGAAAGTATAAAGAAAAAGAGATGAAATCGAAAATGCAACTGGAGTCTTATTTTTTTTTTAAAATATATATATTTATTTGGTTCCTTTACCAGTTTCGCAGTTCTTCTGCTTTTCAAAAGGTGAGTTGATATGGAGGGTCTGTGGTTTTTCTCACATTCTCAGATGTGAGAAAAACCACAGACCCTCCATCTCAACTCACCTTTTGAAAAGCAGAAGAACTGCGAAACCGGTAAAGGAACCAAATAAATATATATATTTTTTAAAAAAATAAGACTCCAGTTGCATTTTCGATTTCATCTCTTTTTCTTTATATATATATATATATATATATATATATATATATATATATATATATATATATATATATAGATATATAGATATATATATATTAAAATAACAGATTAAAGTTTAAGCAAAGAATCGCTGCTTTCACCCTTAACGGAATCTTCTGAAACTAAAAAAAAAAAACAATCTAAGAACGCAGAAGTAAATATTTCGAAAAACATTGCAATCGAAGGAAGACAGGAAGACGATACTTTGGTTCGTGGAAACGTTCCCTGGCAAAGAACGGGAAAAAAACGAAGATAATACGTCATTATTTGGAGCGTTGAAAACAATTACACGCAAAGACAAAACCACGTTTTAGTATAACTGAAGTCGTAGACTAAAATTCTATTTAGGAAACCGAATGATACCCAGCTTCAGAGTTAAGAATAATGTAAATAAATTACAGAGGTAATTGAAATCAACAAAAATTAAATATATACATGCACGCATCCATATACGCACATACCCGCCATGGGTATGCAAATACAAACACGTACACAAAAACACGCACGCACATACAGAACCCACGCAACGCCTGTACCCGCACACATACGAACGTATACACCAAATACACATAAAAATATATATTAAAAATATATATATATGTGTGTGTGTGTGTGTGTGTGTGTGTGTGTGTATACAATTATATAGACGTATATATATATATACACACATAAATACGTATATAACGCGCGCACACACATACCTACATGTAAATACACATATGTAAGCTAAACTACGTCAACCAAAACACAAAGTACACACGCCCTACATACGTGCGAACCCGCATACTCACACAGACACAAAACTCAGGTATACACATAACCATATGCACATTTACCAGTATATATAATATAATATATACGCCTATAACATATACAAGCAAATATACGTACGAGAAAGTATACGTACCTTCACAAAACATACAGGTAATATATAATTACCTACACAAATAAGTAATGGTATAAACATAACATATACTTAGCTACCAGATCGTAAATTATCCGCGTATAGATCGTACTATCCGTTAGGGTATAATGTGGAGCTGTAATACAGAAAAGTTTTGTGCAATTTATGTTTACAAGCCGAAATTGCCTCAGATCTTTTGTTTAAGATGTTGTCTTAGACGTAGAGTATTTCCAGGGCTTCAGCGGGGCATAGGTCACATGGTCTTTTATTTCCGTTATACGATTTTAGTCTTCAAATTTATTATTATTACTATATATATATATATATATATATATATATATATATATATATATATATATATATATATATATATATATATATATATATATATATTATTATATATATATATATATATATATATATATATATATATATATATATATATATATATATATATACATATATATATAATGAAGGAATTGTGGTAAGGAACCAGATGGACCATAACGCACCAAAGTACTCAATACTTAGGGTAGTAGAGTGGGTAATAGGAACAAGTATGACCCCGACGGCAGAGCTCAAGCCGTTTCGACGGCTGTCTGGATCAAAGAAATAACCGTCGAAACGGCTTGAGCTCTGCCGTGGGGTCATACTTGTTCCTATATATATATGTATAATATATATATATATATATATATATATATATATATATATATATATATATATATATATATATATATATATATATATATATATATTATTATATATATATATTATTATACTTTTGGAGGGTCATGTTGCCAATAAGAAACACACGCACCAGTTGCTTTCACTTCAATTTATTATATATTTATAAATTTATAAATTTACAAATTTACAAACTTATAAATTTCTGGTTGGTTGGTTGGTTCCACAACCAGATAGGAACCAACCAACCAACCAACCAGAAATTTATAAGTTTGTAAATTTGTAAATTTATAAATTTATAAATATATAATAAATTGAAGTGAAAGCAACTGGTGCGTGTGTTTCTTATTGGCAACATGACCCTCCCAAAGTATAACAATATCGGTTTCAACACACGATTTCAGATAAAGAATCTTGCTAAACAAATTCAGAAACGAAATATATATATATATATATATATATATATATATATATATGTGTGTGTGTGTGTGTGTGTGTGTGTGTAAAGCGGAAATGAATAATCTCACATGACATGTTTCTTTGATTCTTTTGTTGTTTCTAATTCTACTGTTGATGCAAATATTTTTGTTGTTATTAATATTTTTTATCGTTTTCGTGCCTATCAAGTGTAAATCTAATTCCCCCCATCCCCCACCCTACCAAAAAAAGAGAAAACTAATCGAACTCCCAACGGAACAACCAAGTACAGTAATGACGTTTTCTTAGGTAATTTCAGAATGTTTCCAGCTTAGCTGCATAAATGAATTTCGTACTTGATAAACTTGTGTTATTGTTGTTTAGTGAACGCTCAGTCCTGATCGAGTAGATTCTTAATCAATGGCGTTTTAACTGTGACAATTGTCAACCTTATTCTATAGTGCTTCTCCCTATTAGTAAATGTAGTGTGTTATTTGAGGGAGATTTGATTATTATTTCTATTAATTTGAGGTATTGCCACATAGAAACACCATTACTCGTTGTTTTATTGCGTCTTGTTTGTTGCTCTCTTGATCATCCTTGATCGACATCAAGCAAAACTATGGTTTAACAAATTCCACCAATTGACTAGTCCCTTTGTGTGTTCTTTTTTCTTTGGTGGGTGGGTGGTAGGTTGTCATTTCTGTTCATTAAACCTTGTGTAACCGGTATTGCCGCATTTTCCAATTTGCTCATTCATTTTGGGGGATGGTTAGGTAAGATTTGAGAGACACTTGTTATTTTTAATCTCTTTTGTTGTTGTTGTTGTTGTTGTTGTTGTTGTTGCTTAGCTCAACTTTAAACGGACCCAGCATTCTAGCTTACTTTACTACATTACCTAATGCCTCTTTTACTTTTTTAGGTTGGTGTTGTGTATGAAGAGGGTTTAACTTCTGTTTCTCTCAGGTCGATCAAGGAGGTAGAAGGTCAATTGTTGGTATTTATAGGAATTATGGTAGTTTGTCTTAGCATTAAAGATGCTGTTTTTAACATTGAATGGTGTTTATGTATCATATTGAGATGTTGGTGCATTAGTACGAGTGTTGGTAATTGCGAATAATATTTTAACGGTTTAATGTTACATGTAGAGGTGATGGTGATGAGCAACTGTGTGGGATTTGTTGTGCTGTTGTTGCTAGATGTTGCACTATCCAAGATATCTGAGCAATAATTTAGAGGTAGACCTGATATTTCAACATTCACAATAAACTCAACAGAGAGTAGGCTAATTGATGTATTTTTTCCAGCTCTTTGCTCCCTCAGTTTGAATCTTGTTACAGTCAACGTTTCATTTATATTTTTCTTTTGCGTCATTGGTGAGTTTATTATGGCGTTGACTTGCTGCATTTGTTTCAACTCTTTATATTCTTAGTGAAGCTGTCGCTGGGTTTATAACCCCAATGGGCTGCTACTTGCTTCTGTGATTCTTATAATTCGTAGTCGACTAGACGAATATGTATGTATTATATATAACCTAACGTTAAAGCAGACCATGCTTACTAAAGACCGGCAATGATAATGCGTTATACCTCATTGTTTCACACTTATCAATGCTGTCATTAACTATTTATTTGATCGTTAAGATTTCGAATTTGAAAATATTTCATCCTATTGATTTTTTTTGTTCGGTGAGACTTTAGACGTATCTGAGCATGTAATTTACACTAAAATTATTCTATTGCATCTGGAACCATAAAATAGTGAATTATGTTCTCAACTCATTAGAGCTAATACACATACATACACAAACACAAAGCACATAGACACAATCAGACACATTCACAAATACACTCACATACTTAAATATACATACATATAAATATATCCAGGGAGTGTAGCGTAAAGTTACTGTAGGTTCACCCATGTGAACACTCGATGTTTAGATTCACGTCTGTAGCGAGGTGTAGAGCGAAACAGAGTGTAAATATAATGATACAAGGACGATTTGTTACGCCTTCATTACGTTTATTCATTGGTAACGCGCGTTTCGCTATTGATCAGTTCAAGGATCGATCTGTATCGAACTAGCCCGACTCTGGAACCAAAAGCTCGTCGCTATTGAACTGATCAATAGCGAAACGCACGTCACCAATCAATAAACGTAATAAAGGCTTAACAAATCGTCCTTGTGTTATTATACGTGTGTGTGGGGGGGTATGGGTGTGTGTGTGTGTGTGTGTGTGTGTGTGTGTGTGTGTGTGTGTGTGTGTGTGTGTGTGTGTGTGTGTGTGTGTGTGTGTGTGTGTGTGTGTGTGTGTGTGTGTGTGTGTGTGTGTGAAAAACAAACGGATAACACGACAGATAATGAATTACAATGAAGATATATATTAGTTTCACGCTTAATATAGTAGGAAAAGTATTAACGTTTCGCACGCTAGAAGAAACAGAAAGAGGAGAGTGGCCAGAAGTGCTCAATTGCGACTTGACATATATGATGGTGCATTTATATGTATACTGGCACACAATTGAAGTACACACGTGGAGCTTTGTGACTTGGCTGATGGAGGAGATGGACCATACAGGCTACCGAGTTTCTTTTCCACATCCATTTTTTAGTGTCATTCCCAGCTGCACATCACAGTGTAGCGTTGATGACAGGTTACGCACCAGCATCTCATTACCTGGCAGAGAGGCTAACAGTCTATCGCTTCAGCAAGTTGCGTCACTTCCACTTGAATGGATCAGAATAAATGCTATATCAATTTAGAAATACTTCGATCTTATAAAAATTGTATTTATGTTTTGCTCTTTCAATCAGTTTTGTTAGCAGCTACTACGTTATCTCTCTGTAATAGGCTTCTATTCACATACTTTTGTACATTGCCTGAAAGTAAACCAAATATGTTATTTGATAATTTAATTATAAAACAAACTAATCTTTTGTTCAAGTAAGCAATGATTATAAAGATGTACTTTAAACTTACGTTAATATACTCTAAAGTTCTAATACTTAAAAATTGCGAGACTGCTGATTTATATACTTTATAATTTGTTTTGTTTTTTTGTTATGTTTTTAACCACTACGAACAATTTTCGGAATAGTAGTAGTCTAAAATATCTCATTTGAAAAACATCTATTTTAAATATTAATCCGTACCTTCCAGTAACAATTATATTTGAAACAATCGGTTCTATTAATGATAAAAGTCGGAATATTTAATTGTACCTAGCATCACATGCAGTCAATCTATCTTAGATGTGATGTCATATGCTGACGTCATGTCTGCAAAAAGAAATTTGGCTCAATGTTTTTTCTGCGTGTATTTGAGCATTTTATAAAAAAAGATTTTGACTTTTTCTTATTTTATAGATTTTAATTTTCTCTACATAAATATACAAGAAAGATACAAGTAAGAACTAGAAATATACTGTAGGTGCTAAGAAATATTCCATAAAAAATGCAAAAACAAATCTCTGAATTTAAAAAAGTAAACATTGCGAAAGACAAACATTTTGTTTGAAAAAAAATCTGATAACAAAACAATTAATTTTTTAGTTGTTTAGATTGGACAATCTTATATGCGAAAATAGAGAGTATAATGTGGTTGATTTACTTCTCTTCAGCGGCATATAATTTACTTAAAAATAGTAATAGTGTAATTGGTTATGTTTTTATAACTTCAAAGGCAAATTAAAGTGAATGCAATTTCACATAATTTCTGCTATATATTTGACATGTTAGATCAAAATACTGATATTGAACGAGTATATGCTGAAAACGATTGATCTTATATTATTATTTTCACAGACATCTCAATTTAGATTAGTAGATTCATCCTCATGAAATATCGTGTGATTTCAACAAATTGAATACCATGAATTACTCTAACAACAGCTTAAAATATAAATGACCGGCACTCTAATGAGGCCGCCAGACATCCAGTTAAGCACTCTAACGATTCTCTCAATCCACCACCCTTGACGCACACTATTTATAAATCTTGAAGAGATAAAAGGTAAAAGTTGACTTCGGTAGTAGTTGAACTCAAAACACAATGAGCTGGAATAAATGCCGCAAGACATGCTGCCCGACGTTCTAAAACTTCTAGCAATTCGCCGCCTTTTAGTAACTTACTTTTTTCTATATCGGTGTTATAGATTGCAATAGAATTTTATTCAGATAGTTTCTACATTTGGCACAAAGCCAAACAGATATACAATATAGTTTCATGTTCCTTTTCTCTGTCACGTTGTCTCTTTTTATCTCTCTTTCCCTCTCTTTCTCTCTCTTTTATCTCCCCCTCTCTCTCTCTCTCACTCCATCGCTCTCTCCCACCCTCTCTTTCTCTCTCTCTCTTTTCTTCTTTTTTTCTTTCACACACAAACACAATCTCACTCACTCACACACTGACATACAGACTGCTCCCCGTTTTTCAATCCTACGCCATCATAAAAGAAAACATCACCACTCGAGGATACGTTAAACCGTTCCTCTTCCTCTCGACCAAGCAATTTAT
>OZ024745.1:58309571-58314571 GCA_964016885.1 Eledone cirrhosa
ACATGCAATAACACTCATACTTACACACACACACTGAAACAAAAACGCATATACCGATACATACATATTTACCTAGTTGATGTCTAAGTTCCAATGAAAGTGTCTTATTTCTATGTTAGAAACAATCTTTTTCTCTATTGGTGAAAATGTATGAGATAATAAAACCAGAAGAACATATATTCATAGTTACCTAGGTACGTACGTACATAGATACATACATACACATATATATATGCATACATGCGTACATACACACACACACACATTCATACATACATACATACATACATACATACATACATACATACATACATACATACATACATACATACATACATACATACATACAGAGGCTGTCTTCTTCTTGGGCTACTATCCTAAGGTTAAAGACAGAGAGGGAGGACTCTATTTTCACTGATAAAATAAAATATTGCAGGGGTATATTTCAGGGGGACAGTCTCTGATATTAAACCCTTTGTCCTTTCTGCTCAAGAAATGTGAGGGATACATCATTGGCTCACAGGAGGACAGAAATACGAACCTAACCCATAATTTCTTTGTGGACGATCTGAAACTCTATGCCAAGAACATGGATGAGATGAAGAAAAATCTTGACCTGGTTCCAACGTTCTCAATGGATATAGGAATGGAGTTTGACCAAGATAAATGCTCATACATGACTGTAAAGCGGGGAAAAACAACAACCCAATCTAGCAACATTGTCATCAATGGCCTAACTGTTTCACCGATATCTGATTAGGACTGCTACAGATACCTGGGGATAGATGAGAACATATCCTATAATGGTATATGTAATAAGGAACGCGTAACCAGGGAATACTACACCCGATTAATAAAGATCTGGTCATCGGAACTCTCTGCGCAAAACAAAACAATTGCTCACAATGTGTTTGCTGTGCCTGTCCTAACACCAACGTTTGGAATACTCAATTGGACGATGGACGAAATCCGAGCAGTTGATGTTGGAACTCGAAAAATACTAAACAACACCGGAAACTTCCACATCAATAGTGACATAGACCGCCTTTACTTGAAACGTAAGCAGGGAGGCAGAGGCCTAACATCAGTCCAGACAGCATTTGAATGTCGCATCATATCTCTCCGAAAACATCTTCGAACCTCGAAGCGTAGGAGCCCGTTTCTCGAGCAAGTCTATCTGCATGAAACAAATAAGATCATGAGAGTTGGGAAGGAACTCCTCGAGAGATATTCCCTGTGTGATAATCAAAAACTCACACCCAGAGAAGTCGCTCAGCAGTATCGCAGTGAATCCATGGATGAAAAACTGCATGCTTATCAGCAAAAAATCATGCATGGATATGTTGCCAGAAAACTCCAGAGTGAGAGTAATATAGATAAGGAAAGTAGTCTATCTGGGACCAACAACCGCTATATTGGCTCCCAATTTGAAGGATACGCTTTTACAATCCAAGAACAGGACATTAACACGAAATACCTGATTCACAAAAGAGATAGGGATGCAGGCAAAACACCTAGATGTGATAACAAGTGCAGACTATGCAGAACTAACATCGAGGATATCACCCATGTCATCAGCAGCTGTCCAAAGATGTCATCGCGGTACTACCTACGTATGAGGCTTGATGTAGTGGCCAAAACACTGTACAATGCAGTTCGTAAAAAAGATTGTCCCGATAATAAACACATTAAAAGTTACAGCAATGTGGAAGACATCCATGTACATAATAGGAAAGAGTACTGGTGGAATGTTCCAGTAAAAACCCCAATAAAATGCAGGCATAACAGAGCAGATATTATGATATGGGACAGGGAGAAGAAAGCATGCACAGTAGTGGAAATTAGCTGCCCAGCTGATGCCAATATAATATCAAAGATTAGTGAAAAGGAGAATATTTATGCAGAACTGATGAGAAATCTACAGATACTCACCCTGATTGCACCTTCAGATTTATGCCTGTGATTATTGGGGCACTGGGGTATGTTAGTAACTGCCTCAATACAAATCTTGAGAAGCTAGGCTTCACAGGAACAGAAAGGACACAACTAGTTAGGAAATTACAAGTACAATCCATTAATGGAACAGTAAAAATATGTAAAACATTCCAAAAGTTTTGCATCTAATAACTGCAGATACACATGTACAGATGCAAATCATATACACATGCACACATACAACTCAAAACATCCACATCCACACATACAATAACATCCATATCTACACATGCATGCATACATAATCTACCTAGTTGATGTTGTGTAAATACCAATGAGAGAGTCTTGTGTCTATGTTAGAAACCGACTCTCTCTCTCTATTATGAAAAAATTGTGAAATTATAAAATCAGAAGAACATACATACATACACACACACATACATACATGCATACATACATCACTACATACATACATACATGCATACATACATACATACATACATACATACATACATACATACATACATACATACATACATACATACATACATACATACATACATACATACATACATACAGTTAGCTAAAGTCCCACAACCATTGGTAGCTGCTGTTGAACGCCTGACCAAGAATTGGTACACCAATTTGATCCTTAGAGGTGAGAAGGAGCAGGTTAAGACTGATAAGATACATTACCAGAAGGGCATCTTTCTGGGTGATAGCTTGTCAGTGCTACTCTTCGTTCTCTCACTGAATCCACTATCTTACCTACTCAGGAAACAAGGTGGACAAAGAAGTGGGCCCAGAAGTATCTCCCATCTTTTCTTTGTTGATGACCTGAAGTTGTATGGGCCAAATATCAATGACATCAAGAAACAATTGGACCTCATTACACAATTTTCAACCGACATCAAAATGAAATTTGGTGAGTCCAAGTGTGCATATTTGGCAGTAAAACGTGGAAGAGCTGTGCCCTCCTCTAGAAATCTAGAGATGAACGGCCTGACAATACAACCTCTGCAGTCAGGTGACAACTACAGATATCTTGGACAGGATGAGAATGTCAGATATGATGGACCCATAAATAAGGAGAGAACCAGAACTGAATACCTCAGAAGTGTAAAGAAAATATGGTCATCAGAACTGTCAGCATACAACAAATACATTGCCCACAATACTTATGCTGTGCCAATTCTAACGCCAACATTTGGCCTGCTGAACTGGTCATTGCAAGAACTAAGTGAGATGGATGTTAGAACTCGAAAACTTCTCAGTGTTACTGGGAACTTTAACATCAATGGTGATGTGGATAGGCTATACTTCTCACGCAAGGAAGGTGGCCGGGGTCTAAAATCAATATTAACAACATATGAGACCCGGATAGTAACACTGAAGCAACACCTTCAACAGAGGAAAAAGGTTGGCAACCATCTTGCCCAGGTTTATGAGCATGAAAAAAAATATATCATTAGAATAGCGACTGATCTGGAGGAGAGATATGGAATAAAGCCTGATATAAATCTCTCACCCAGAGAAATCGGAAGATCCTATTCAATGTTCAAACAAGATAAAAAAATTGACCAATTTACAGAAAAAGTTGTGCATGGATACTTGAGGCGTAAAACACAGACCATGGAGGGGATAAACCACTCAAAAAGCCTGGCATTGAGTTCCGACAAGTTTATGACATCACACCTTGAGGGAAATCTCTATGTAATACAGGAACAAGAACTCCCTACCAAATATCTGCTGCACAAAAGAGGAGGGCCAGCAGCTGACAATAAATGTAGGCTATGTAAAACAAAGATCGAGGATGTAAGCCACATTGTTGCCAGCTGCGAAAGAATGTCATCTCGCTACTACCTCCCATGAGACACGATGGGATAGCTAGAACCATCTGGAACACACTTCGGAAAACAAAATTAACAACAAACGAGGAAGAATATATTGAGACAGATGGCACTAAGGAATACTGGTGGAACCTGAAAATAAAAACTGCCACCAAATTAAAGCACAACCGGCCTGATATTGATGTTTGGGACCGCACATTGAAAACGTGTTCTGTTGTGGAGATCAGCTGCCCACTTGATGTAAACGTTGTCAGAAAAATACAGAAGGAGGACATCTACGGACCATTGATGAGGAGTTTACAAATCCACTATCCAAGATACACCTTTAGCTTCATACCCATCATTATTGGAGCTACGGGTTATATACCAACCCGCTTGGACCAAAGTATGACTGAACTTGGATTTGCGGACAAAAAGCGCAGCTCCCTAATTCATAGTCTACAAATCACTGCGATAGCTGGCACCTTCAAAATTTGCAAAACATTCTTGCGATTCAAAGAATGACAATTTCTTTTCTTTTACAACCTTGCCACCAGGAAGGTGGCCGGTCAAAAAGAAAATACTTAAAATTAAGAGAAAGAGATAACATATGATAGTGCACTCTTGAAATATGTTATACACGAGCCTTGCGGCTCGTTTGTTAATCCTGAACTAATTCCAACTACAGAAATTATAAATCCGTGTGTATGTATGCATGTATCTATGTATGTATGTATGAATGTATGTATGCATGTATGTATATATTATGTATGTATGTATGTACATATTATGAATGTATGTAGGTATGTATGTACGTATGTATGTTGTACACAAAGCAATGCGTTCTTTTTTTCTTCCATTTGTACATCAAATCATAGTGCCGTTCGTAGTGATGTCGTTTACTATTGTCTAGCATGTATATGGTTGTATATGACTGATATATTATATGATGCATTGAAATATGGTGTAAATCACCCAGTTGTTCTGTAAACCCTTTTACCATAAAACTTTTACGCTTAAAGTAATCCTCAGCGTGACACTATGAGTGATAATGCTGGTCCTATGGATTATATATACTGCCCTTCCGCCTGTCCAGTTTTAATCAAAAGGTTTAGTTGGAAGCGAATTTATGGCAGAAGATATTTGCCAAAAGTCTCAAACATTAGTATCACGCCCAAAACCAAGTTCTTGGGAAACGTTCATCTTAAACAAGCGGTTATTCTTTCTTCTGTGACT
>OZ024745.1:58324571-58329571 GCA_964016885.1 Eledone cirrhosa
ATTACTTGATTTTTTTGTAAACCCTTCACCTTTACCTCATCGCTACCGTCTTTACCTTTTTAATTTGTCCTCGACTTATCCTCTCATCCATCGCCCTTGTACTAAATATACAAAGGCACAAGGCCAGCAATTTTGGGAAAGAAGAAAGTCAATTAAATCGACCCTAGTGCATTCATTACCGATAAAATAAAGCACCAGTAATATACTGGTTTATATTTAATCAACTTTTCCATCCCCGAAAACTGCTGACCTTGTGCGTGGATTGGCAGTATTGGTAGAGGGTCGGACGCCATGCTTTGACGCATAGAGTTACGGCCCTTGCCATTCTGAGTTCAAATCCCGCCGAGGTTAACTTTGCCTTTCATCCTTACGGGGTCGATAAAGTAAAGTACCAGTAATGTACTGGGTAATTGCTGGCCTTGTGCCTAAAGTAGAAACAATTATTATTATTATTATTATTAGTAGTAGTAGTAGTAGTAGTAGTAGTAGTAGTAGTAGTAGTAGTAGTAGTAGTAGTAGTGGTAGTGGTAGTAGTTATGGAAATGTCGGTAGAGCGTCGGACAATAGAATTCAAATCTCACCGAGGTTAGCGTAGCTTCTCATCCTTACGAGTCGATAAAATAAAGTACCAGTAATGCACTGTGGTTGATTTAACCTACTTTCCCCTCCCACAAAATTGTTGGCCTTGTGCCTAAATCAGAAATAACTTTGCCTTTCATCCTTACGGGGTCGATAAAATAAAGTACCAGTAATGCACTGGGTAATTGCTGGCCTTGTGCCTAAAGTAGAAACAATTATTATCTCTATCATCACCATTATCATCACCATTATCATCAGACTGAATTAACCTATACTGGATGTATGATGTGTTTGTGAAGAGGATAACTCCCATAACACCAGGTTCTAAGGTTGCAGATAGATGGAAGACCTTCAGATATGAAGGTTATCTGCAAATATATTGAATAAACAACCCTGGACAAATCCCATGTTGCCCTTTTGGAAGGCATAGTACATGGAAGCCACTCGGGCGGGGTTATGCAACGATCTATTTGGGAAACAGGAATGATGATAATACTGAATTGTGAGCACGATAAACAGTTGTCTGAGTCTTAAGCGCTTGTTTGCCTAGTGGAGGAACTGATGATCAGGTGAACGGTAGGGGAATTCTGCCTCCATCAGGGGGGGCACTGTAACAGTGAAATAACCTGGCATGTCATCATAGTATTTTTGCTAATAGAAAATATGACTGGTAATAACAACATCCCTGATTTTCTGTTTCTGTATGGTCCGGTAGAAGGCTCAACTTCTCCCTATGATGATCATCATCTAAACCTACTGGACGAGCATCCTCTGATGTCAGATCTAGAGAGGTGGGGCTATCTAGACCAAACACCTCCGGCTCTCTAAACTGCCACTCACTCACATCCTACTACCCCCCTCCCGGATGTATGTGCGGTTCTTAAAAGTTTTATATGTATATCATATATATATATATATGTACATTGACGTAGTTGTTTTTGTTCATTTTATTTTATTTTTATTTTACAGTTTTTCTTCGTATTTTGTTACACCCATTCTCACTAATTACTAAGGGAATTGTTTTCTATCTTCATTCTTTACTTCCTATCTTATTTGTTTCTATTTTATCGGCCATGTACTTGTCTAACTTTCTTATATAACTTTCTAGATCCCATAACATCTTTTACAAAGCGTTGTTTTGTGTTCTGATGCCAATAGATGGAAATTTAAGTAGTTCACAAAAGTAGTGTTTTTTTTTTGTGTATAGTATATTGTTTGTCCTTGGTTGTGATATCTGGGTGGTTCTGATTAATTCATGGGATTATGCAACGAACACGTCTTTGCAATTGTAACTTTATTATTTTTACAAAATTCATTTTGTTTTTCAATTTTTTTCTTCTTCCTTTTGGTCAGAGGGAGGTGGGTGAATAAAACGAACGATTTTATGTCATTATTTTGATTTCAAAAAAGTAATTTTAAAGATAATAGTGACAGAAGGAAACGTCGGCGGTGGAAAGCAGACTGACAACAAGGACACTTGGTGCCAAAAGTACCCTAATTCTCATGTCCTCGTTGACAGAGTTCTACTGAGTAAACTATAATCTTATGGATAGATAAATTAAATGGAATCGAATGCTCGACATTAAGAGATGTTAATATTGAAGATGATGCAAAGTACCCGTCTTTTTCAAGGTAATTTTATTATCTTCCCTAATGTGATTTCACTTCCCTAATATCTTTCACTGATATCGATGTGTTTGTTGTTTGATATGAGGATTGATTCAATGATAAATTTTGTGTAATTTTAGTTTACATAACTAGTAACTAATATTAATATTAACAAGCATTAATATTAACTAACATTAATGATAACTAACCTTAACAATATCTGTGAAAGATAGATTGAAGAAGTAACAGAGTAAAACAAGACAAGGTTGGGGGAGGTTGGGGAGATTAGTGCATAGGAACAATAGAAGTAACGCCAGCAGATTGGAAACATTAGTACAGCGGGGCTGGCGTTAACGAGAAGGAAACACTATATCTGTTAGAACACGAAAAGTGTGAAACAACAGAATGTTCACTTTTCGTGTTCTAACATATATGCCTAGCTTCTTTAAAAATTTTTCGGGGATAGCCGTGGTGGTGGTGATCGTATGTCATTGGCTAATTTTCAACCAATCAGAGTACCTCTCTCTATATCTCTTCCACTGTTACTTACGCCTGTTTCTCTCTATCTGTTCCGTCTCTATATATATCTCTTACTCTTTCGCTTTGCACTCCTCCCCTTCAATAGCATCTCTCCCCCTCTCTATATATTTGTTACTCTATCGCTGCACGCTCCTCTCCTTCAATATATCAATTACACACGCTTTACACTCCTTTATCCCCAGCGCCCCTATATATACACCCCCCCCTCTTCCGCATCTATATTTTAATGTACCGTTGCACCGTGAATATATGTGTCTATATATATATACATATATATTGTATATACACATTCATGTATGTGTATACACACTCATGTATGTATATACACTGGTTTTATGTGTGTATTGTAAATTTGTACTGTTAAAACACGAAACTAACATTCGATTGACACTTTGATTACCTGTACAGGCAATAGTTATTAGAATGCTGTTGAAGTGTGTATATATTTTGGGGGGACATCCTGTATATACACACATTATATATAATACAATAAACAGATAAATACACACATATATATATGAGCTTATTTAATTATAAATATTGTGAATTTTTAACTCAGTTCAATTATATATATAAATGGCTTCTACAGGACTAGAACTGTTTCATTCGAAAGAAATCATCATAATATTGAGAGGGGGGACTAGATAAAATATTTCAAATCAAATGTGTATAAGTTATAAGTTAAAATGTATAAATAGAGACGATAGTGGAGGTATATCTGTTTAGTGGAACAGTAGACGATAGAATTAAATACAGACGAGAATCTCCCTTTAATGAAACAGCAGACGATAGAATTAAGGCAATTTAAATTTTAAGCATTTGCATTTTTGCCTTTCATCGTTACGGGGTCGATAAAATAAAGTACCAGTAATACACTGTCACTAGACGACTTTCAAATTGAATTGTTGGTTCCATTTCTTTAGTATTTTCAATTGTAGTTATCTACTTAAAAAGCGTTACACGGTTAGAGACATAATTCGTAAGTTATATCTTCCCTATTAAACCATTGCATTATTTTGCCTACAATAGAACAAAAATGAAATGTTCTTTAAAGAAACAGGAATATAACTTTATAAAAAGAAAAGTTGCATCCGCTTCTTTTATCATTGATAATTTTTTCGTTTTAATATTAATTGTTTTTTGTAGTTGTTTATATTAAAAATCTTACTGTAATATTTACTTAAACGAAGGCAAACATCTAAACTTATAGATTAATCTTGAGCGAAGGACTAGATAAATCTCTCTCTCTCTCTCTCTCTCTCTCTCCCTCTCTCTCTCTCTATATATATATATATATATATATATATATATAAACGAAGAATGATAAAATTTCAAGCAAAGAGTTTAATTAGGTATATTTTGTAATATTATTAACTAATTATTATAATTAACGCGCATATTTTGCTATCCTCAAACACGTTTACACATGGCATGAAATATAACTAATCCGAGATGGCTAGGTTTCATCTTCTAACTGGATATACGAAATCCATTATGTCTTGACAACAACATGAGGTAACATTATGTTATTCACAGACACACTTTGTACACTGTTCCATATCAGAATGTATTTCCTTCGTCACATTCACAAACAGTATTGAAAATATGTTCTTCGGCAAATAAAAATGTTTTGTTCATAATATTTCAACTAGCGATTGCTCTACTCCACGCACGACCACCATAAATTAATGACCAGCTCAACACAAGTATTGGTAGAGCGTCAGACACCATGCTTTGCAGTATTGTTATGGTCCTTTGCATTCTAAGTTCAAATCCTGCCGAGGTTAACTTCGACTTTCATACTTACTAATTCGATAAAATAAAGTACCAGTAATGGACTGCCGTAATGGATTTGTGCCGAAAAATAGAAACACTATTAATGTGCAATAAGAGCAAAATATAACGACATTGCTCAATTATTTTATCTAATGTTGTAATAACACAAGGAAATGTTGTTTGTGTATTTTTTTTTATATTTGCTCATAGGCTTTTACAATTTCGCTCAGCCAACAACTATTAAAAAGTGAGTTGCTTAAGATAACAATTTAATCACAAATTGTTGCTATCTTTTAATACACTCCAACAAGTCATCAAATTATGTACAATAAAAACAAATCTTATTAATTTGCTCAGGGAATATAAAGAAAATGTATATACACTGATAATTGCAATTGTATGTAAATATTTTGTTTTTATATTGTATATTTTATGTTTTCTATTATGTATAATATATTGATTTAATATTGATTGTTTTTTGTAGTTGTTTATATTAA
>OZ024745.1:58334571-58384571 GCA_964016885.1 Eledone cirrhosa
GCGTTCTTGAGACTAGTAAAATGAGGTATCCTCTTGATAAGTCGGCAGACCTCGCAAGGACTCTATATCTTTGATATATTGTTTTTGTTTATGCCACGAAACTACGTAGTCGAGGAATTTAGGAACAGTTTAGGTATGATACATTTTATTACTAATTATATCTAAATGTTTCTTCTCTCTTCATAATGTATTTTTAACTCTGATACTGGTTCAGTCTAGTTCGAACTGAATTGGTCTGTCCCAGTCATTCATTGAGCAACATCGGTGAAGTTGGCACCCTTAACTCACAGTTGGGTGCGGATGCATTCATGTATATATGTGTGTGTCCGCATGTATCTGTGTGTTTCTAAATATATTAATAACTCCCTCAGGTCGAGCAATCTTTGAAGTGTGGGGACAACTGGAAAGCTTCCATTACTCAGACTTCTCTCCTTCTTCACTACCTCTTCTGCGGCCTCGATATGAATACCCCCTCCGCCTCCGTGGTATTTTCTTCGTGGTTATAAGAGGCTTAGCTCTGTTTCTCGACCGTTATATCGCGTGACTATCTCCCCCTCCGCCTTTTGGGATTCTTTCTCACGTCGTGTAGACGCGTTCTTGAGACTAGTAAAATGAGGTATCCTCTTGATAAGTCGGCAGACCTCGCAAGGACTCTATATCTTTGATATATTGTTTTTGTTTATGCCACGAAACTACGTAGTCGAGGAATTTAGGAACAGTTTAGGTATGATACATTTTATTACTAATTATATCTAAATGTTTCTTCTCTCTTCATAATATATATATATATATATATATATATATATATATATATATTATGTGTGTATCACTACCGTTTCAAAACAGTATATCATACACAAAACGCCAGCATCAACAGTTTTCCAAGAGATGGAAACATAAATGGACCTCTTATTCTTTTCAAAAAACATTTTTAAGCCCTGTCTGTCACCTCAATCTTTCTATTTCTTCTTCAAGTTCACGTGAAGGGCTAGCGTCCGAAACGTTAAACCACTTTTCATACTATATCAAGCGTAAAACTAACATTGTATTATGTCGTTTACTTTATTTCTGTTTACCTTTTGCATACATACTTACATACATACATACATACATATATATATATATATATATATATATATATATATATATATATATATATATATATATATATATATATATAAATGGTACTTAATCTATGTATCTAAAGATCATGTTTGTATCCGGTCTTTTAGGAAAGTGTATATGTGAATCATATAAGAAATTTTTGGTATTGCCAATATTGGGATTTGTAAAAATTGGAGTATTTAAAAAGACGTTTTGAAAGTATATATATGCTTGAGTGGATGATAGTTTGAATATTGATATTTTTGAATGTATAGTATGTACATATGCTTGTGTGAATGATATAGGAAACAGTGTCAATATTGCTATTTAAAAGCTGATGTATATGACAGATGAGTGTAATGATTGTCAGTATGGAATTTAGGATAATATATTCAAGTAGCATTTTGTAAAACCTGTTGGAAGGCGCCTGGCTTAGTGTTTAGAGAATTTGATTCGGTCATCCTGAGGTTGTGAGTTCGATTCCCAAATCTGATGATTTATTACATCTGGAAGCAAAACGCTTTGTTTTACGTTTCTCTTTCTGCCAGGAGTTACAGCTGTCTGGCATTCTCAACATCACTTAGATATATGTGATATGTTAACAAAGAAAACGAGAGAAAACTACTTTTTTCATTACAAAAGAATATGTGTTCCTTGATATGCAAGTCTCTCATACGTTTGTTTATACTAGCAGTGGTAGCCGGCGTTGCACGGGATAATGTATTTTGGAACGCGGACCGCCAACAGACTTAATCGTGGAAAAACTGCATGCCTGGACAATATGTAAAGAAAATAAACCGAATACACTGATGGCTGGATAATCTTTAAGATTTTCCTCGATAAAGAAGGAAAAATGCAGGTTTTCACCTAATGCGGGCCCTGGGGGATCAAGAAAATGAATTTTTTTATGTGCATAATATGCCTTAAAATTTGGGGAAAACGGCTCGATTTAACGCCTCAAAAAAGCCCTAAATAGCTGAAAAAATAAAGTTTTTCACCTAATGCGGGCCCTAGGCCATAAGAAAGTTGGATTTTCTTTGCTTACGGTGTGAAGAAGAGACTGACTAATACATAGTTACAATTTCAAGGAAATCGGTCTGACGTAACGCCTCAAAAAATCCCTAAAAATCTTTAAAAACGCAGTTTTTCACCTAATGCGGGCTCTGGGAGATGAAAAAAAGTTGAATTTTTTTATGTGCCTAACACTCCTTGAAAAATAAGTAATACACATGTAAAGTTTGAAAAAAATCGGTTGGGTACTTCTCGAGTTTTAAGGATTCAAACTCACAGACACACACACACACACACACACACACACAGACATCCTCAGGGAAGTGACGTAATGCAGACAGCCAGACATACAGACAGATATTATAAGGGCGCGATGTTATATGTATGTATCTATCTAAAAAGAGAAAGACTAAGAATTATAGAGAGAGATCGCTAAATCGCCTAATGCGGTCCCTAGGGCATTGGAAATTTGAAATTGTTTTTGCTCAGAACACTCCCTGAAACAAGTATTACATGTGTAAAGTTTGAAAACAGTTGGTTTGGTGGTTCTCGAGTTTTAGGGATTCGAACTCACACACACACAGACAGACATCCTCAGTTTTATATATATAGACTAGCAGAATCGCCCGGCGTTACTCGGGATTTGCTCTAGGGTTCTTATATATTTGATATATATTTATCCTTATTGAGCCTCGTGAAATAAATACGTTTATTTATATTTTGTTATTGTGTATGCAAAAATATCTGTACACGAATATTTTATTATATATATATCTATATATCTAAAACAGAGAATGTCTGTCTGTCTATCTGTCAGCTCACTAAAACTTGAGAACCACCCAACTGATTGTTTTCAGACTTTACACATGTAATACTTATGGTCCTGTGAGTGTTTGAGCAAAAGATATTTCAAATTTTCAATGCCCTAGGGACCGCATTAAGCGATTTAGCGATCTCTCTCTATAATTCTTAGTCTTTCTTTTTAGATAGATACATAGATATAACGTTGCGCCCTTATAATATCTGTCTGTATGTCTGGCTGTCTGCATTACGTCATTATGACGCGATCAGTGTGTGTGTGTATATATATGTATCGTAATGCAGACAGCAAGACATATAGCTTTCCTTCCCCTCTTCCAGCGTCTCTCGCTCTCTCTCTCTCTCTCCCGCTATCCCCCTCTTTTAGTCTGTCTGTTTCTTTCACTCTCACTCTTTCTCTTTATAACTCACTCACATTAATACTAAAGGGTTAAGGTATTGTTCTCAAAATAAATAATATTAAATCTATGAGATGTTTATATTATGTGAGATAAAGACTCTACCATGAAAATAATATAGTATATATAGAGTAATGTAAATGCTATAGGGTTAATTACATCACACCATGTGAGAGAGTTTATAATCACCCACGCACACATACACACTCACGTATGCAAACTCATACAAACTCACACACACGCGCGCACGTACACACACACGCAATAGTTATTCCACTGTCATGTATCTTTGACGCATACAACTCTCAAAAGACGGCGTCTGTCACGCTCTCTCTCTCTCTCTCTCTCTCTCTCTCTCTCTCTCTCTCTCTCTCTCTCTCTCTCCGCTATCCCCCTCTTTTAGTCTGTCTGTTTCTTTCACTCTCACTCTTTCTCTCTGTAACTCGTTCACATTTCTCCCCTCTATCGAAAAACGCTGTGACGAATGGGGAGAAGGAGGAGGAGTAGAGAGCCACTTCTTCACTTCGCCTCTCCGTTTCTTTCTCTCCCCTCTCACTCCCTCATTATGTACAGACATTGGCCACTTCACTAATTCGATCCCTAGGTCAGAATAATTTGAAATTTTTTTTTGCTCAAAACACTTCCGGTGCCATACGGGTTACATGTGTAAAGTTTGAAAAAAAAAAGGGTTGGGTTCTTCTCGAGTTTTAGGGAAACAGACACACAGACAGAAATCCTCTGTTTTATATATATAGATAATCATAGAGTGTATGCTTTCGTAAACGCCCCTATGATGTCATAGTTGTATGAGATATATAAAAGTCTCTAATTCGCATTGATATAATGAATTTGTAGACATACATGTTAATAAGATTTTAAAATAGATTCATCCGAACATATGTGCCCCGTCAGTCTCAAAGGGGTCTAAAAGAAAAAAAAATTTCATTAAAATAATAATAGATATGAATAAATCATTTAAGCATTTATGTAGAATTAACAGAAAATCGGACAATATGCTTTGTGGTATTTAGTCACCGCTTTTACGTTCTGAGTATCATTTATATCCAGCCGATATAAACTTTGTCTTTAATTCTTGTGTTTGGTCAATAAAAATGTACCAGTCACATACTGGATTTAATCAACTATATACTCGTCTAAAACTTAGATCTATGTTATAAATATTATTTTATGAATAAATCATTTAAACTAGTGATTTATTGGATTATCTGTTCTTTACTTGTAAGTTTACCACCTCAATTTCGCGTCTAAGATTTTGGAAATAATTACTTGACTTTTAATTCAATAAAGTGTAAATATTTATTTATGTCTAAATGAAAATCTACACCGTATGTGTCAACAGTATGTATGCAGTTCAACGGCTTTTTCAATATATTTACTAAGGCCGTGTTTAATTTATTGATTATTTCTAAGATCACTCTTTAATAATCAACATCACTATATATATATATATATATATATATATATATATATATATATATATATATATATATATAT
Organism: Eledone cirrhosa; assembly: GCA_964016885.1. Classification (NCBI taxonomy): domain Eukaryota; kingdom Metazoa; phylum Mollusca; class Cephalopoda; order Octopoda; family Eledonidae; genus Eledone; species Eledone cirrhosa. The sequence goes on from OZ024745.1 coordinate 58,339,419, forward strand.
ATACAGAGATATAACTTTATATGTATATATGTATATATATATATATGCGTGTGAGTATATATATATATATATGTGTGTGTGTGTGTGTGTGTATATATATATACGTGTGGTGTATGTGCGTATAGAGACGTGGCGATGTACGTGAAGGGAATGTATATGTGCATATATATATATATATATATATATATATATATATATATATATATGTCAGTATGTGTACAGACGTGCATCCAAGCACGCAGGAATGTGTGTTTAGAATGTCTGAACTCCGATAACATTGGAGCAATATTTAGCTTGCAAGAAAGGGAAATTTATAATGAGATTGCACCAAAAGACTACAAATCTGGCCGTTAGTTCTTAGACCAACACAGCTGTCTATAAAAATTAAGTTTACTAACAGATTCCCTTCATTCTATTAACTCTATCCGTCTCACATGAATATTCCAATTTTCATCCTTTACCCGTTTAGCATTACAGAACAAGATGAAAAGTGATAAGGATAAGAACGATCGTACATAAAATATATCCAAAAGTACGTTTTAATGAGCACTGAATAATTCTTAAAATGAAAATATCATTACAAGCCAACTAGATATCTTGTTTATTCAGAAACACTAACTTTATATGTCTGGTAAATTGGTTTGGCTATTTTAAGGGGTTTGTTATTTTAGTGATTTATTTTTCAATAGCAGCTTTCCTACCCGCTGTTGATTTAGTATCGACTTCTTTTACACATACGTACATACGTATAAACGTATACACACACACACACACATATATATATATATATATATATATATATATATATATATATATATATATATATATATATATATATATATATACATATATATACACACACAAAAATTTAATATACGCTATCGGAACGTATATTGTATTTATGCATCCCTGTGTTTATTTTGTTTTATTTGTTCAACTATATATATGTATATATATATATATATATATACCGTGTTATTTATGGAGCCATTAAAGGAATGCTGGTCTCATTGACATCATATTCCGCTGCTATTCTGACTCATTCTTTCCAACTTACCAAAAGAATCAGAATAAAATTTCAACTGAAAGAAAATAAGGATTGAAACAATTTTAGCTTAGCACATTTTATTATCGTGTTACAATTGACTTTATATGTTCAGGCGAAATGAGAGCGATGTATTAATGTCTCTAACGGAAGTATTAGTTAAGTGATTGAAATGGTATTACAACAAACGAGAATGAAAACCGTGACTGGGGATTTACCCATCATGAATGTACTCGTCGCTCTACAGTAATGAAAGGTTGTCATTTGTAATGCAAGTTTCCACGGCTGGCTTTTTATAACCGGAGTTGCCTTTACTTATATAAAATAAAATAAATTATTGCCCTGTTTTAGGAGTAGAGGTCTCTCAATAGATAATATTTCTAACCTGCAAAACATACACCAATTTATACCTTACAACAACTATGCATGTATCTATAAGTGTATATATATATATATATATATATATATATATATATATATATATATATATATATAAATATATATGTGCAAAAGTTTTATTTAAAATTGTTGGGTTACAACAAGTAAATATTTTATAACTGATATAAAGCACTCGACAAGTTTTTGGAGTAGATATACGATATTAAACAAATGGAAACTATATTTATAAAACCATATTTATTTCATTATACATATTTCGGGGATACCATATTAAAAATATGGCATGCCTTCGTCAGATAAAATACAATATATAAACAGTTTTATAAATAATTTTGACGTACCATAAATATGAGCGACCATACCAAACCAGCATCCTACATAATGGTCGCTCATATCTATGGTACGTCAAAATTATTTATAAAACTGTTTATATATTGTATTTTATCTGACGAAGGCATGCCATATTTTTAATATGGTATCCCCGAAATATGTATAATGAAATAAATATGGTTTTATAAATATAGTTTCCATTTGTTTAATATCGTATATATATATATATATATATATATATATATATATATAGATGAGATTCTACAGGACTAGAACTGTTTCATTCTTTAGAAATCATCATTCTAAAGAATGAAACAGTTCTAGTCCTGTAGAATCTCATCTATATTAAAACTTTTATACTCTGCAATGTATTGAGTACCTTACTTACTGTGGTTACCTCCGATTCAACCCGGAATAACGTACTATAAATATATATATATATATATATATATATATATATTTTATACTTTGGGAGGGTCATGTTGCCAATAAGAAACACACGCACCAGTTGCTTTCACTTCAATTTATTATAATAAATTTATAAATTTAGGAATTTATAAATTTCCGGTTGGTTGGTTGGTTGGTTCCACAACCAGATGATTGTTTATATATTGTCAAAGTTCTTTCGTCACACATTATGTGACCTCTTCAGTGACTGGGGATTCTTTTCTTTGTTTTTGTGCCTCTCCTTTGTTCTGTCCTACGCCATCTTGTGTTTGTGTTATATATATATATATATATATATATATATATATATATATATATATATATATATAGTTATTACCTTCAACACATAACGGTTGCTACCGCTGGTTTCCAACGGTGCATATGGCTTTGATTGTGCATCTGCACATCCACATGTGAAATTTTCGTTCAGGCAATTGCAACCAAAGATAACCAACGGCATTAAAACGAGATCTCATCAGGTGCACGATTGGGTGATCCTAAGTCTTACTTATTTTTTTTTTTTTCTAATGCAGGAGGGGGAATAACGTTTGCTAATATGTGTTGAAGATAACTATTTTAGCTCTCTACTTCGCATAGAGCGCTATGTTCTCTTTATCTGTTCTACAGAACCCTTTAACACTAATTGTGTGTGTGTGTGTGTGTGTGTGTGTGTGTGTGTGTGTGTGTGTGTGTGTGTGTGTGTGTGTGTGTGTCTCTACAGCTCGAAATTATTTCGACGCCTAAGCAATCATTCTTTCTGGTTTTAAATTGTCTATTCTCATCAAACGAAACTGTAGTTCGGATACGCACTCTTATGTTCAATTTACACATAATATGTATATATCTAACTTTGCATAACTCTATCAAAGAACTGTATTGAACACTTTTATAACTTTCTTCCTCACAATATCATATGCAATATGGAGTGGCTTCCACGGGGCGGTTCAGCATTGTCAACTAACGGAATCATTACAAATAAAAGTAACCAATGAATCGAATATGAAATATATTCCAGTTCTAACCAGGATTGTCTATTCATAAATACTCATTGAAAAAAGAACACCGCCAAGAAGACAAATAGTCCCGGATTCAAACCCCGAATTTTCCCAAGAGAATACAGACTTAAATGCATTGGAAAATGTCCTAATTAGTTTAATAAAAATATAGAATTAAAACAGAAAGGATGACTGCTACAAATGGTAATTTCAAGATTATATATGTCCACAACAAAATCTATTCATATTTGCAAAAACAAAAGAAACGAGCTACACAGGGAAGCACAACAGGTAGAGACAAAGCGTTATATTCACAACAAACAGAATTGTTTCGTAACAAAAGTAATTTTCATTTACACAAAGGAAGAACAAGGCCAGGTTCAAAACGTCAAAATTGTATACTCATTAATTCTATATAGATTAATGCTGCATCATTTACTACGTGGTTTAATGGCAGTGAAAACAAATATGAATGTAGATTTATTCAATTCGACATCATGAACTATTATTCCCTCTAAGCTCGGCTTTTCTTCTAAAAGCATCTAATAAGCGAGAAGATACACACATATCACATACGATGACATTGAGGTCGTTAAGCATGGCATGAGATTGATGTCTTTTATTTAACTCAAGCTGGGATACGAAAGACGGAACTGGTGGTTTGGATATCACTACAGGTAGTTTTGATGGATCTGAAATCTGATAATAGATTTGTTCCAGCTAAACAAATATGAGAGTTCTTTTAATGGTATTAACATGGACATGTAGAGAAAATGATTAGCAACAAGGTCGGATGTAAGGTTGCTGCCTTTATGAAAGAACTCATTATACAGCGTTTCAGTCTGAGGTGAAAGCAAAGCAAATCTTCGAATGATCAATTATGTGGACGTTTTACTAGTTTCAATCATGGGCAGCGTCTACACTGGGGCACCACCTTCCAGTGTTTTACTCTATGAATTATTTCTGTCTGGTACTTATTTAAGTAATCTCTAAACTTTTATCTATTTTTTAACCAGGCCACTGTGTTTGAACATACAATGCTTGTGTATATATATATATATATATATATATATATATACACGCAAAGTTTTTATGCCATAGCAATAAATTCAAGGAAGAAATCTTTTCATTACTTAGATGCAGATGTTGGCTCAATAGACATTTTCAATCAGTCGATAATTCTAATAGATTTTCTTTGCTTCTGCAGTAAAAGATCTTAAAAGAAAAATACAAAGTGGTTTAACTTTTTCACTGTCTTGAATTCACATCTGTTGCATTCACCATCATCTGCAAATTTGATGGTGTGCCATCACAGTTTCCTGGTTAGCTAGTGATCAGCAATAAAATTGAGTAAGATATCAATAGTAGTTACTATAAAAGCTTACACTTATTTACATAGGTATTTCATTACAAAGAGGAAAAGTGATAAATATGCAGTTTATCTAACTGAAAGGCATATACTATCTGACAAGCTTGATGCTCTTTATATTTGACAATAATAAATTAACCGGGAAAGTAGGCTAGTGATCATAGCAACATGTTTCAATGCCAGTGAAAAAATCTAAATTATCTGTTTCCTTTAAGTAATAGGAAATTTATAGACGAAAATGAGAAAGAAAATTAACGAACAAACGTACAGACATACAGACATGTTCCGAAAACAGTTTTCATCTTAGATCTTAGTCTTAAATTTTATCGATACACTGTTTATGTAATAAAATGTCGATTTCAAAGAGTTATTGCTTTCCCACTCAATGTTGTTCGTTGACCTCTTACGTGTCTATGTGACGAGTTGGGGAGATATAGTTTAAAGCCATCAAAAGACTCAAGTTTTAAAATGACTGAGGTGGTAATATTTAGTTCTCTATGCCAGTATCTACAAATAACTAACGATATGACTCGCCTGCTAGAAATAGTTACCAAACCTCCCTCATTTCGCACCTTAAAATACTGAACAAAAAGAACACTTCAGGTCGTGCTGTCGCGATTAGGCTGTGTGGGAATAAAAAAGAAAGGGATGACCATCACTGAAATGCATTTAATTATGTTTTCATAATCAGAATTTATTAGGAGCTAAACAACAACACCAGGAATATTAAGAGGAGATTGTTGTTGTTGTAGTTCATTCGAGGGAATGAAACATCTGACCTGGTGCGATCAGCTAAAGTTGTAGAGACTGATTGTTGTTGTTTTTGTTTCTTCTGATATTGTAGCTGTTGTTATCATTTAACCGCATTAAAGTACTGATCGAATAGATCTAAGATCAATGTTGCTCCTGCCAAGCTCATCTTTCGGGGCTTTTCTTTTTCAGAGTATATCTAGGAGTATATTATCAATTATATCCTTCTAATCGATAGGGTTTGGTTTGAGGTGTCCTATTTAGGACATAGTAGCTCCATAGCTAGCAGTTGGTTTATATTGTTTTTATTTAACGCCTACTTAGCCTGATCTCCCAAAATGAGGTATAATAAAAAACCTTTTATTTGTCATCATTCAATCTTATTTTCAAGGGAATTATCTAAAACTACATTAGATATGTTATAATGTTTTGTTAAAGTTTACTTTAGATTCGGTTGCTATATTTCGCAGGCCAAGTGATCAATTAGAAGTTTCTCGTTGACAACTAGCTTACATAGAAATGAGCAGAAAAATATCTTGCTGTGTCATTAAAATGATGGAAAAATATTACAATAAGTATACTTCTGAAAACTGCGCAGAAGTTATTCGGTGAAAATAATTAAAGAAGAGAAGGGAAAATTATCTGCCAAGAAGTATTGGAGAATTATACTGTATATACACCGATTCATGTGGAGTTGCGGTGTGTTTTGCACTGTGTTATTGTGTTGATGGCTGTTGTTGTTTAGCACCGTGTTAGCCTTGACCAAGCAAACATAAATAATCAAAGATGTTTCAGCTTTCGCCAGCTTTGTCTTTTCTTTATCCAGGATTATATTAGCCAATGCGACCTTCCTATTTGTAATACAGTAGAATGTGATCTGAGATAGATTTAGCTATGAATGCATAAAGAATTTCCACCTTGACTTGAATCAACAAGCATTTGTGCAGAGAGCACAAGAGATGTGACGTGTGTTTACAAGGGAATGAACTCGGGCGCAATAAATACTACAAGATTGCGATGCAAAACCGCACAGCTATGTGTACAACCACTTCAGTTCGGCAAAATGGAAATTAAATGTAAGTTTATGAAATAATTGATGTCAACTTGAAGTAGATTTAGTGTTGTTATCGAAGATTGTATAGAGGCAGAGAACAAAAATGTCTTCTGTTTCCCATATTATCGCAATATGAAATCCGTTAATGGAATTCAAATATGTAAACAAATAAAAATTCAACTAATTAGCTTTATGTTGTTTTACATTGTTGTCGCTCAAAATGTTTTTATTTTGTTTTTGTTTTTATTATTTTTTGTATTGCTGATAATCTTATCTTTAGATGTAACTATAATGTCATTTAGTGTGTATGGAAATGAATGAAGTTTTAACCTTTTTAGATATTCTAACTAAAGGTCAGCGGGCATTCAAACATTTTTCAGCATTTAAGTATACAACATAAAATTATTTGTAATCTAAACTTAAAAGAATGAAATAATTGGAAAATACTGAGTTATTTTGTTAGATTTTTAGATTTTTAACGACTTCAAAATAACAAGTGTTGTGGATTGTTTGCAGCCACGATTCATTAGGACGTTGAATTAGTACAGAAAATTTCACCTTTATATAGTACATGCTGATAAAAAAAAGTAGGTACATATTTCGACTCTTTGCGTCCTGAGTTTTACTCCTGACGTGTCCTACTTGGATCGTAAACTTACTCTGTTCTCAATTTAACAGCACTACATGTCCTTTGACTTTAACGGAGTCCATTTTATTGCAAGAATTCGGTCCAGGTCTCCAGTATGAGAATACCTTCACCTTCAGGCCAGATACCGTGACCCAGAAATGTCTGTATGTGGTCTTTCAACTTGCTAGATATAACAGCAATATATCTCTCAAATCACCCCCAATCCATCTTAAGAAAAAAGAAAAAAATACTGAATTAGGTTGCCCAACATATAATGTTTAAATAGATGGGATGGTCATAAATAGGATGTCTCTGATCATAGGTTCGCTAGAGAAGCGCTTAACTGAGACTGAACAACAACAGCAAAAACAAAATATTCTTCGGTATACAAATTACTTGTGTTATATGTTTGTTATTAACATTTTTTGTATCATTATATCAACAAACATTTCACTAGGCAACTGATCTTTGTGATATTTAGGCTAGAAATAGTTTTCCAGTTCTTAAAATTCCATTAGCCGCGGTAGCTTAATATATCATCAACTTATTTTTGTTGGTAATTATAGTCTATACCATACAGAAGCGTAGGGGAGTAAATTGCAAGAATTCATTTAGTCTTGCTATACAAGAGTTTGTTGTTAAAGCCTAAAATTAATTATGAAGTATGTCTTGCAAACAAATTATGGGGATTTTCGCCTTTCTTAAGATCTTAACATATTTGTTGTTATCAAAATGTTTTCCCGTACAGCAGTAAATGGTTATATAGGTATTTTATAAAAGTTATCAGCATGTATAAACAATTGGTGAAACACTTCAAAATGAAAACGTCATTTTTGGACATCATAGGCGTATTATGTGTGTAACTATGTATTATGTGTGTAACTATGCGTAAGATAAATAGGTAGATAGGTAGGTAGTTAGGTAGTTAGGGAGGTAGTTAGGTAGGTAGGTAGAGGGATAGATATATGAACAGTGAGTATGAGATAATTCAATACAGGTTATTTGTTGAGTAAAGTTTCATCGTGGTAATTACAATTTCCACTGTAAATGAATATATAAATAAAATGTGTGTGCGTATATAAAGATATATATATATATATATATATATATATATATATATATATATATATATATATATATATATATATATATATATGTGTGTGTGTGTGTGTGTGTGTGTGTGTGTGTGTGTGTGTGTGTGTGTGTGGAGAGAGAGAGAGAGAGAGAGAGAGAGAGCGTAGTATCGCCGAATGAAAATACTTTGTGCTATATCTATCCAGCTATTTTGGCTTCGCATCTCTTCACTTTCCTCTATAGACGATAAATTGCGAATACATGATGATGCGTCCTCCGTCGGTTTCCTTGGTGAGCATTCACTTGTTCTATCTACTGAGCATCCGACTTGTTAATTTGACATATACGTGGATGAATACTCCATATGTAATGTTTGCCTAATTCACAATCCGAATCAGTGTTCCACAGTATGTAACAAGGCGGGACCTTTCAATTACAGAGACCTTTGAATCAACAGGGGTTATAATAAAAACACTTGCCGAAGATGCCAGGAAGCATCATTAAATCCGGGATCTCATGAACTTCTTTAACACTTAGCCACATTAGTATCCACATGTATATATAGAGAGAGAGTAAGAATGACGGCGTCATTGTACTCACATAGCTTAAAGAGGCTGTTTGCAAACGAATCGAATATTATTCTTAATATTCGAAAAACTCAGACTTACATATATATATATGTAAATCTGAGTTTTTCGAACATTAAGAATAATATATATATATATATATATATATATGTATATATATATATATGTATATATATATATATATATATATATATATATATATATATATATATATATATATATATATATATATATATATATATATATATATATATATATATATATATATAGTAATAAATATATATATATATATATATATAGTAATAAATATATATATATATATATATATAGTAATAAATATATATATATATATATATATATATATATATATATATATATATATATATATGGTAAATTTCTTTAAGTCGTTTGGAAGCCTCGACAATGCAGATGGGTAAATCTCCGGGTAACAAGATCCGGTGGTGGAGATAGAGATGTAAGTGGGCGTACGTTGAGATGCGTGGCGTGTATAAGACTGTAGCGTGAAGAGGAATGAAGGAAAGAGCGTAAAGGATAAAAATAAAAATAAAAATAACAACTCGAGATAAAGTTACCTTGGGAGAGATTTAATTGTCCCTATATATTTCGGATTCACATCCATCAACTGGGGGTTTTCCGGGGGGGGGGGAGGTTGTCTGTCGGAAAAGTGCGAAACGTGTCCTCCGCTGTTCGTTGTTTTGAATATCTGAGGTGAATACCTCAGATATTGCTTGTTTCACGGTGAGGTAGCTAGCTAAGCAGATAGATAGAGTTGTTTATTTCACAGATGTTATTTCCGATGGCTGTACATTATCCCCCTGCCAGATCTTTTGTACAACAAAAGAGCGAAACATCGTATAGTAATGAGCCAGTGGGGCATTTGTCATGACAATAGCCCAAGGAGTGTCCAGCACGTTGTGAAATTTCGTGATCATCGAGTATAGGACAGAGTCGATGTAGAGATATGGCAAGATGTGTGTGTCAGGAAGAAAAAAAATAAACTATAAAATGACTGACCAGATTTATGTAGGCGTGATGAATGAGGCTGTTGCATTTGGGTTGAGCTGCCTGTGAATTGCGTGACAAAAAGTCTAACAGGGCAGTGAAAATAACCGTAATGGGGGAAATGAATTGCCGTAAGCATGTTGCTTAAAAGTAACAGTTTTCTCCAAAGCATGTGACTTGAGCGAATGCATGTGGTAAAATATAACGAGGCATTCTCGAGCTATTGAGTGAATGTGTACGTAAAAAAGAAGGCCAGTGTTTTGAGGATGCGATTTGTGAAAATGCGTTATCAAAGAGAAAACATTTTGTAATATAAGAGTTAGAGGGACAAAATATCTATTGCTCAGTGTATGAACCAAAGGTGAAACAAATATGGTTGTGTAGTGTGCATGAAAAATAGAATATGTACACGCCTTGTATGTATATAAAAATTATGGTAATTACACAATTAACATTGCAGAACATGGAAAATAAAAAAATTTTGAAAATCAAGAGAGAGAAGAGAAAAAAAAATGCTATACACAATGCTATACACAATGTTTGTTCTTAAATAGTGTTTGTAATAGATAATAGATAATTATGTTCTTAAATAGTGTTTGTAATAGATAATGTTCATAATAAATAATTGTTTCTACTTTAGGCACAAGGCCAGCAATTACCCAGTACATTACTGGTACTTTATTTTATCGACCCCGTAAGGATGAAAGGCAAAGTTAACCTCGACGGGATAATGTTCTTCGTGACATGAGCACATGGTCACTAAAAATTGCAATTGTTCAAGCAGAAAGTTCATTGTATTTGAAACTGGAAATAGTAAACACAAGGAAAATGGGAATGTTTTGCAAGAAGAATGATTAAGTAACTCACTTTAGGTTAACGGTAATTCACATATTGTGTCAACTTGGCGGGCCAATGGACACGTCGTCCACTTCTCGTGACTGGAGATGAAACAGGTCGCTTGCTGGGACAGCAAAATGTTGGAGCTTCTGGTGTAGAGACTGTAACTGTATCGATGATGGCTTTTTTTAATCTGTCCACGCTGACAGAATTCTGTTTACCATCTTGATCGAGAATAAAATATTTCGGATATTTTTTTAGAACACGGTAAGGGCCAGAATATGGAGGTCAAAGATGAGCTGGGATGGTGTCATTTCGAACGAAAACGTGTGTCCAATCATTAATGTCTGAAGGTACATGTGTGGCCGTGTTCTGTTGACGGGTGCTTGCAGGAGCAAGGTGAGACATATATTGTCGAAGACGTTGTACATATGATCCTGAGTCTAGAACATCCTGAGGAGAGATGGGAGCAACCATCTGACCAGGTAAAACCAGGGTGCTGCCGTACACTAATTCTGCAGGTGTGTGTCCGAATTCCTCCTTAACGGTGGATCGAATGCCCAGAAGGATGAGTGGCAGGTATTCAAACCAGTGGGTCTTGTCTGGATATGCTTTTATTGCAGCTTTCAATTGGCGATGGAATCTTTCCACGAGACCATTAGCTTGCGGGTGATAAGCTGTCGTGTGGATGTGTTTACATCCTAACCTGAAGAGGTGGGAGTCAAATTGGCGTCCTCTGCCTGTTGTTATCTTCGCTGGGGCGCCATAACGTGATACCCAGTGTAAAACCAAAGTTTTGGCGTCTGTTTCCGCTGAGGTATCATTTATGGGAAAAGCCTCAGGCCACCGAGAAAATCTATCTATGCAGGTGAGCAAGTGTGTGCAGTTCTGTGATGGTGGTAGAGGTCCGACGATGTCGATATGCACATGATGAAAACGTGCATCAGGTTGCGCGAATGTGCCGAGTGGAGTTTTGATGTGTCTGTGGACTTTGGCTTTCTGGCAGGCAATGCAGCTCCTTGACCAGTCGCGCACGTCTTTGTTAATGTTAGTCCACACAAAACGAGTAGAGATGATTTTCTGTGTAGCCCGGATTCCCGGGTGAGACAAACAGTGTAAAGCAGAAAAAACTTGTCGACGATGCATCTGTGGTACGTACGGTCGTTCATGACCGGTAGAAAGGTCGCACCAAATTTGTCCCGGAGAAGAAGGAATGGGAACTTGCTGAAACTTGAGGGATGGCGAATCTCGGAGCTTGATAAACTCTTCGTCAGTCTCTTGGTCAGCTGCGATCTGTTGAAGGTCGATGCCTGAATGTACATGTATTGCGTTCAGCTGGATTCGGGATAGGGCATCGGCTGCTACGTTGTCTGATCCCTTGATATGCCGAATATCAGTTGAATATTGGGAGACAAAAGCCAGGTGGCGGAGTTCTCTCGGTGAATGTCGATCAGGTTTGGTACGGAACGCATAAACTAGTGGTTTATGGTCCGTGTAGATCACGAAATTCGATATTTCGACCATGTGACGAAAATGTTTAACTGAAAGGTAGGTTGCCAAGAGTTCGCGGCCAAACGTACTGTATTTGGTTTCTGCAGGTTGCAACCGCTTAGAAAAGAAGGATAAGGGTTGCCACACGCCGTCGACATATTGTTGTAAAACGCGGCTCCAACCCCCGTGTCTGATGCGTCCACTAGCAGCGAAAGAGGAGCGCTAGATCTGGGGGAAACGAGCATGGAAGCGTTTGCCAACATTTCCTTCAGGCGGTTGAAAGATGTTAGTTCTTCCTCGTTTAGAGTGATGTCTTCGTTTTTCCGAGTCCGGTTACGAAGAAGGTCCGTGAGAAATCTGGCTGCCTCGGCACAATGAGGGATGAAACGCCTATAGAAATTCACCAAACCGAGGAATTCACGCAGTTTCCGAAGTGATGTAGGTGCGGGAAAATTACGGATAGCTTCTACTTTCTCAGGAAGTGAACGAATGCCGTCTTTATCAATGATGTACCCGAGAAAGGACAGTGAAGGAACGCCGAGACGGCATTTGCTTTGGGTTGATTATAATACCGTACTCGGCCAAACGTTGGAAAAGAAGATGTAAGTGCTTCTCGTGTTCTTGCTCGGAAGTACTTGCTACTAGCACGTCGTCGATATACGTGTTATACAAAGGGTAGATCACGAAACACGGTGTCAATAAACCGCTGAAAAGTTTGTGCAGCGTTGCGCAGACCGAACGGCATTCGCAGGAATTCAAATAAACCGAACGGTGTCGTGATTGCGGTCTTCGGAACATCAGCAGGCTCCACAGGTAGTTGGTTATATGCTCGTACCAAATCTATCTTGGAAAAGATGCGTGCGCCTTGCAGAGAGGCAGAAAAGTCGTGCAAGTGAGGTACAGGGTAATTATCGGGTACTGTGGAATCGTTGAGTGCACGACAATCCCCACATGGTCGCCAATCATTCTCTGTTTTCTTAGGAACAAGGTGTAGGGGTGCAGACCAGTTGCTGGAGGAAGGGCGAATGATTCCGAGGTCCAGCATGTGTTGAAACTCCTCTTTGGCGATTCTCAATCGGTCTAGAAGCAGTCTCTTTGGTCGGGCAGCTGTGGGTGGTCCTCTTGTCTCGATATGATGTGTGACATTATGTTTAATAGGTCCATCCTTAAATACCGGGCGAGTGATGTCTGGGTATTTCTGGAGAATGCAGTTGTAACGCGAAGGCTCTGACTGACGAATTACAGGGCTCACTGTGGATTGCGTGGTAAATATACCTCTTACAGTGAGGTTTGTGGTGGTGTCAATAAGCCTCCGGTTCTTCATGTCCACCAGAAGGTTGAAGTGGTGGAGAAAATAGGCTCCTAAGATAGGGGTCGGCAGGTCTGCCACGACGAAAACCCATTGAAAACGACGCCTCGGGCCTAAATTGAGGGTCAGTGATTTCTCTCCGAAAGTCGGAATTGACGATCGGTTCACTGCCTGCAGAAAGGACGGTTTTGGATGCCTTTTGCCCGAGACTAGTGAAACAGGAATAACACTAACCTGGGCTCCTGTATCCACGAGGTAACGAATGCCTGTCGCTTGGTCATTGATAAAAAAACAGACAACTTTTCTTCTCAGTACCAGGGGTGAACGTCGTCGCTGGGCCCTGGTCTGCTCGTTTCCTGGGTGGTATTCTGGAAAAAGCACGGGGCCCTACACTTAGATGCCTGTGCGCCTAATTCTGCGTGATACCAGCAAAGGTTGCCAGACACACGATTTTGACTGGGACTTCTGGATCTTCGACGTTGAAAGGGCCTGGATCGACTGTTGCTGCGTCGCCGGTGTGTTTGAAAGATCAGGTTCTCTAATTGATTTGAGAGGGCTTTAATTTGACCAGCCCGCTCTCTGATCATAGCCCGCAGCTCTGAAATCTCGGCCTCTGTCGTTGGTTGTGACATGTTCATGTTGGTTTCTTGTTAGGCTGGTGTCTGGTTGCGTGTTCGAATCACGTCGGGGTCGCCAATTGTAGCGACGTGGTTAGTCGGTCTGGTCACTACTTGTGATCGGATCTGAGAATAGCCCTTAAAAGGACTGTTATCGCATACGGTCTGATCGGATCTGAGGATAGCCCTTAAAGGGACTGTTGTCACATACGGTAAGGATGAACAGACGAAGGAAGAAGTTGAAAGGGCGAGCAAGGCGAGAGATGTAGTTTCGGTCAGCTATTTATTTTCATACATGAAGCGACCATACAGAGGTACAAAGCGTGTGTGAGTGACAAGTGTGGCAGAGGAGAGGAACGACGATACCCGAGCTGACTCTGCCAAAGGTTGACTGGCGAAAGTGTTTGGAACCATTCTATTTATTCAAAAATAATCGTTTGATGTTTAGCCGCTGCGTAGGCGTTTTATTTTGGTGGCTTAAGGGTTGTTTGTTTCACGGTGAGGTAGCTAGCTAAGCAGATAGATAGAGTTGTTTATTTCACAGATGTTATTTCTGGTGGCTGTACATATATATATATATATATATATATATATATATATATATATATATATATATATGAGGGAGAGAGAGAGAGAGAGAGAGAGAGAGAGAGAGAGAGAGAGAGAGAAAGAGAGAGAGAGAGAGAGAGAGAGAGAGAGAGAGAGAGAGAGAGAGATGTATATATATGTGTGTGTATGTATATATATATATATATATATATATATACATATAATACAGGGTGAGTCATAAGTAGCCGGAGAGTCAATGTATTTTTATTGCAAGTTTTACAGATAACTGTTTGAACATCTACTTATTTGTGTGATCAGCCATGGTTATAGTTTTAACTACTTTTGTTTGTGTACTTATTTCGTAATGTATGACCAGAATTTAAATAAATATATCATTTGGAATTTTAATGTTGGACTACCCGGTTACTTATGACTCACCCTCTATAATAATTTTTATTACTTAAATGGGGGTTTCTTCATATTTGGTACAGTCCATTGACTGAAGGTGGTAAAAGAGAGGTTTACTTGCACCTTTTAACTTCATGAAAAAAAGTAGAAAACTGTGTGGCCAGTTCAATCTCCGTACAGTATTACCAAAAGCAATAGTCTCAGAGTTTTATAACACAAGTCTACTTTTTAAGTGTTTATACAAAATTGCTTTTCTTTGGCATTTGCATTATGCAGATGAACGATTGTACCTACATTCTTGGATATAGAATAGCAAAATGTCAAAAACGAATTTATAAAGATTTTGAAATGCCGCGTGCGGGCCACACAGCCAGCATGAATCTCTGATAATGGTAACAATAGTACAATATACGATGTATTGGCGGATACACAAATGGATAGAAACACCTAAATGTTTACATAACTACACTTACACACATATCTATTTATTTATCTATATATCTATCTACTTCTCTCTCTCTCGCTCTCTCTCTCTCTCTCTCTATATATATATATATATATATATATATATATATATATATATATATATATATATACACACACATACTAAGAGATAGGTGGATTTAATCCGAAGTACCTACAGATATCCACTTATTGTATCAGCCTACATTTTATACAACCATTTGCTCACCTTCAATGAATATTTTTCTTAGCGATAACGCTTGTTTTAAGTTGCCGCTGTTGTTGTTGCTGTTGCTACTGTTCTTGTTATTGTTGAGTTAAAGTTTGTTTATCACCACGTTTTCTTAAGCCTACTACGTGAATAACGAAAAGCAACATAACATTTAGATGTTTGTACAACATTAAATTCCAAGTTTCTAAGAAAACTGAAAATATAATATGAAAGCTTATTTTCATCAATTCATTATATATCGCTTATCAGACATCGTTTAAGATAATTACAGTTAGAAACACCTGACGTGAGCCTCGTGGGTGTTTTATCAACATAAACTGCTTAAACGTTCAAGATATCATAAAATGTAGGTTGGAAAGCAAAGAGATGGCATAACTTTATAGTATAACCATTCATATGGAAGTAAAGTCTAGCAACCGCTTATGATAGGTTTGCACTAGATACATTTGTACTGTTCTGCTGATTGCTGATTTCTGTTTTAACTCCACATTAGTTTTACACTATATGACTGTTTTCACATACTATCAATTTCTTTTATAAGTGTATTTCTCTCTGTAATTTTCATTTCTACAGTTTGAAACGTACAAACAAATAAGATAAATGGTGCCAAGGTTTCGGGGAAAATTTGCAAAACAGCGTGTATCGTTGTTTATATTACCTCCACTTTCATTTTGTAGAGAAAATAAGTGGTTCATTTTAAAAATAAGTGGTTCATTTTACCTTGGATAGAACGTTTCTATCCGGTAACTTAATTTGCTAAATATAATAACCAAATAATACCTTGCCGTCTCTACAAAAATGACACTTTTGGTAATACTGTCTTTTATAACCCATAAAAACTGGATGATCACGGTCGGAATTTCTGTAGCTATCGGTCTGCTGTATCGAAGTTGATCGGGGTGAAGCAACAACATATATATCAGATTATCTCAGGTAACAAGTCATTGTCATCTCGTATAGTCATTGTCTCATCGATAGCTAGTAACTTAAAGTAAAATGGAATACATTTTCCAAGTCAGCTATAAGCAATTGATTAAACAATTAAAATTAGTTCAATACAATATAGCATTCTTTCCCAAATTTTCACATTGATGACACTTTTTAAAAAGAACATTTTTCATGACGCAATAGTTTAGTTTTGTTATTGTCACGAAATTAATGAATGAATAAACACTTAAATGTATTATATGTTATAAGTCTAGGGTAGTTGAGTGACAGTATTCTAAGAAAGGAGTCTGATGGTCTATTTAACCTATACACAGAAGATATTTACAAAAGTAAATCAACAGGTGTTATGAACATCTTCAGCCTCAGATATAGAAACGAGACTGCTTTGTTAATTTCTAACAGTGGTGACATTTAATATTGACGATACAGTAAATACGACAAGGTTGTCCAATGAAATGAAAACGTTTGTATAGAAAAACAATAGCAATGGTGATCAGCAAGAAATGATAATCACAAAAATATAACAATTGATGTGATAATCAACTGAACCGTCAACTTATAAGTCGGTTAAGCATATAAAAATATTAATATTGATTAAGTTTATGTATGATCATCTTTACTATAAGGAGCTGAAATATTAACAATAACAAATTCATTATCAAATAGTTTTCCCCGGCGTTTGATATTGGATCATATAAGAGACTTTGGAAAATATCATTGTTAGCAAAAATTTATAAGCTTTTATGAGACGACATTAAAGAATTACAACTAAAGTATTTTGAACATTTAATTAGAAAAAATGGATAACAGTGACAATTAAAAGAAGTCAAAATGCATGGGCAAAACGAAAATAGAAAACCAACAATTACATGGCTGTATAATATCCAGGATTTGACATTGTTATAATATAAAATAATATGAAAGATAGAAATGGTGATCTGTGGTTTTCAATTATAATTGATGATGATACAAATGGAATTTGACAGAAATTTGGCTACTATTTCAGAGCAGGTCGAGTGACTACTCCCTTTTTGCAACTAATGTGGGTGTAGTTATTATTATTTCGCTCAAGGTCATCTCTAATCCAATAGCAGCTTGGGCCTTGGTTCTGCATGTATGCAATACTGGGAACTAGGCAACAACTCCCCACCGCCAACCTACCGAGCCATTTCATGTTGTATTTAATTACAACCAAGTAGACTTGTTCATATAGAGTTAGTTGTCTTGGTTCTGGACTCACTGCAGCAAACGTAACTTAACACAAAATCTCCCATTACCACCACAACCGTGGTTTGTCTCATATTTTAATGAATCCTTTCACAATTCGCATCATGCTGAGTAAAGAAGAATGTACCGTTAGTGCACTGTTTATTATATGTATAATCCCTTGAAGGGCAACACTAATAAACAGTCTCACCACAAAAAGACATTGTTAGAGACCGGCACCGTCTTCTCTACGTGTAATTTACATTTAACTACGTTGTTAACACAATTTCTTATCACCATGACCATCGTCACCATTATCATCATCGCTGTCGTTATCGTTTTTGTTGTTGTTAGAAATGGTGACAGTTAAACTGCCTCGCTTGGATTTCTTATTCTTGGCATATGTGCACTATTTTGTTATTTTAATGTGTGTGTGTCTTTTCTATTTTTTTTTTTCGTATTTTTTGTTGTTGTTGTCACTCTTATTTCATAAAAAAAAACATTTTCTTCGTTTTCTAAGTTATCTGTTGACTTCCTTACATACAATTTATTTCGATTTTCGTTTGCTACTCAGTAATTTTCATTTGGTTTTTAATTTAATTTTCCTTGAAAATTATTTTAAAATGACTTTGACAAGTTTTCATCGAAAATGCTTTATACATTTCACCTTTATATAGCCTTACTCTTAAATGTTATTGCAGTATCACCACAAGTATTTTCAGCAAGCCAATGACCTACTGTATTGCGCCAATGCCCTAAATACTTGTACATACGCATTTAGGAATTATTCGCATAACGTGAAGCGCTACAGAGTTAGCTATACTTTCCATAATTCCTCTCCTAATACATCATGATTCATGTCACTGTAAATCACAATATAAATGGGAGAGGTGGTATGGATATTTATGAAAGCAAATCACTAGACACAATGTAAACGGCAATACACTCAAATGCATAATACTTATACACGCGTACACACACACACACACATACACATACATACACACACTAATCGTATTATCTATACTATTATCTCTTCCTGTTCCCTTCCGCACACCTCTCTTTTTGCATGGTAGAATTCATTACTTGATAGTAGTCCCCAACCCCTCGTCAATCAGTTTAACATTGCCAGCATCTAGCTCTTGGATGTCAACAGTAGAGTACAGTCTTTTGCAAGCATTTGGGCCAGGTGTTCTACCTGGTGATAGATTCCTCTCTTTCTCTCTTCCTTCCCCTTTTCATCCTTTCCTCCCACCGGTGACTATAAAAGGTAATGGATGCTATCCTTCCTCTGACTAAGTCATTAAAACAAAATTAAATCAAAAATACAAAGTCTTAATGTTTACTTTATCTTGTTTAATCAGTCTTTAGTTACTTCTGATGTTTGAAAACAATGGATCTAAGCTAACCCACATTTATATTATCAGTATTACTTCGGTAACCCCCTATACTGAGTTCCAATTTTGACGGAGATCAAATTTGACTTTCACTAACAACATGGGGCCTATTGGGTCGTCTATATTCCATACTCTCTAAACATTACTAGTATTTCTAGTTTAATTAAAACCTTATCATTTATATTCCGAGATTTTGTATTTCAACGACCACATTATCCAATACGTTCTACCTATTTGTCAAGCGAGCAGGCTAATATTTGTGAAATATTTCGTTGCTATTTCTTACATATCAAGTCACGGCATAGAGAAACTCACGTTAAGATCACTTACGTAATGTTTAATTTATTCTGGTTGTAGTATCGATAAAATTATAGAATACTAGCAGTGGTACCCGGCGTTGCAAGGGATAAGGTATTTTGGAAGGCGCCAACAGACCTAATCGTGGAAAAACTGCATGCCTGAACAATATGTAAAGAAAATAAACCTAATACTCTGATGGCTGGATAATCTTTAAGATTTTCCTCGATGAAGCAGGAAAAATGCAGGTTTTCACCTAATGTGGGCCCTAGGGGATCAAGAAAATTAAATTTTTTTATGTGTATAATATAATATGCCTTGAAATTTAGGGAAATCCGCTACGCGTAACGCCTTAAGAAAGCCCTAAAAAGCTGAAAAGATGAAGTTTTTCACCTAATGCGGACCCTAGGCAATAAAAAAGTTGAATTTTCTTTACTCACGGTATGAAGAAAAGACTGACTAGTACATAGTTACAATTTCAAGGAAATCCGGTCTGACGTAACGCCTCAAAATATCCCTAAAAGGCTGAAAAAACGCAGTTTTTCCCCTAATGCGGACCCTAGGGGATCAAAGAGTTGGATATTTTATGTGCATAACACTCCCAGAAACATAAGTGGTACACATGTAAAGTTTTTAAAAAATCAGTTGGGTACTTCTCGAGTTTTAGGGATTCAAACTCACACACACACACACACACACACACACACACACACACACACACACACACACACACACACACACACACACACACACACACACACACACACATTCCCAGTTTTATATATAGAGATAACTACTATGGCTTTTTTCCCCGCAATGATATATTTCATTAGTAAGACGCAGGTATTATGTATTTCAATCAGTCAAACTAACCATTTCTAGCCTACCGCTTCGTAAAAGCCGTCCTTTTTCTTTTCATGACACAACTTGAAGTACCCAATTTTTATTTTTTTGTGAGATGTAAACAATTCCATTTATTTCGTTGGCATCTTAAGTTTCTTTTGCGGTATCTTGGAATCCAGTTTGTCAGCATTTTCGTCCACCTGTTGTCACCTATTTTCTGATCCTATCCAACACAAACTCTAATTCAACGAGTTTATGAACTTGACACTGATATATAGTGCGGTTTGTTTTCGGATCTATTAGTTGCTTTAAGTCCCTTTCGCATGTTCCAAACGTATTACATTCGTGAACATGTCGAACTGTTCTTGGATGATTTATTAATCTTTCATCGGGTTTTATATGTTTGTGCCATAAGATTTTATTGGTGCAGCAATATAAATTTCTCAAATCCCATAAAAACGATATAGGCATAGAGATGTAAAAAGAAACGATAGAAATGGTAAATGGCTCAGAAGCCACTAATTAGAAGACTTTTCAATTAATGCTGAACTGTTGGATAAAAGCAACAATGATAACAGCAAAAACATCAATTGTCCTAAATACACAGAATGAGGAGCTGGACTGATTAAGTTCTGTTTCCAATTAAATCTAAACAACCCACAACCTCAACAATAGTCAAATGTGTGCTAACATACGTCATATAGTGTGAAGAAAACATGTCAAGAAGTTACATTCATCCTTGCAATTCGAAGGAAAATAACAGGTTTAATGTTTAATCAATATTAATCAAATCTCGTCGAAGATTCTCTTAACAATAGTTGCTCTGGTCAAACAACTAAAGAAATCAAATAATTTAAAATGTTAGTAAATTGTAATGGTGAATGTAATTGTGACTGTACGCACACTTCTTGTAGTGCGCACGTCTGTAAATAGAGAAAGGTTATTTGTCATTATTTTCCCTTATGTATATCTATCCGCCTGGTTGCATAACACACTTAGCAGACCAGTAGGATTCTGTGTTTAACTGCACATGTTAAACTCAGTATATGAAACGTTGTATGATGATGGAAGGACAAAATGGCCGAAATGTACATTTAAGCAATAAATACTTTTACATGCATGAAAGTACGTATGAGGACATACAGAGGCAAATTGTTAAACATCAAACATGTTTGTCGAGAAATAATCTCACGCGAAAACATTCATACCTACATATATCTACATACGTGTGTGCGTTCTTTATAGCCCAACATATGGCCGTCTGATTTATCATTCTAGTGACGACAATGAAACATATATTTACCTTTCATCCTTTCGGCGTTTCGGAGTCAATAAAAAAAGTAACAGCCCAGATGTGATGCTGATTCTTTGCCGTTACAACTGGAGCCTATTAACCTTGAGACAACGGCAGATGACAAAACGGGCTAACTCTTCAAACGTTCGAGGGGGGGGGGGGTCGCTCATCTGCCGCTCCACGTTTTGTGGCGCATTCTCCATTGCTAACCTTGTCCCTTTTTTCCATAAACACGAGAGCTACTGCTCTCAATGCAGAAGAACAGAAATAATTAAGTGTTTATCATTGACAGAAACATTCTTTTCTGTTGAAACCTCCAATGTCCTCTGTTCTCAAAATTCCACTCTCCTTAATTTTGAGGAAGGTGTTGCGTTTGAAGAAGGAAGTGTGTGGGTTAGAATGGCTGATATTCTTCGCGGAAAAACAATTGCCATTTTATTACTGGGATATAGATGAAACAATTTAATCAACAGAAAATTTAGAATGTGTTTTATATTGGCTTGTTGTGTATGTATATTTGTATACATGCTTATTGGATTCGTAAGATCTATATTTCTATATATACGTATACGAGGGCATATTTATTTATACGGAAATATATAAAATGTTTATAAATATTTATTAATTTTCCTTTCTGTAAAAAAAATACAAAATATTCATTATGATATTTTCTGAATTTGGAAAATTAATTGTTCTGTCTGTTGCAAACAAATTTCCTTATAATTTTTTTTTATGTTTGACAAAAAAATAGTTAACAAACTTTTCGTGAGCAATACGCATTTTTATTTTAGCAATTTTTATTTTTATATGATATTAATTTTGTTTTCTCTAAGCACAAAATTGTAACTATAATCTTATTTTAATCTGTTTTTAATTTGAAAAATTTACTTTCATTTTCTGAAAAATACAATATTTTCATTAACTGTATTTAATCATTTAAGTGAAAAACAAAAAAACATAATTTTCATTTGAGGGAAATATGAAATTTTTATTATAGAATTTTTTAAATTTCTAATTAGCAAAGCTAATTTTACTTTTTGTAAAAGTTAGAATTTTCATTAAAAATTATAACCTTTTTGTAATTTATTAATATTTTCCTCGCAATAATTTAACCTGCATTATGTATATTTTAATTAAAACTAATGTAATTCTGTAGTGTATAGTTATTTAATAAATATTACGGACAAAATATATATACATACATAGAAATATACAATAACACAACAGGCATTGTTATATTAAATGTAACGAATATATGAGAGTTGGATAAACTATGTTCCTATGACAAGTGAAAACATATTTTTATTTTAAAACATTCAAAAGAAAACGCTGGAATAAATAAACAAAATAAATAGCAGGAGCTACTGTTTAAGAATTGAATGAAGATATTTAGCTTTAATTATGAGAATATAATTTTTTCAATTAAATTGTCCATAATAACAACAGTAACAACAACAATAACAACGACGATGATAATAATAACAACAGCTTTGGCTTTGAGGGATTGCTTCTTATGGGAAAGCATTTAATTGTTTGGCTGCAACATAGAAGAATTCGGCTTAAGGTGGCTCCCCGTCTGTAAATTCATTGGGGACATTAACGGCATTTTTAATGGATTGTGTGGATTCACAACAATAAGCACTTGAAAAGCAAGAAAGCAGTTGTTTCATATGTTGGCGTAGAGGTGGGTATTCAACGGCAATTTTCCATACTTCAACTAGAACTCTCTTGATATCAAATTGATATTAAAGTGCTGTCATTTGAGATCTCAATCAATTACATCTGTTGTTCTTTACGTGTCCTGGAAACATCAATAACCGAGGTTGAAATGTTAATTTCTTGGTTATACTACATTTTTCAAATCTGAGCCTTATAGTGCATCCAACAAGCAGTGAGTTGATAGGCTCGTTAGAAGGTAGGGCAAATTGCTTTACTATATTTATGGCTCTCTACGCTCTGGGTTCAAATCTCGCCGTGGTCAACTTTGTGTTTCATCATTTCCATGTCTTCTAATTATTATTATAATTATTCTCTCACTTATTCCTGAGAAGGTCATGGAGGGGGGGGGGGCAGAATCCTCAAACACTCCTTCCAGCGAGTCCTGTTAGAAGCAAGGGTTTCTTGCTGGCTCCACAAGCGAGATCAGCCGAGCTCATAGATGGTATACAACCATCTTGCTCGTGGTATTCTCATGAGTCTCCTGTCGATTGGTTTTGCCCATAAAATCTGTCCAGTGATTGGAGCTGTGATCTCTCAATTCGGAAAAGTATTGGCTCTAACTGGAGCGACTCTCTGATATCCGAGCTACGCACTCTATCGAGTAATGTTACTCCAAAGACCCTTCGGTGGAACCACATCTCGGCCGGTTGTATTTGCGATCGTATTCTTTCGGTCATTACCCAAAATTCATGGCTTTTAAACCTACCTCTCTTCTCTTGATGACCGAATGCTGAAGTTGGCGCATTACTGCACAAACTCTGCAATTCTTGCAATTAATTCTACCTCCTGCCTTCCATCACTCGTAAATATGGCCCCGAGATACTTCAAGTTCTTTACCTGATTCAGTGGAACTCTATTCACATGTAGAATGCACTACGCATTGTAGATTTAATTTATCACCCAGTTTAACAACAACCTCATACTCATGGATGCATTTAGCAAACTCCATTTTCGTGTAAACATTCGTGTGAGAAATCCGGTTTGGGGATATGTTCCTTCTTCCGAATAGTCTTGAAGGTTCTGAAAGGATTCGTAGGCACTGTCTTCCCTCCCTGTCAAAACCTAGACATTTCCTCTCCGAGGTACAAACCGGGCCAACGTGTTTATGTGACAGACTAGCAATCACCCATGCACACCAATCACCCCTCTCCATATCACCGATGTCATCCAAGGGAAAGGCTAAGGCCAATGCATCTTGGTAACATGAAATAAAGTGTATCACCCGGTCCGGGAATCGAACTCATTACATGATTGTGAATCCAACTTTCTGACTACTAAATCACGCACCATCGGACACACAAACTTTATATATATAACTATTATATATATGTATATATATATATATATATATATATATATATATATATATATATATATATATATATATATATATATATATATATATACATACATTCGTGTGTGTGTTTGTGTGTGTGTGGATGTGTGTGTATATATGTTAAACCACTGGGAGTGAAGGACCCCTAGCATTTTTCAGGGCATTCTTCTAGGAGAAGGCAACTCAGAAAACTGGGATAACTCCGATATAAAACCTGCGGCTCAGTAGTTACCGCTGATGTTGATCTTGTCTTCTTTTCAGGTTATAGCTACTGTCGCTCAGAGAGTGGGATTGGCTCAGTGCACAGTCTTTCCTCACTTTAAAAAATATTTTCACGCACAGTCATTGCACGATAGAATTAATTAATAATTATTAATAATGGTATATCGTGCAATGGCCATACTCGATAACCAGGGACCAGCCATCATATATATATGATCACCTTGACCGAACAGTCTGTCGGGCACCATTCGGCGCCGCTGCCGCTGGTCACAGCACGTGCTGTTTTAGCCATACGATGACGCCATCCCATATATATATATATGCGATGACGCCATCCCATATATATATATATAGTAATAATAATAAATTTGAAGACTAAAATCGGTGAAAGCAGCGATTCTTTGCTTAAACTTTAATCTGTTATTTTAATATATATATATATATAACGAAGGAAGTGTGGTAAGGAACCAGATGGACCATAACGCACCAGAGTACTCAATACTTAGGGTAGTAGAGTGGGTAATATGAAAATGTTTAACCCCGACGGCAAAGCTCAAGCCGTTTCGACGGCTATTTCTGGACTGAAATATATTAAACTAAATATATTAATCAATTCAAAAACATGTATTTTTGGAGAATTGTTTCGATTAATGCAGATAAATCTACAATTAAACCATAATAAACGATAGATAATTGCATTATTGATGTAATAAACATAATGATTATCCATCAATTTATCTACTTAATCTCATCAGGAAAAACAACTAATTAAATTTTATATATAACACTTAAGTGGATACTTCCATTATATATATATATAGCGAAGGAAATGTGGTAAGGAACCAGATGGACCATAACGCACCAAAGTACTCAATACTTAGGGTAGTAGAGTGGGTAATAGGAACGAGTAGGACCCCGACGGCTGAGCTCAAGCCGTTTCGACGGCTAATTGTGGACTTTTAGCCGTCGGGGTCCTACTCGTTCCTATATATATATATATATATATATATATATATACTTGTGTGTGTGTATGTGTGTGTGTGTGTGTACGCGTGTGTGCGTGCGTGTGTATAAATATATATGTATAAATATATATATATAAATATATATTTATATATATATATATATATATATATATATATATATATATATATATACATGTCCCAAAAGTCAGCTCAAAAGTGACACAGAGGAGACTGGGGTTAGCTGGACATGCTCACCGACATCCAGAGTTGACATTGCACTCAGTGCTCCTGTGGGAACCCCTACATGGACACACTAGAAGAGGAAGACCAATGTTGATGCCCTAAGGACAGACACTGGTCTGTTGGAAACGCAGGACATGGCAGCGATAATGAGGGACAGAGACCGCTGGAGAGAACTCGTCCATGGATCTCGGGAATTTTACCCGCCCTAGATATATGTGTATATATATATATATATATATATATATATATATACATATTAATATATCCCAGTTTTCAAAAGGTCCCTTGCAGGGACCTCTCATATCATTAAAGTATTTGAGAGGGTGGTGAGATCACGAATAACTCACTTTCTTGAGAGCAACAATCTGCTGAACACCAACCAGTATGGGTTCCGTATGATGACATATTAAGAGCTTTGGGAGAGGGCTCCAACACTATGCCATCCACCTTGATCTCAGCCAAGTCTGACAGGGTTAATCACAAAATTCTACTGAAAAACAAATATTCGACATTGGTGTCTCTGCAATGGATCAAGTATTTCCTGGCAGAGCCATATGTTGTGGTTGAAGGAGTACAATCAAGCCCAGAAAAAGTCAGTAGTGGCGTTCCACAAGGCACTGTGTTTGGCCCACTTCTTTTCATTATCTATATCAATGTCATTACTGACGTCATCAAGCACAGCAACATAATCATCTTTGCAGATGATTCAAAGTTCCAGACGTGGGTAACCGGACATGCCTTTGATCAGATTTACTTGCTATTATCAAATGGGCGGACAAAAACAATATGCAGTTAAACGAGGATAAATTCGAATTAATCCACTTTGGAAAAGATGATGCACGGAAACTCTTATATTCCCTTCCTTCAGGTGAAATTCTCTGGGACTTGGGAGTAATTGTTGATAACAACATAAGCTGGGTCATTCATCTAAACAGCAAAGTTGACATGGCCTGCAGAATATGTTCCTGGATTCTCAGAACTTTCCAGTCGAGTGATATCCACACCATTATCCTTCTCTTCTCTTCCTTTACCCGACCCCACCTTGAATACTGTTGTCCACTGTAGTCTCCCCACACGAAACAACGTATTATTAAAATTGAAGCCCCTCAAAGGACAATCACAAAATCAATAGACGGCATGACAGGCCTTGACAATTGGGCTCGAAAAGAAAAGCTCAGACCCTATTCTCTCCAACGCCGCCGTGAATGTTACTTTATCTGCATGATGTAGAAAATATTCCATTAGCATTGCCCAATGATGTTGGCATCACATTTAAGGTACACCCAATGCTTGGGTCCCGTGCTATCCGCCCACAACAAAAATCAACATTATGGCACAATTATTTGAGCTCAATTGGCTCCGCTCTCGTTAATATTACAATAAAACTTATTAAAATAGATATAGATCCCATAAATTTTTTTAAGTCTTTGGACAAATTCCACGAAGAAATCCCGGATAAACCTCATACACTCGGATATGTCTCTGTAAACAATAACTCTCTACTTGAGTGGGCCATGGTGTCCAAATCCTGATTTGAAAGACTTTGTCAGGTGGGGGGTGCAGGGGGGGGGGGGGGGCTATTAGGTTAGACATTAAGTTACACATGGCCTGGGCCAACACTGGCCGAAACCTATCAAGGTTAAATTATATATAGGAAAAGAGTCAGGACCCCGACGGCTGAGCTCCGGCCGTTTCATATATATATATATATATATCCATTTCATTGAGGCTAAAATAACGATCCTTGTTACTATAGAGTTTGGTGAGAAGCAGGTGAAACACCAGAGTAACAAGACTCACTATCTATCCTTAATAAAATGAGTATATAAGCTCTACTTCAGTGTTGAGTACTCTTTTCTCTCGGCAGTTTTGTTCTTTGCAAGATTCCTTCTTTAAAAACGTGTATTGAAACAAAGTGTATATATATATATATATATATATATATATATATATATATATATATATATATA
Source organism: Eledone cirrhosa (assembly GCA_964016885.1). Classification (NCBI taxonomy): domain Eukaryota; kingdom Metazoa; phylum Mollusca; class Cephalopoda; order Octopoda; family Eledonidae; genus Eledone; species Eledone cirrhosa. The sequence continues at coordinate 58,367,465 of OZ024745.1, forward strand.
AAGAATTAGTATATCTAGTAACATATATATACACAGATGCATACTTATGCTAGCAAATATATCTAGTAACATATATATATGTTACTAGATATACTAATTCTTTATAATTATCTCCAAATTATTTGTCGAGCAAAAATTGGCCAAAACTGCTACTTTAGTAACAGTCCGGCTGCTGTCTTCTTAACAAAACACTCTTCACTGATTGACCTCGATGTCACGTGATTGATTCTTTTGAATTTGCCACCGACGCAGTAGGCAGTGATTTTCTCAATGGCTTGGAATTTAGTCCACGCTTTGCTTTTTTCCATCCACTGAATTATTTTTGATAAGTTCCCTGTGTCCACGTATTGCCTGGAAACTTAGCTGAGAATAGACTTCTCTGATGACGAAAGGCTTCTCTGTACGTTTCTTCGGAAAGTATGTTTATTCCCTTTCAGAAACTAATTAGTTGGAGTGAAATTTTAGTAAGTAAGTTAATTTTATAATTTTCTTATTTTACGTCTCTCATATATATATATATATATATATATATATATATATATATATATATATATATATATATATATATATATATATATATATATATATATATATATATATATTAAATTGTTAAACAATATTCAATGATTATGTCAAAGAATGAGTTTTACAGTAGATTGGATTAAATCTTGATTAAATCTTAACCATTTAACATCTCAGGGTATGTCATGTATCATTATATTTTGTCTGATGAGGACGTACTGTTGTACATCCGAAATATGTATAATAAAATGTAATTGATCAAAAGAACACCTATTTTATTAATACTTATATTTATATATATATATATATATATATATATATATATATATATATATATATATATAACGAAGGAAATGTGGTAAGGAACCAGGTGGGCCATAATAAATATATATCCATATACGAGGATAAACATTTTCATTTAGTCCAGAATTAGCCGTCGAAACGGCTTGAGCTCAGCTGTCGGGGTCCTACTCGTTCCTATATATATATATATACTTGCTTTTGTTGTTGTTTTCTTGTATGTAATAGTTTACGTTATCCATTATTTCCTACCAGTTTCTGATTTGGTTGCTGTTTCTGCAGTGCCGAGTGACCACATGTAGATGTCCCGCGTTGATAGCTATGCGTGGCTATACTGACATAAATATATGTAACATTTTTTATATGCTTATAACTTTTGTTTTATGTATGCGTGTATATGTATATAGATGTCTGTGTGTATACATTCAAAGCTCTCTCATAAATATATGTATATAAGTGTGTGTGTGTGTGTGTGTATGTGTGTATGTGTGTATGTGTGTGTGTGTGTGTGTGTGTGTGTGTGTGTGTGTGTGTGTGTGTGTGTGTGTGTGTGTGTGTGTGTGTGTGTGTGTGTGTGTGTGTGCGTGTGCGTACAGTGAAGGAGAGAGAGAGGGGAAGAGAGATAGTTAGATAAATAGATAGGTGGATAGATATAGACAGAGGTAAATAAATAAATATACATACACACATATGTATATGTGTGTATATAAATATATATATATATATATATATATATATATATATATATATATATATATAAATATATATATATATATATATATATATATATATATATATATATATATATAAAAATAGATGGATGGTTACAGTGACATGTAAATATACATATATATATAAACTATGTTTCTCTTTAAGTATTTGCCAGATGTTTTTATTTGTTGCTCTTTTTTTCATTTTTGTATTCTGTTTTTGTTTTTGGGAGCAGGTGCGGTGGCTGTTCTAGTATTAGCATGCTTGTGTAAGTGGGTGTGTTTGAGATTGGAATATGTTTTTCAGTTTGAATGTCAGCTCTAGTGAGTTTAGTTCCTCTACTCCTTCTCTGTATCTATCTATCTCTATTTCTCTCTTTCTCTTTATCTATACATCTCTATCTATATATTCCCCCTTTGTCGGCTAGTGGCGATATAAAGATGTCTCTCTTGGATCCGGACCAAACTAGACCAACAATGTTACGCTATTGAAGTCACGTGGTAATACCTAATTTATAAAAAGACTACAAACTCTGGTATCCCCCCTAGTAGTAATAATATAATCGCCTTGTTAACTAACACACAGAAAGAGAGGCAAGACATTTTTATTACAAATAATAATCTTAGGAATATCAAGATATGATAAGGATGCGGAAGAAGAGGATGACAATAACAAAAATAACAAAAATATAAATTACAACCATAACAACAACTGAATCTATGTTACTTGAATGAGAAGAAAACAAAAAAATACAAGGAGTTTACATAATAACCACTTCTAAGGTAAGAATATATATGAGCATTATATATATATATATATATATATATATATATATATATATATATATATATATATATATGTGTGTGTGTGTGTGTGTGTGTGTATATATATGTATATGTATATATATATGTATTATGTATGTATGTATATATGTATATATATATATATATATATATGTATGCATGTATATATGTATATATGTATATATATATATATATATATATATGTATGTATGTATTATGTATATATATATATATATATACATAATACATACATACATATATATTCCTGATGATTTCTAATGAATGAAACAGTTCTAGTCCTGTAGAATCTCATCTATATTAAAACTATTATACTCTGCTATGTATTGAGTACCTTACTTACTGTGGTTACCTCCGATTCAACCCGGAATAACGTATATATATATATATATATATATATATATATATATATATATATATATATATATATATATATATATATAAATATATATATATGTATATCTATGTATGTGTGTTTGTATGTATATGTATATATGGTGGCTGCCAACTCGTTTTCGAGTACGGCCACTACTTTATATCCATGTAGGAGAACCCCTACCGATGCGCTGAACGAGTGTGACTTTTTAGTCCAGCCAGCGACTTGAAAACTCTGGTACCAACACTACACTTGTGACAATTATTGACACATAGTGCTGGGCCCATGCTACCATGTGACGACAAGTGCAGAGAGATCTCCAGATATAAAGCAATGCCTGTGCTGTGAAGCTTTTATAGTGAGCAAAGGCACTGCACAAAGCCAGTCCCACTCTCTTAACCAAGATTATATTTACCAAAAAGAAGAACAAGTCAACATCATTGGATACCATCAGGGTTGCAGGTGTTATATCAGAGTTTTCCTTCTCCTAGAATTCTGCCTTGACAAAGGCTAAGGGGTCATCTCTCCCGGATGCATATATATGTATATATATATGCATATATACATGTATATGCATATATACATGTATATGCATATATATATATATATATATATATATATATATACAGAGACATATATTATGTAACTGTCCATACACACACACACATATATGTATATATGCATATATATATATATATATATATATATATATATGCATACATACATATATATATATATGTGTGTGTGTGTGTGTGTGTGTGTGTGTGTGTGTGTGTGTGTGTGTGTGTGTGTGTGTGTGTGTGTGTGTGTGGACAGTTACATAATATATGTCTCTGTGTGTTATTATATGCATGTATCTATGTCTATGTTATTGTTTGGAAAATAAGGCGAGGTTCAGAAAGAAATCTAATAAGGGTGAGGGAAAGGGAGGCAGATATGACTATTGAAGAGGAAAGAGAAGCACTAACTTACTTAATGCACTTTCCTTCTTATATCTTTAACTATCGTGAATATAGAGAAATATCCCTTGATAATTGATAATTTCTATTTTAGGCACAAGGCCAGAAATCTGGAAGGAGGGGGGGGGTCGATTATATTAACACCAGTACGTGACTGGTACTTTATTTTATCGAACCCTGGATGAAGAAATGCAAAATAGATCTTTGCGAGATTTGAAGATAAAGAACCATAACAAATGCTACAAGGCCTTTCATACGACACTCTTATTATGCAAGCAATTTATAACTGTTTCTACGTTTGGCACAAGGCCAGCAATTAGCCAGAGCATTACTGGTACTTTATTTTATCGACCCCGTAAGGATGAAAGGCAAAGTTAACCTCGGCGGGATTTGAACTCAGAATGGCAAGAGCCGTAACTCTATACGTAAAAGCATAGCGTCAGACCCTCTACCGATACTAACAATGACCATTTATTCAATTTAATTGTAATATATAAAATAATTGTTTCTAATATAGGCCTTACTTTTTTATATAACGGTTTTTGATTTAGGCACGAGGCCAACAATTTATAGGGGTGAGGGTCATCAATTACTTCAAACCCTGTGCGTTATTGGTACTTTGTTCCGCCGTCCTAATATATATAATAATAGTTTCTACATTAGGCATAAGGCCAGCAATTTTTGGGGAGGTGAAAAGTCGATTAAATCGACCCCAGTACATTACTGATGCTTTATTTTATCGACCCCGTAACGATGAAAGGAAAAGCTAATTTCGGTGTGATTTGAACTCAGAATGTAAAGGGGCGTAATTATATGCCGCAAAGCGTATTGTCCGATGCTCTACTGATACTGCCACTCCATCGCCCTAATTTAATAATAATAATGATGATGATTTCTACTATAGACACAAGGCCAGCAATTTGTGGGGAGGGGAAGAGCATTACTGGTACTTTATTTTATCGACCCCGTAAGGATGAATGGCAAAGTTAACCTCGACGGGATTTGAACTCAGAGCATAAAACGCCGAAACTATATACCGCAAAGTATGTTATCCAACACTCTACAGATTTTTCCAATCCACCACCCTAATATAATAATTGTTTCTACTTTTGGCACAAGGCCAGCAATTATCCCAGTGTATTACTGGTACTTTATTTTATCGACTCCGTAAGGATGAAAGGCAAAGTTAACCTTGGCGGGATTTGAACTCAGTAATATAATAATTGTTTCTACTTTAGGCACAAGGCCAGAAATTACTCAGTGCATTACTGGTACTTTTTTTTTGTCGACCCCGTAACGATGAAAGACAAAGTCAACCTCGGCGGGATTTGAACTCAGATCGTAAAGGGACGTAACTATGCTGGAAAGCATGGCGTCCGATCCTCTACCGATACTGCCAATCCACGTTTCTAACATAGGCATATGACCTCAGATTTGACGGGAGGGCTGTTTGTGATTAAATCGAACTCCAGTACTGCACTGGTACTTGTGAGATAGCCACATCCCCAATTTCCGAAAAGATGAAATGCGAATTCGGCCGTGGTACTCATTCCAAGATAAAATCTAATATCAACAGGTAACCATTTAATGGAAGGCCAGCATGTATATTTTATAATTGTTTCTACTTTAGGCGCAAGGCCAGCAATTACCCAGTACATTACTGGTACTTTATTTTATCGACCCCGTATGGATGAAAGGCAAAGTTAACCTCGGCGGGATTTGAACTCAGATCATAAAGGGACGTAACTATGCTGGAAAGCATGTCCGAGCCTCTACCGATACTTCCAATTCACAATGATGGATACTTAGATTGTATAACTGTAGATATGTTTTATGTTGGCTTACTGTTGTAGTTGTTGTTGTTGTTCGTTTTATTTTTCTTAGTTTCAATTTCTTCGTTTGTTTATTGATGTCGCTGATTCTGGTGTTGTTTTATTAAAACAGATCCAGTTGAGTGGAAGTGATATATAATAATATATTTATATATAGAGAGATAATGCCTGCGTTCGATAATTTATAATAATATGACAATATATAGTATGATTATACATACATATATTGGAAGTATAAGCCAGACAGACTAAAATAAGTTAGTCTCACTCATACAAACATCTCCCGACCAAGTTTTTTGTCCATTCATTGAGATGTTTAAGTATTAGAGACTAATAACCTGTATATATATATATATATATATATATATGTAGAAGGGGTATTTCATTTGTTGGAAATCCGACAAATATAAATATAAATGTTTATAACTGATTAAGAGCACTCAACAGTTTCCTGGAGTAAATATTCAATGATATTAAATAAATGGAAACTATATTTATAAAACCATATTTATTTTATTAGATTAGGTATGTCTCTATTTATAAAACAAACTTTGTATTTTATCTGAAGAAAGCGTACCAAAGTCTTTTGGTACACTTGAAATATATATAATAAAATAAATATGGTTTCATAAATATAGTTTCCATTTATTTAATATCATTGTGTATATATATATATATATATATATATATATATATATATATGAAAACAGGGAGAAAGAGACGATTATGAGGAAGAAAAATATATTTTTTTCCTTTTTTGTTTCTCTCTCTATATATATACTGGTATCCACCTGTTTATAGTGGGGCAGATAACGTTGTTAGAACCCAATACAATCTTGAAAAGATAATTTCATTGTCAACACACACACACACACACACACACACACACACACACACACACACACACACACACACACACACACACAAATGTGTGTGTGTGTGTGTGTGTGTGTGTGTGTGTGTGTGTGTGTGTAAAGGGTAAACAGAAATAACAACACAATCGGTACAGTATATGGAAGGAATATATTAGTTTAACGCTTGAAATAGCAGGAAGTGTGTCTTAACGTTTCGGACGCTAGTCTTTTATTAGAAGAAGGAATAAGAAATTAGAAAAATTGAAGGGACGGACAGGGCGAAATCGGAAAAAATGTTTTTAGAGAAAAATAACAGGTTCAATCATGTTGCCATCTCTTGGAAAACTGTTGATGCTGACGTTTTGTGTATGATATACATTTTTAGAAAAGTGGATGATGGAGCGTGTCACTCTCTCTCTCTCTCTCTCTCTCTCTCTCTCTCTCTCTCTCTCTCTCACTCTCTCTCTCTCTCTCTCTCTCTCTCTCTCTCTCTCTCTCTTTCTCTCTCTCTCTATATATATATATATATTTCAAATGTTTGCCGGCTTACGGTTAAGCTTTTTCCGTGTCCTATATATTGTATATATACGAGGTTTCAATTAACATTAGATTCAAATAAGCTGCTTCAAATATAAAAACAGACTAACAAGCCGCGAATATAAGCCCTACGAGTGCGAAAAAGGCGATATTCTTCACATGTTCTGCCTCTAACGGGCTTATATGCCCAGTTTGTTTGAATGTATGTTAGCTTACCTTAAGCTAAGATTCAAAATTCAAAATCTACTCAGGGCTTTGTGGATACGATAACATGTATGGATTATGTAAGTATGTGTACACACATGCATACATACACTTTTATTGCTTATGGTAAAAAGGATCGTTAACGCTTTAATTCACGGTTAAATGAATTAAACATTAACGACTAAATGAATACACACATATATGTGCACACACTCACACATATATGTGTGTGTGTCTGAGTGTATATATACATACAAACACACATTATATATGGTCGATAAAATAAAGTACCAGTAATGCACTGGGTAATTGCTGGTCTTGTGCCTAAAGTAGAAACAATTATATATATATATGGCGGTAGATTGGCAGTATCGGTAGAGAGTCGGACGCCGTTCTTTGACGCATAGAGTTACGGCCCTTGCCATTCTGAGTTCAAATCCCGCCGAGGTTAACTTTGCCTTTCATCCTTACGGGGTCGATAAAATAAAGTACCAGTAATGCAGTGGGTAATTGCTGGCCTTGTGCCAAAAAGTAGAAAATTATATATATACATATATATATATATATATATATATATATATATATATATATATATACAGACAAACAGACATATTCGTGTTAGCGGTTGTATAAATATATATTCCTATATAAGAAGTAGGTAATCGCTATCATCTAAACAAATTCAAGCACTAGGGTTGGTTATAATCTTACCAATTAGCATCCATTAAACAACCGAACAAACAGTACCTGTTTCTTACAATTGTTTAGTTAGATAACAGACAAGCTAATGACACAAAACAGAGAATAGTTGATAAATAGAACTTTGGTTTTGTTTATACTTTACTTTTTTTCTTTCGTTATAGAAACTAAACATCGAGATAACTATTTGAAATTAATATCAGCATCGTAGTGAACGTTCCTATCGCCATAATTATTAAATAATGGATCGTAATAGAAGGAAGATGTGCAAGACGTTAACTCCTGTTAATGTGGAATCTAACTATCGTGATTTTGGATGGAATATTAAAAAGAGAGATGAACATTTTAATGCTAGAAAGAATTGTTTTTGGTTGTTGGCAGTTGCTCTCTGTATTTTCTCAAACTTTGTAAGTCAAGTACACTGTTCCTCGACAACTGTTCCAACGTCTGTTAGTACAACTACCAGCCGAAATATATCGATGGTAACCTCGTATTTACAGCCAAATAAAACAGATGATCAATATGACAGATCTACTGAATCAACAACCGTCGTAAACTCGACCATCATGCAGTTAGGGCCTAAACATCGTACTCAATCGCCGCAGTATGAACATGACAAGGTACGCCATAAACACCGTCTACACAAACTTCGCCAACGATATAATCAGCGAGGACAAAAAGATAAAAAGTTGAAGAAGATACCACAGACACGTACAACGCAGACAACACAGAGAACTCTAACAACTCAAACAACTCAAACAATAAAACTTCAAAGAACTCAAACTACACAGAAATCTCAAACAACTAAAAAAAATGAAAAATCTCATACTTCACCGAACATTCAAGTACTTCAGACAACTTCCAAAAATCAAAAACTACAAACAACTTCTCAAATACAAAACCCCCAAACAACTAAAAGATCACAAGCCTCTCAAACATTAGAAGAAACTACATCGCCATCGATGCTGAAGACACATGACGCTAAGACAACTGAAAAGATCAAAACAACAGAAAAACAAACAGCAACTTTCCGAACATCGGAAAAACCCCAAACAACACATCACATGACTACAAAGGTTCATGTGAAAGCCCACAAAAAAGAATTACCCCAACCAACAAAAGATCAGGGTGTAACAGCTAACCCAACGTCATATGCAACTGAAAGTATGAAAAATACGATACAAACTGTAAATACAACACCTAGAACTTCTAAAAGACCTCCAATTATACCAACGTACATTGCAAGCACAGATGATATGCAGTGTCCCGAAAAATCAATGGCATTCTATAATATCTCGTTTGTACCTCTTTGGTCAACCAGACGATTCCCGAAGATGTATCCTACGTACCGACCTCATGCACAGTGGTCAAAAACAATCGGTGAGTTAAATTCTTCTATTTTTTCTACTTCTTTGAGTTAAATACTTTAACAACAAATAATATGTATCAAATATAGATTAGGAAGAAGTAGGGGACAAAACATCGATAGAAAGAAAAATAAACAGGCATATCTATTCAGGAAGAAACCCATACCTATACATATATTAAAAAAATAATATATATTCAAATACAGTGTGTGTGTGTGTGTGGAGGGGGGGAACAACTTTCCAAACATGAATATCTCATCTTTTCATAGGCAATGATGGATCCATCGTATCTATCATTTTTGTAAAGTTGGTGGGGATTTAATTGTGAAGTGAAATTTGGATGCTATTTTTAGTAGGTTCAATGACAACATGGATACTCTTTTATTGACTTAATAATTACATATCTTTGCATTGTGTTGTTGTATGATCATGTGTTTTCAATTAAACATTCTGCACATCGGTTAAATTACAAAAGTGTAATTTTTCCCCAATTTTTCGAATTACTTTATAAGACACTCTGTTGATGACGACGAGAACGGGGATGTGGCGGTGGAAATGGAAGAGGAGAGAGAAGAAGGAGGAGGTTTTATTGATTTCAAAGCAGCTTTCGAACTATTTCTTGTAGATTGTCTTTTTTTTTTTGTTATTTCAGGCAGGACTACGTTATCCAATATTTCCTATCTTCGTCAGACATTCTTTCCCATAATACAATCAATGTTGTCGTTGTTTGGTTCATCAATATAGAGATTCTTCGTACAATGTACTCGTTATAGTAAACAAGTTGTAAACATTTCCTAGATAATATATTCATATAATTATGTGTACAGTTATACATTTAAATATATTGAGACACAATATATTCTGGATTGGCAGTATCGGTAGAGGGTCGGACGCCATGCTTTCCAGCAAAGAGTTACGGCCCTTTATGGTCTGAGTTCAAATCCCGCCTAGGTTAACTTTGCCTTTCATCCTTACAGGGTTGATAAAATAAAGTACCAGTAATGTACTGGGTAATTTCTGGCATTGTGACAAAAGTAGAAACAATTATTAGACATTCAATATTTTACATGCATCATCGTGTGATGCACCTTTGACATCATCACTGATGTTACTGTTACTCTGAAGTTATTGGGTGTTTAGGATATTTCACCAATCACACAAACAATCGGAGTTAATAAACTCCGACTGTTTCCCTTTCCATTAATCCACAGCCTTGTCGAAACTTCTACCTCAGTGACTAACTTCATGACTTTTCATCTCTTGTACGCCCTACTCAGAGTTTGGCTTGCATGACACTTTAGTAGACTCACATGGCGTTCCCAACCCTTGTTTAAGCATATGTTCACTAGCTTTATATACGATTCCCTCTTCCTCTCAAGGGTGTGCCCAATACTGTTTTCCTTGGAAATTGAGAGTTCTAAAATAATTATCTGCTTGGAAGCTTGTGAGATTTGCACATTGTCTAGTCTTGATGATGTAGTGACATAATTTGCTTTTCTAGCCTTGTGCTATTGTCAGCAGGCCAAATGAGGTGGACGTGACAGCTAATGTTAACTTTTCTCCAGATTTGACGAAAGTGATGTCTTCTTCCCTGGACAGACGCGCTTACAATAATTAATGTCACCGCAGATCATGTCCACTTTTGCCTTCAGAACATAAATATAACGGTGCGGTAATATCGATTCTTGCAAACACCAAATCTCTCAGGCTGATATTGAGGTCAAGACAGCATTTAAAGACGTACTTGAAGATTATTCCTTCGGACATTGTGGTGAAGCTGGTGAACCTCCTCCAGCAAAACATATACAAAATACTTGGTAGAAAGTCATACACAATTTAAATTAAGAATTTTATTCGGTGGGTCTCGGTCCCCTATAGCTCAAGCCATGACGATTCACGCTCCAATATTTGCTCTTATCTTTGCTAGTTTCCCTTTTCCACATTCCAATCATCCTGCAGGCATTTTCTCATCTATCAACACCCGAATCATTAATGAACTATTTATCCATGTGTTTTGTCGGGGTGATGCATTATTCTACTATCCAGGTCAGCCTTTCATGCGGTTCTACGACCAATACACTCTGAATTTGTCATGACTTCACTATATCCCTCACCACCACTGTCGTCCACGTCTTTCTTATCTTTCGTTTAAACCGGACTGGGAAATTTTGAAAATTGCAGGAGACGGTATTGTAGCATCTTCTTACTGCAAGTTACCATAACATTTCATATTTGTTCTTCGTGCCGTTGGCAGGGAGCTTCAACTTGTTCTGCTTGTACAGGACCATGTTATTCAGACTCCAATTTAGTCCAAGACACATTCATATGAACCTATGAACTCTCATTTCAAAAACCTCAACTGTGGAGTGAGAGGTTCTGTGGAAGGAGGCTATGTTGATATATCCAATCTCTGCTCTTTCCTAGAAGACGTAATATGTCGACCGCGGCTAGCTTGGCTTCCAAATCTCGATTGGTCACTTGGATTAATGATGTGTCTCTTCAGCTTCAATCAAAATTTTTCCGGGTACCTTTCACTGGTTTCTCGGTGGTAGATCATATCTGGGTGCTGTCAAATATGAAGTAGATTTGCTGTTGATCCTCCATTTTTATCACCAAGTATCATGACTTCACCAGCATGAGATTCAATAAACATCACATAACCAGCTCGATAAGATCTGATATGATTCACCTGCCTGTCGTGCTTTACGGACAACTTAGACTTAATGAGCAACCATAAAGTCACTCATAGAGGCCTTAATGTGCGTTGAGGAGGATTTTATGTATGATAAGATTTAGTGAGTTACTCTGAACACAGTACCTCAGCTTTCAATGGATCTCAATTTTAGAACTGTTGAGCGGTTTCCTGCGTTTCCGTTCTAGCAGCTGTTTCGAAAATCTGTAAGAAAGACAGCTCGCTTTGTATTCTTATCCTTCCTCTGCCACATATGCCTCTTAATTCTCCTTGAGATTGCAATAAGTTTGCAGGTGGTGATGCGCAGCTCTCAAAAATATCCCTTGCCCTCCTACATTACCTCAAGTTGTCCTGCTTCTGTTTGAGCTGATATATCTCACTTACACTGTTGTTTATTCTGGAAGTATAAATGTCCCATTCCCTTTCTCAGACACTAGATTGGCAATGGTAGTAGTCATTGAGGGAGGGGTCATCTTTATACTTTGGTCGTTGCTTCCAATATGGAATCGATGTCTTCGTCGAACTCGAGCTTCTTAGCTTAGCGCCACTTTATGTGTTATTTCTGTGCGTGTGACCGGGGCTTTCGTCACTTAGAAAATAACAACTACATTATTAACTCTCACTTTGAAAGCTCTGCTTTTTGCAATCCAAGAACAATAAATAACAATGAAATACTACTTTATCTACAAAATGGATAGAAATGAAGGTTGAACACCTAGATACGACAACAGAAGCTGATTCTGTGAGACTAACACTGTAGATGTGATCAAAATTATAAGAAGCTGTCTGAAAATATCATCAAAATATTATCTCTTTATAATAACGTTACTAAAAGATTGTACAATGCAGTCCGCAAGAATAATAATCCAGATGATAAAAACACAGTTATAATGATGTCGAGATGAGAATAGCTCATAATATGAAAGAATACTGGAGTATTATTCCTGTCAATTTCCCTGCAATATATAATCAAAACATAATGATCTGGAACACAGAACAGAAATTGTATACACTTTTGAAAAAATCAATTATTCAGTGGATGTTAAAGAAAGGTTTAAAGGTTAGTGAAACAGAGAGCATCCCTGCCAAAATAAGAAGGGATCTGCGGGTACCTGGATTATAGCTTTAGGTTTAGATCTATAATTATTGGGACGATTGATGATGTACTTACCAGCCTCAGTGAAAATCTTGGAAGAACATGATTAATTAAGACCTTATTAGCTACAAGTCATTAATGGTAATGTGTCAATATGTAAAAGCATTCCAGCAGGCTAAACATGTAATGTACATACATGTAGACATACAAATATATATAGATATAATTTAAAACATACATACCTGCAATAACAGCCATGCATGAACACATACATACATACATACATACATACATACATACATACATACATACATACATACATACATACATGGTGGCTGCCAACTCGTTTTCGAGTACGGCCACTACTTTATATCCATATAGGAGAACCCCTACCGATGCGCTGAACGAGTGTGACCTTTTAGTCCAGCCAGCGACTTGAAAACTCTGGTACAAACACTACACTTGTGACAAATATTAACACATAGTGCTGGGCCCATGGTACCCTGTGACGACAAGTGCAGAGAGATCTCCAGATATAAAGCAATGCCTGTGCCGTGAAGCTTTTATAGTGAGCAAAGGCACTGCACAATGCCGGTCCCACTCTCTTAACCAAGATGATATTTACCAAAAAGAAGAACAAGTCAACATCATTGGATACCATCAGAGTTGCAGGTGTTATATCAGAGTTTTCCTTCTCCTAGAATTCTGCCTTGACAAAGGCTAAAGGGTCATCTCTCCCGGTGATTTGGATGGCCATTGACTCTTAAGAGCTCCTTTGCCCTTTGACAGGTTTTGTTTTTAGTCCTGCAGGATGTCCAAAGTCACCCTCCTCACCAAGAAACCTTGGTGGGGTTGCCAGTTTAGTCGCCAACGACCCGACCATGGGTCAGGTTGTACTGGGATACATGTTACCAGTAGCACCAACTGGTGACCTGACATACATACATACATACATACATACATACATACATACATACATACATACATACATGCATGTTACCAGTAGCACCAACTGGTGACCTGACATACATACATACATACATACATACATACATACATACATACATACATACATGGTGGCTGCCAACTCGTTTTCGAGTACGGCCACTACTTTATATCCATGTAGGAGAACCCCTACCAATGCGCTGAACAAATGTGACTTTTTAGTCCAGCCAGCGACTTGAAAACTCTGGTACAAAGACTACACTTGTGACAATTATTGACACATAGTGCTGAGGCCCATGGTACCATGTGATGACAAGTGCAGAGAGATCTCCAGATATAAAGCAATGCCTGTGCTGTGAAGCTTTTATAGTGAGCAAAGGCACTGCACAAAGCCAGTCCCACTCTCTTAACCAAGATGATATTTACCAAAAAGAAGAACAAGTCAACATCATTGGATACCATCAGGGTTGCAGGTGTTATATCAGAGTTTTCCTTCTCCTAGAATTCTGCCTTGACAAAGGCTAAGGGGTCATCTCTCCCGGTGATTTTGGATGGCTATTGAGTCTTAAGAGCTCCCTTGCCCTTTGACAGGTTTTGTTTTTAGTCCTGCAGGATGTCCAAAGTCACCCTCCTCACCAAGAAACCTTGGTGGGGTTGCCAGTTTAGTCGCCAACGACCCGACCATGAGACAGGTTGTACTGGGATACATGTTACCAGTAGCACCAACTGGTGACCTGACATACATACATACATACATACATACATACATACATACATACAGACAGACAGACAGACAGACAGACAGATAGACAGACATATATGCATACATATAATCATGACTACTCAGTTGATAGCGTCTAAATTCCAATGAAAGTGTCTTGTTTCTGGCTTAGTAAGTGGCTCTTTCTCTATTAGTGAAAAATTTGAAAAATGAAACTAGAATAACACACACACACACACACACACACACACACACACACACACACACACACACACACACACACACACACACACACACACACACACACACACACACACACACACAAATTATGCATGTATTCATACATAACTGCACAACTGACGTCTAGATTTCAATAACAGAGCATTGTTTTTAGCTTGGGAGACGATTCTTTCAATGTTGGTGAGAAATTTCAAAATTAAAGGCAGAATAACATAAATGCTCATATGCATTCATACATACGTACATGAATGCATACATATTTACATACATACGTCCATACAACATACATATATACATACATGCATGCATATTTACATACATATAAACATACATACATGCATCCGTACATGCATACATACATACGTACATACATATAACATACATACATATATCATACACATAATACACGCGCACGCACGCACACACACACACACACACACACACACACACACACACACACACACACACACACACACACACACACACACACACACACAAACACACACACACACACACACACACACTCACTCGCACACATGCATTCATACATACTTCAGAATTCTTCTTAGCAGAGATCTGAAATGCTTACAAGCATACAAACATCTATATAGCTATACCAATATCTATCAATGTGTTTGTGGGAGTGCCTATATATGTATGTGTGTGTGGGGGGGGGTGCGTGTGTGTGCGTGCGCATGTGTGTGTGTGTGTTGTTAAAAGTTGTTTTAATATATATCAGTAAATTCGTCTGTTGGTTTCTTGACAATATGCAGATTCTAATCTTGTGTTCATTCGTTTAGAAATTTCGAAGGTCTTTCTTTCAGAGATAGCTTATCGGATATCACTGTTTACATTGCAGACAAAGTAATTATGAATGAGAACTATTGAACTATTGAACGTTTTCCATTATTGATGGCACTTCAACGTTCAAGTAATTGAGTAAAATGCTACGAATCGGTTTCTTTCAGAAGTAGAGTTGATGTCTTTTTTGTTTCTTTTAAGAAACTAAAACACTTCTGCATTCTCACGCGTGATTGCCACAAAGATTTGATTCATTTAGAATTATCATTAAATGGTCTGTAAATAAATACACTCCGTGAGCGCCGTAACCTAAATAATTCGAAAAGTAAGCAAAATAATTGATGTCATCACTAGCCGGACATTCAGTTCCGAGAATTCGCAACCAAATATCTTTCATCACACCTTTCTTGTCTATAACAATAGCGAGAACCTATTCGATATTTATGTAGTTCTCGATATATCAGTCAGACAAAGCTAATAGTACTTGCGACAAATCCGTTTAAAACTCGATTCCATGAGCACGACAGCTGAAGCGGTTGTCAATTCAGGAAACACCGCATTGTACTGTAGTAATGAGTTTAGGAGAAGTGGGATAAGGGAAGTAAAATAAGTTTTTAAAGTATAATGACGGTTCTTAGATATTTCTAGTCCCTTTATAAATGAGTTGAAGATATATGATTTTGCCTCACAGAAAACATTTTAAATAATTCCTAACTCCAGTCCAACTCTATATAGGAAATTCTTACACAACTCGACTTTTTGATATGCTTCTAAGTTTTATCAAATAACTTTAAGAAGGAACTACGTATAACATTCCAGATGAAATCTCATACAACAGTTCCGAAAGTTTTATCAGCAACCACAGTAATATCTACCATCTTCCTCTCCCTTTCCACCGATAAGCGATGTTACTTCATCTCATGTAAAGAAAATTATGTGAAACTCTGGTATAGATCAAATGCTCAGATATATTTCTAGACCCCCACACATCCACCATGGGAGTATATCGAGTACTTTTATGTGATTACCCCAATACATTGCTTTACCCTAGCGAGTATTAATAGTCAGTCTTGAACTGCCTACATTCTGCTCATAACAATGTATGTGTCTATTTATACGTATAAAAATATTCGTGTTTATATATGTGTGTGTGTGTGTGTGTGTGTGTGTGTGTGTGTGTGTGTGTGTGTGTGTGTGTGTGTGTGTGTGTGTGTGTGTGTGTGTGTGTGTATGTGTGTGTGTGTGTGTGTGTGTGTGTGTGTGTGTGTGTGTGTGTGTGTGTGTGTGTGTGTGTGTGTGTGTGTGTGTGTGTGTGTGTGTGTGTGATGATAATGGCTGCAACTCGATTTGAAGTAATGCCATCTCTTGATACTTGATACTTGATACTTGATACTTGATACTTGATACTTGATACTTGATAAGCATCACAG
>OZ024745.1:58389571-58412071 GCA_964016885.1 Eledone cirrhosa
GAGAGTGAAGAGCAACAGAGTGAGTAAAGCAGTTAAATTATAGAGATGGGGAATGATCTATTATAGAGAGAGGGAAGAGCGACGGAGAGAGTAAAGCTAAGAAACTATAGGGAGGTGTGTAGGATACATACATAATACATACACACGACACTCAGCTTTATAATATTATAGATGTGTGTGTGTGTGTGTGTGTGTGTGTGTGTGTGTGTGTGTGTGTGTGTGTGTGTGTGTGTGTGTGTGTGTGTGTGTGTGTGTGTGTGTGTGTGTGTGTGTG
The DNA here is from genome assembly GCA_964016885.1 of Eledone cirrhosa. NCBI lineage: Eukaryota > Metazoa > Mollusca > Cephalopoda > Octopoda > Eledonidae > Eledone > Eledone cirrhosa. The sequence goes on from OZ024745.1 coordinate 58,389,846, forward strand.
TGTGTGTGTGTGTGTGTGTGTGTGTGTGTGCGTGTGTCTGTGTGTGTGTGTGTGTGTGTGTGTGTGTGCGTGTGTCTGTGTGTGTGTGCATAACCGTTGTGCGCTAAGCAGCTGAAGTGTACGATTAAGTTATATCTATCTATATACAGAAAAGAAGCAACAGGCACTTTAAATTGAAAAAAGTATTTTCAGACATAATTGGGTCTTTCATCAGAATGTGTTTATACCATCCAAACAACCACAATGCCTAACAATACGTAACCGAGGGTCTTATATATACCCTATCACTTCTGAAATCCGGAGCGTAATTATTTGCATATTATGAGCGCTCGTGCTACACACCAGCTGTCACATGCTACCTACCATTAGCATCAAAGATTATCCAGCTTGACCAGCACTGTCTGGCACGTTTCGTTCGGCTTCCTAACTCCACAGCGGTCCTTTGTTTAACGCAGTAGGCTCACTTTTAACCAGCAACCATCTTGAGAGAGTCTACCTTCTCTTCGGTTTTCTCCGAGGCTCAGCATTCGGATCAGTGGATCCACACAAATGCCGCTGTGGATCCACTGAGGATTCTTTCCTCCTCCCCCTGCTACCATGCCAAGACAGTGTCGGCCCTCTCCCAAGTCATGCCGTTCTGAAGCATAGCTTGAACGCTGCAGCATGGGTCTTGCACCCTAAATATCACTCCCTCGCACCATCCCGGCCTGTTTCATTGAGATAGGTATGTTTGGGCACACTTTTTGAATTCAAGGCAATTGAGGCAACACATTCTTAAGCACTCGCGTTGGTAGTTAATTAAGGTACATATTAAGTGGTGCGCAAAGCAGCCGAAGTGTACGAAGTATATATACACAGAGTAGAGGCACTGATGACTTACTAAAAGTATGAACCCATCAAAATTGGTGTGGTTTATGGGGGAAAATGTATTTAATTTAATTTCTTGATTACAACATTCTATGTAAAGTTGCTTGAATCTTGGAATTTCTAGTTGTCACTTTGGCCATCACTGTATTTCAGTTAAATCAATTACAATAATTTTCTTCCATATTTCTGTTATCATTATCAAACACATATCTCATTTCTACTGATGACTATCTTCGGAATATTATTTTCATTCGTGCTTTGATGCTATTGTTGTTCTTTTCCGAAGATACATATATTTGTTTCTACTTTTGGCACAAGGCTAGAAATTATCCCAGTGTATTACTGGTACTTTATTTTATCGACCCCCGTAAGGATGAAAGGCAAAGTTAACCTCGGCCTTTCCTCCTTACAGGGTCGAAGATACATATATTGGTAGTTAGACATAGATGGAAATAAATCATCAGTCAGAGAGACTATCAGACAAGCAGATGTAGAGATAGAGCTAGGTAGATAGATACGTAGATAGGTAGAAAGGTAGATAGGTATAGATAAGTATAGATAGATAGGTAGGTAGATAAGTAGATAGATAAGTAAATAGATATGTAGGTAGATAGATAGGTAACGAAAGAAACAAAAACTTGCTCAGGCAACACGCGTGAAAGTCGTTTAGATCAAGTGATGCTTGAGCTTCTAGCTTTTTTAAGTGAAAAAGACCTCGCACTGGACAAATCTCACTCTAAACATTGGTGATAGGTATCCAACAAGTAAACAGTATAGGCTGCCATTGAGTCTCAGGTTTTATATCAGAGATTTCTTTCTCTTAGAATGGTGTCCTGTGGCTTCTCACTCCCTCCCAAAGATTCGGATTCCTTTAATCCATAAAGAGGAGGTCGGAAAAGATAGAGATAGGAGAGAGGTCTGGAACCTAACGGCTGAAAGCAATAGAAGGTACATTGTTAGAATCAGAAACCTGACGTTTCTGCTCTTGGCGTGTAAGCATAGGTAGTGGTGACATTTGAGGCAAGATTTGTCGACTAATAATAAACCTTTATCAAAACCAACATCATCATCACCATCATCATCACCATCATCATCACCATCATCATCGTTGTAGTTATCAGCAAATCATAATCCTTTTATTCGACGTCAGTTTCATCGTGGTCGTTAATATTATCATCTCAATTGTTCATCCTCAAATAGCACGATGATAGAGAACACTTTTCCATGATAAATATAATTAACTCTATCGCTTGTAGCATGATCAAATTTTTGATCTTCTTTAATATGTTATGTAAATAAAGTAAGATGAAATAAGATGATTTGACAATGTTCACTTGTTTCCAAAGCTGAATGCTATGTCAGAGAAACGTAACCGCTATAAAATCGTGCCTAGCGATCATTGTTTCAGTTATCTCTTTGACAGCCATTGTGGTGATGTTATTGTTAATCCATCAACAATACTTTCCCACCAACAATAATCTCGATGTGCTGCATTCTACCAACTCCTCCGTTATTCTAGCTTTGACTTTAATTATACGGGAGATACAGATATTATTTATTTCTTCAAGAATGCTTTTCAATAGAACCATTCCCCAAAAGTGAATCGTAATAAAATAACATGGTTAGGAGTAGGGTTATAAAAGAACACAATGACACAATCTGGGTGATTTCTCTTTTACAGTCTACGAATATTTGTGTATAGTGTCAGGTGGTCTACATGTATCTATGCATTCGGTGTTAGCTTCAAACCTAGAGATATATTCTGTAGTAGAATGTTGCTTTGAATATAAAAAAAACACTATTAATGCATCAGTACTTTATTAATCCACGTAGCTTCCAAGAGTATTTTCTGAGTTTAAATCTATAATAAAGCCCACTCAGGATAACAGCTTTAATTCGCTGGAGTTACTGTTTCTTTTTGTTCAAGTATGTGTGTATCGAAATATGGTGATACTCTGTAACCAATGTCTCTCCATTTAACACCATATGTAACGAAGAAGAGCAGAAAATAATTGAAGTAAAGTATAATGATTATATTAATGATCCATGAAAAAGGAAAAGAAAATTAAAAAAGACGGAATTTGGAAAAAATGTCGAAATACATTATTTTCCAATTCACACTTATTTATGCCACTCCACAATTGTCGAATATCTCATTATCCATCAAACTGTACATAACCGTCTTAATGTATAACAGGTGTGTATATTAGATGTGTTATAAACATATTGTATATGCTTTCATATACATACCTATTATGCACAACTCTATTTTAATGCTACTGCCAATTAAATATATATATATATATACATATAAGCAGAAGGGATATTCAATTTGTTGGTAATTCAACAAATATAAATGTTTATAACTGATTCAGAGCACTCGACAAGTTATCTGGAGTATAATATTCAATGATATTAAATAAATGGAAACTATATTTATAAAACCATATTTATTCTATAATATATATTTCAAGGGTACCAAAAACTTTGGTACGCTTTCATCAGATAAAATACAAAGTGTGTTTTATAAATGTTGACATAGCCAAGGAACATATCAAGGAACATACCACAATTTCCAGAATCTTGATAAAGCCATATTTCGGTACGAAGGTGCTTTCGAAATCGTTTAAATCGTATAAAATGTTCTCCTCTCACAACTTGAACCACCTATTTATTTACATAAAACACAAAATCAACTTCCCTCGTAACTCATATTACAAATATAAACAACTAATAATTGTAAATTATCTATATCTCTTTAATACTAATACATATGCAATTATTATTATATACAGATATTTATACATATAACCTACTACAATATTGTAATAAGATAAATACTTACAAACATAATTCTCGATATAAGTATATACATAATATAGGTAAATATTCAAATTTTTTTCCCAAAATTAACGTAAATACGAGGTCTTCTTTTCTTTTTTCTTTTTCTTCCTTTTCTTTCTTTCCTACTCATACAAACACATATCTAAATTCTCCATAGCGTCTAAAATAACGTTTTTTTCAAACCTATACCTCAACCTCATTTACATATTCATTTGCATATTCATCTTAACAATTTTAAAATATCTTTAACTCCACTATCCAAGGAAAACGTCAACCGTTAAAGTATGTTCCTTGGCTATGTCAAAATTTATAAAACACATATATATAAATATAAATATATATATATATATATATATATATATATATATATATATATATATATATATATATATATATATATATATATATATATATATATATATACAGGGAAAGTAACTTGGAGTTACTGTAGATTCACCTGAGTGAGCACTCGATGTTTAGGTTCACTTCTGTGTCGAGTTGTTACCATTATAAGGGGTCTGACGAGCCGTGGATTACAGAGTCGGGCTAGATCGATACAGATCGGACCTTGAGCTTATCAGTGGCGAAACGCGCGTCACCAACCAATAAACGTAATGAAGGAGTAACCACTCGTCCTTGTTTTATTTATATATATATATATAATATAAGATCAAAAGATGGTTAAAAGAGTTCCAAGTATTTTATTATGCGCATTTCAAAAACAAATATCATCATGAGATGATATCTGCGTTTTCATCAGATAAAATAGGGATACGTGATATGAAGGTTAAAAAACACTTGTGAATAGTGAAGTTTTAAATCAACATATGAAAAATAATTTAAGATTGATGTACTCACCTCCTACATATATATATATATATATATATATATATATATATATATATATATATTGCCCTCACTCTCTCATTCATTCTGCTTACGAATTCTTCATAGCTATATAAATATCATTACCAACCATGGCGGAATAATTGGCAACCTAATAAATTATCTACTTCACAGGACGTACGCACAACTACAACTACTCAATGTGGGAAATTGGTTCTTATGCCAATGCTAAAGTAAAGAGCTTCGCTGAAACAGGAGTGTACACAGATTTTGATGCTGAAGTCCAGGGTAACGATGGGATTCTTGATGCATTTAATCTGCCAGCTATAGGAAAAGGCTTTGGTCAATCTAAAGGAAGCATGTTTGTGGATGCTATGCATCCTCTAGTGAGTATTGATATATTTCATATACTTTCATCCTTTTTATTTTTTCAATCTTTTACTTGTTTCATATAAGAGGTCTGTCTAAAAAGTAACAGGACTGGTGACACAAACAATTTATTTCAATTCCAAATAACAAACTATATAGTTTCCCCTTCAAAATCTAATGTACTTTCCCATCCTTCTCTGCCACACTTCTATGCAGTGCTAGAAGGATTTTTCTGGGATGTCCCTCAGCTCCTTCGTTATAGCCCTTTTGATGGCCTCCACACCTTCAAAGCGGGTCCCCTTGATGACACCCATGAGATTCGAGAAAAGGAAAAGGTCACTCAAAGAAAAATCAGGTGAATAAGAAGTTTGATCCAGTACAGCGAAGTTCTCGGCCAGAGACTGTCGGATGCTCAGGGCATTGTGAACCGGGGATTTTCCACATGCCTAAATCTTGGGTAAAAATCTTCCAAACCCTGTCGCAGTTTATGCTCAGCTCACTTGCAATCAGTTAAAGAATCCAGCCGATCGCCACGCGTCACCTTCCTCAACGTTGGCGTCAGTCCTGCTCATTGAAGGCCTCGTGCTCCTGGGATCGTCTTCCACGTCATCACATCCCTTTAAACTGTTTGTGCCACTTGTAAACCCGAGACCGCGACATCGTCTCATATCCGTACACCTGCTACAGTATTCCAAGTGCTTCTGACGGAGTTTTTCTCAACCGGACCAGAAATTTCAGGCTGGTTCTTTGGTCTGTGCCCATCGCTCAACAGTCTAAAATTGAGTTGCTGTTAACAAAAGCACATGAAAACACATACAATGGTTGCAGATAGCGGGCGGCGATGGGAGTTACATAGACTCTGGATATTAATTCACATGGTGCTACAGCCCGCTAATTCCTACCCAACTCATAGCTCACACAACATACTACGTCCTGTTACTTTTCAGACACACCTTGTGTATATGTATATATATATATATGTGTGTGTGTGAGTGTGCGTGAATGTGAGTGAGTGCGAGTGAGTGTGATGTTGACGGACGCGAAAATGTGTACACCAGAGTAACAAGACTGATCACTTAGCTATTATAAAGAATATCAGACAGTAAGAGGAGACAACCCAACTGCTATTTTAGCTGTTACTATCACGCCACCAAGGAAGAGAGAGAGAGAGAGAGAGAGAGAGAAAGAAAGAAAGGAAAATGTGAATTTTTATATATATGTAAACTATGTTCTCTAATATCCTCTTTTAATTAATATACACCTTCAATTATTTTATACTTTTTGTCATACTTCCTGTAGCATGAAGAAGTTGAAATTTTTCTCGACTGAAACCGGCACTAAAAATTGCTTTTAAAAAAATGTTTTTCTGTTTTTGTATGAGAAAATTCTAATAGTATTTTCTATTTTTTTCCTTATATATATATATATATATATTGTTATACTTGGGAAGGATCATATTTGTGTAATAATATTGACAGAATTAATAACAGAACACACTCACTGTTTGATTGGTTTTCGCTTCTGTGTCTTTTATATCGGTTAATTTAATTTATTCGGTCCTCAATGTTACCATTGACTGACCAACGGTCAATGCAACGGGAGGAAACATAATAGCACCACTGACGATGTTGCAGATGTGCAACGAAAGAACTTTGTTAGACTATATATATGTGTTTGTATCTGTATTTTTGACCGTTGGTCAGTCAATGGTAACATTGAGGACCGAATAAAATTAAATTAACCGATATAAAGGACACAGAAGCGAAAACCAACCAAACAGTGAGTGTGTTCTGTTATTAATTCTGGCAATATTATTACACAAATATGACCCTCCCCAGGAATAACAATATTTGTTTCGACACACGATTTCATATCAAAAACCTCGCAAAACTAATATATATATATATATATATATATATGTGTGTGTGTGTGTGTGTGTGTGTGTGTGTGTGTGTATATATATAACGAACTTTACTCGCAAGGTTTCGTTCAACCAAGGGTACAATGCTACAGTAGAAGGCAACTACCCAAAGGTGCTATGCATTAGAGTCGAGCCCGATACCCCACGTCTACTTTTAATAAATATTTAAATATGCAAGGGGATTAGGGTGGTTTGTGGGACAATAGAATGCAGAGCTGACTGTCCACTGATAAATAGTGTGATAGTTTTGTTCAGGTTACGTTCCTGACTAGTTTAGTAATTTGAACTACTGGTGAGCCTGTACCAATAGTATAAGACACTCGTCTAATGTGCCAAACAGTGAAATCGAACTCGGATTCATGCGGTTGCAAAACAAACTTCTTAACTATACAGCAATGGCAGTAACCGTATTTGCAGCCAATCTAGAACCAACTTGAAGCAAAGTTATTTAATTTTTGCGTAAGAAGCTCTTGAGAATGAAAGAAAAAACAACTTTACAACTTCCCCTTCCTTTAGTATAGAGGGATTCCATGTTCACCGAAAAGAAACCAATAATAATTAAGCTCAAAACTGTTCTTTTCATATTTGTTTGTTTTAGACATCTCATCAAATGCGATAAAAAGAATCGTCTTGTATATGATTATATCGCAAAGAATGATTATTCAAATCCTGTTTGAATGTTTTCAGCTGTTTCTGAGAAAAGATCTTTCTTTGAAACAAAGATATCTTTGCTTATTATTACTTCTAAATCCATCTCCGCTATATTCTCAATACGCACTATTTTGGTTTTGGATTTTGTTTGTTTTGGTTGTTGATTTTTTTTATTTATTCTTTTTTTTTTTCCTTTTTTTTCTTGTTTCTTTTCATTCACTGCCATCCCATCACTATATCTGTTATATTTATACATAAACCTGCATATATATATATATACACACACATATATATATATATATATATATATATATATATATATATATATATATACAAACGTTCATAAATACGCATACTAGCGCATTTACACAGAAATATGCAGAAATCTGTATGCATGTATGTATATATATATATAAATAAATATATATATAAAAATATATATATATATATGTATATATCTGTTATACTTATACATATATATATATATATATATATATATATATATATATATATATATATATATATATACTGTATATATATATATATATGTATATATATATATATACTGTATATATATATATATATATATGTATGTGTATATATATATATATATATATATATATGTATATAAATAAATATATATATATATATATATATATGCATCTCTCTCTCTATATATATATATGCATCTATATATATATATATATGTACGTTATTCCGGGTTGAATCGGAGGTAACCACAGATTCCTGATGATTTCTAAAGAATGAAACAGTTCTAGTCCTGTAGAATCTCATCTATATTATATATATATATATATATATATATATATATATATATATATGTATGTATGTATATAAATAAATATATATAATATATATATATGCATCTCTCTCTCTATATATATATATGCATCTATATATATATATATATATATATATATATATATATATATAGTAATAATAATAATAAATTTGTGTGTGTGTATAAATAAATAAAGATATATATATATATATATATATATATATATATATATAGTAATAATAATAATAAATTTGTGTGTGTGTATATATATGTGTGTGTGTGTGTGTATAAATAAATAAAGAAATATATATATATATATATATATATATATATAACGAAGGAGTTGTGGTAAGGAACCAGATGGACCATAACGCACCAGAGTACTCTATACTTTGGGTAGTAAAGTTGGTAATAGGAAAAAGTATGACCCCGACGGCAGAGCTCAAGCCGTTTCGACGGCTATTTCTGGACCAAAATAGAGTCCAGAAATAACCGTCGAAACGGCTTGAGCCCTGCCGTCGGGGTCATACTTTTTCATATATATATATATATATATATATATATATATAAAGTTTAAACAACGTTATCTCTGATCGAGACGAAGTGAGAGTGTATTTTAATACATTTAAAAATAAGAAACCTCAACGCTAGAACAACCGTTAAAACAGCTAAATGCTGTCAAAGACACCCATGGGGAAAACGCCTATAAGGACAGAGACCAGCTGTTCTAGCAATGAATTTTCTCATTCCTATATGTAATCAAAGACCTCTCTCACTTCGTCTCGATCAGAGATAAAATTGTTTTCATTTATATGTACTTACATGTAAATTTCCACAGAGAGAGGGATAGAGAGAGAGAAAGAGTGAGTGAGTGAGTGACTGAAAGAGAGAGTGGGAGAGTGTGATAAAAAGAGTATGTCTAAAATGAATATAACCTATACGTTTTCCTATGTACGTTAAATCAAACATCTGCTTGAATGTATACATTTTAAAGATATTCCATATATGTATATACATCCACATATATGTATATACATCCACATATATGTATATATACATCCACATATATGTATATACATACACATATGTGTATCTGTGTGTGAGTTTAAACAAATGGGGAAAATCTACGACACATTGAACAATGAGATTAAATATCAAGAACGTATTAGAAACATATGAAGTTTGGTGTGAACCATTATGAGTTTCAAGTCGTTTTTCTCACACCTACAAGATTTTAAGCGTGGTAATTTCCAGCAGTTAACATAGCAATTTCAGCTTAAACATGATTAGTTTGCTGTCCTTGTATAGGAATCCCGTGAGAAATGAACTATGTTCTAACTGACTTGCTAAAAGGGTATATCTGGAAAACGTATGGCAGTAATGTAAGAAACTAAAACTAATATTATGTCACTTGTGATGCACATGTTCTCACCATTTCAAACTTGTTTTTAAATTGTCTACTTTCTCTTAGGCCATTTTTTTTTTTTTTTAAAATAGAATTACGATTTGGACAACGGAGTAGGTGAAGGAACGCATGGTTGATTGATTCGATTGAGTGTATGGGTGAATGATTGAGTGGGTATGTGATTGAGTGGGTGGGTATGTGATTGAGTGGGTGAGTATGTGATTGAGTGAGAGTGTATGTGATTGAGTGTGTGAGTGTGTGATTGAGTGGGTGAGAATGTGATTAGGTCAGTGAGTATGTGATTCAGTGGGTGGGTGTGTGATTGAGTGGATGAGAATGTGATTGAGTGGGTGGGTGTGTGATTGAATGGATGAGTATGGAATTGAGTGGGTGGGTGTGTGATTGTGTGGGTGAGTATGGAATTGAGTTGGTGAATGTGTAATTGCGTGAGTGAATGAGTGTGTATGAGTGTGTATGCGATTGAGTTGAGTGAGTGGATGTGCAATAGAATATGTGGCTGAGTGATTGAATGAGCGTATAAGTGGTTTAGTGTATAAGTGAAAGACCAATTGTGTGAGTATGTGATTGAGTAAATGTATAAGACGCTCAGTAAATGAGTGAGTGTGTGAATGAAAGAAGAAATGAGAGATTGAGTGACTGGGTGTGCGTGTGTGTGTAAATGATAGAATGAGTGATGGAGTGAGTGTTTGAGTGAAAGAATGTTTTATTGGCTGCTGGACTGATTGAGTAGGAGTACGAATGAATACATTAGACTCATATTTCAGTAGAATTACGGTGAACACAGTAGAGTAGTAGGTAAACTCAGAGACAAGTGAACATTTTGATAAAGACTTTCATTCAATTTGTGGCCATTTAATCTGTCAGGTGTAACTAAATCTTACCTATAATACATGAATTGGGAAACTTCGAATATTCTATTCTTCTATATCGCACTAGATACCCAACTGCCTTGGAACATGTCCGTGTGTGTGTGTGTGTAATGTGGTTATAAAAAAATTAATATTAGTCACTGACTTACCGTACATGCCGAAGTAATGATGAGAGACTCATTAAATAAATGTAAAAATATATACACTTTTGGGCGTATAAAATAGAATTATTTCAGAAAAGACATGACACTTAGCTGTCATGTCATCTATATTTTTATAGGGAAAAAACAAAACAATATTTAAGTTGGTGTCATCGCATTTAATACAGGGATCGTTTTGCTTATAGATCTAACTCTGTGCCGATAAGCTTATAGTCTGCTATCCTACTTTGCACTCTTCTCTTGATAACATTGCCATTGCTCCTTTCGTGACTATATATCCCAATATATATAGAGAGAGCTCCGGCTGCAAACGAGACATGTGAATGCTTGCTTGGCGACGGTGACGGAGGTATAGCCCTGCGGTTAAGTCTTTTCTCGCTTCCCTTGTGAGTGGAGATTGCGTATCAAATTCCACAACTGAGTAATGTGATATAGTTAAAATGAGCAAACAGGGCAACGAGGTCCTCGTCTTCAAGTCATGTGTTGACCATGGTGTAGCTGGCTGTAGAAAATCCTATAAAGAAGACATTCGTTAGAAAATAGTATTACATGTATGAATAGTGTAGAATCCATGCTGCTGGTGTTCGATCCACGGAGAGTTTCTGTGTATGCAATCTTATCTTTCCAATTAGCAATAGCTGTCTTCTGAAGACAATGGAACTTGATTTGTCGGCTGCTTGCGAGCCATGTTCACACTTATGCAAGGGAGTTCAATACTGAAAAGATTTTGGTAAATGTCAATCTCAAAGTAATAGTCTAATCAATATCAGAAAATATGTCACTAGAATCACAGTGTAGTTTTTGCAGTGAGTGAAACATGGTTAACATGATCTTCAATTCTAACGCTGGTAATGGGGCAGGCATTCCCACTATGTTCACTTTTCTGTGCTAGTAACAACTTCAATGGATTGAACATGTCCTTCCTATAGAAGATGGTCGTATTCTAAAAAGACCTGCTATATGGTGAACTAGCATCTGAATCTAGAGGTAAATGTCGCCTGTATCTGTAGACGATCAGTATCAATTTTACCAGATGTGAATTAGTCGTAGAGAACGGCACTCTGCGGAAATGACAAGAGTTGCAGAGATTAAGAAACAGAGAGCAAATTTCAAACATTGGGATGAACAAACCGAGCAAGGGGGAGTTTGTTTTGTCACTGAATATGCACATGCAATACAATAAAAAACAACCTATTTAATATTATCAGGTATGGGTCCGAGATTGCTGGTCGAGAATTGAAGTTCAGTCATTTCTTCCTCCTCATCTACCTAATACTATTAGACAAGCACGCTCCATAACCTATGAGAATTACATGTCATATATATATATATATATATATATATATATATATATATATATATATATATATATATATATATATATATATATATATATATATATAAAATAAAGTAATTAAGTCAAATATTTAAAATTTGGCTTCGTTTATTAAGGATGTACTGCTATATATATTTCGGTGACAGCCATCATTGGCTGTGACCTCTTCATGCAGTCCGAATTGGTGTGATAGAGACAGGTACACATGTTGTTAAAGTGTTTTACTCCGTCAATACTCCGATATGTCCAGCTCCTGGTTGGGTTGTTATTTCTCTGAGGAACTGGAATCATATGAATTCGAACAAACGAATTTCGACATCATAGGACACTCTCTCCTCCCATTGGTCAGTTGTGAGAACATTCCTCAGTCAAAAGTCTATAGAAAATGTTTTCTGAGGCAAGACAATCTGTTTTGGTTGTTTTTGTTTAAGTACAGCTGACCTCCTCCCTTGTGGTTATTGGTGTTAGGGGGTTAGCTGGCAGGTCAGCCTTAGTTCTACTGCTGCTGTCTTTAGAAGAATGAGTGTGTGTGGGTTGGCATCAATCCTACCACCCTTTCACGTGGTGGGGCGTGCCAAACAGATAATGAAATAAGATAAAGTAAAATGAAGAAATAAAATATAAAAAAATAAAAAAAATAATAAAATAATAAGATAAGATACAATAAAATGAAGAAGCAAAAAAATAAATAAATAAATAAAGTAGAATAAAATGCGTGTTTGTTATAGCCAATATCAAATATCAAAGAAGAATAAAGTGCGTGGGTGTTATAGCCAATATTAAAGTTTGAAAGATTTGGAAAATATTGACTGAAGTAGAAAGGCTATGTGTCAGAATCGGGAAATGCAAAGGATTACGATCTTTACACTATCATGAGGTGGTGCGTTTTGAGAGCAAATGAGGCAAGAGTGGAGTGTAAAATACCATAACCTGAGTGTCAAAATCTGGAAATGCAGAGGACCACAGATAGTGTAATGCTTTGCATTTCCCGATTCTGACACATAGCCTTTCTACTTCAGTCAATATTTTCCAAATCTTTCAAACTTTAATATTGACTATAACACACACGCACTTTATTCTTCTTTGATATTTGATATTGGCTATAACAAACATGCATTTTATTCTATTTTATTCATTTTATTTATTTTTTTGCTTCTTCATTTTATTGTTTCTTATCTTATTGTTTTATTATTTTTATTTTTTTTTTAATATTTTATTTCTTCATTTTACTTTATCTTATTTCATTATCTGTTTGGCACACCCCAATCTGCATACTGAGGTGTCGGTAAACAACCAACATATACTCAAAATGTATATATATATATATATATATATATATATATATATATATATATACACTCTGCTATGTATTGAGTACCTTACTTACTGTGGTTACCCCCGATAGAACTCGGGATAAACTTATATATATATATATATATATATATATATACAAGTTAATACAAATAAATATATTTGATAAACACAAATACCAACATATCCGTGTTTGTATTGTAAACGACTAAAGTTAGCTAGATTTAAAAATACTATTTTTTTTTTCTTTGAGCTATTTCATTGTAAAGGACTGCCTGAGGTTTGAACTCATTATTAATAGTATATATATATATATATTACATAGGTGTAAATAAGCAATTAATACGTGTAGGTAGAGTATATCTGCATTTTCTATACATAAAAGTGGCAGTAACTTCGTGATTTCAGTTTGGTCGCTTCATATATATGTATATGTATGTTTGTGTGTGTGTTTGTATGTATATGTGTATGTATTATGTGTGTGTGTGTGAGTGACTGTGTGTGCCTGCCCTCTGAACACGTTTAATGTTTAGCTTTTATTCAGAATCCAGGCTATTAGTGATATCGCTAATTAATACTAGCCTATTAAGCTAGCATTATATGCGAGGGCGGTGAATTGGCAGTATCGGTAGAGGGTCGGACGCCATGCTTTGACGCATAGAGTTACGGCCTTTGCCATTCTGAGTTCAAATCCCGCCGAGGTTAACTTTGACTTTCATCCTTACGGGGTCGATAAAATAAAGTACCAGTAATACACTGGGTCATTGCTGGCCTTGTGCCAAAAGTAGAAATAATTATATGCAAATAAACTATCAACAAAATAATTTGTATCCTAACCCGTTGGAGTGATTTAGAATAATTGAAACACTTGTACACATGTTTTGACTGATAATGGGTTTGCCAAACGAAGAATGATTAAGATTTAAGAAGGAATTTAGATCCGAAAGCGTTCTCTTAACAAACAACTAACTCATATTAACCCAGCAACAAGGCTCGTAGTCAGCAGTCACGTGTCCGGTCACTGTAATTCTACTTATTGTAATTCTGATTCTGATTTTAATTATAATTCTTACTTTCCACTTCTACTACACCCATGCATACCTCTGCCTTCACCTAAACAAGTTATAAATCAAAATACGTATATACTGTTTTAAACAGGTTTTATCTCTTTTATTTTGTTATAATTTCTTTCAATACCATTTTTCTCTACCATTTTACCTCACGTGTATTCTTCTCACCCAATCTTGTTTCCCTCCTTTCTAGTTTACGTAACACTTCCCTGAGTAGCACACAACTAGAAACACTACATAACCCACTATACATATAAATAAGTTGCTTGAGATACACTCATTCATTATATACTTATATATATATATATATATATATATATATATATATATATATATATATATATATATGTGTGTGTGTGTATACATATATATACAAGAATTAATTGTTTAGATCGTGTTCTGACTCAAATGTTTTTCATTTTCAATAAGATCTTCACGATTTTATCTTATTTATCAAATCACCAACTGACTTAATTTTATTTGTTTAGTGTTTTTAATTGTTGTTGCATTTTATTTTATAAGTTTTGTTATTGTTTCTTCTTCTTCAGCAGAAATTTTTGAGGTTTCTTGTTCTGTTTATATTTTAATCCGATTATTTTATGTAGAGGCTCTTTTTTAATTTTGGAAGGAAAAGAATCATTTGTTTTATTATTGTTTTGTTTACTTCTTGTGGTTTTCTTTTCAGCAAGTTTGATTATTTGTTTCAAGTCAATATCATGCAAGGTGTATAGAAATTTGTTTACCGAAGTTCTGTTACTCGAAAACTAAAACATTAAAAATCATCTATAAGAAAAAACAAAACAAAAATGCTAAACACATTTTCAACTTGTCAAATCAATCACACTACATACAGGCACACTTACGTATGTGTGGATGTGCGTGTGTAATACACACACACACACACACACACACACACACACACACACACACACACACACACACACACACACACACACACACACACACGCACGAATGTATATATAGTGCATTTTGCAATACACTGTATGATTAATTATAAGCATTTTGAAGACCTTGCGCTATTGTTTTAAAGTAGTGACTATATCACTTACTTCTTTTTTCAACAAACAAAGGGAGATAAGCTGACAGATCTCTGTTTCATACTGTTGGTATTCCTCAGAGCTTAGCTCTCCCTTTGTTTGTTGAAAATTATGAATGTTGGATTCTTATAGAATTCCAGTAATAATCAGGAACTGATTATACAGAGCGGTTGCAGGTCCAGCAAAAATTGAAAATTAGAATTGTTGCTCTGAAATAGCGATATATATATATGAATGTATATATAGTGTATTTTTCAATACACTGTATGCTTAATTAAAAGCATTTTGAAGACCTTACGCTTTTGTTTTAAAGTAGTGACTATGTTAATTAAAAGCTTAACTGTCAGCTTATCTCCCTTTGTTTGTTGAAAAAAGAAGTAAATGACATACTCACTATTTTAAAACAATAGCGTAAGGTCTTCAAAATGCTTTTAATTAAGCATACAGTGTATTGCAAAATACACTATATATACATTCATATATATATCGCTATTTCAGAGCACCAATTAACCATGCAGCACGATTGTTTTCATATTCACACATATATATTTTTCTCCGCTGTGACCCGTCTGTTTCTTTCTTACTGCTTCCTCTTTTCTCTGTATCTCTCACTTCCCTTTACCCCCTCTAACAGTCACTCTCTCTGTTAGCCTCTTCCTCACCATTTCACTCACTCACTGCTACCCCCTCTCCCACTTCCTCCCGTTTGACCTGTGCGAAATTCTTTCCTCACTCACACTTTGACCAGGTTGGTTGTTCTTTATTCTCTCTCGTCTACGATTTTACAGAACTTATGTTCACCGATTTCAGGGACTTGACTCCGTCTTCCCCTCGTTTGACCTGCGCGAAATTCTTTCCTTGCTCACATTTCGACCAGGTTTGATGGTCTTTATTCTCTCTCGTCCACGATTTCACAGAACTTATATTCATCGATTTCAGGGACTTGACTCCTTCTTCCTCACTTTTCGTTGCATTACCATCTTTGATTGTTTACAGTCTCGCTCGATCCTCTTATTTTCGTGTCCCAACGACTTTCTTTAGCCGTTGCTCGCACCAACCGGAGGTTTATGGTCTTTAAAGCGATGAAATACCAATGAAGGTTGGAAGATCACTGATGAAGGACTAAATTTATTTATATATATATATATATAACGAAGGAGGAGTGGTAAGGAACCAGATGGACCGTAACGCACCAGAGTACTCAATACTTAGGGGAGTAGAGTGGGTAATAGGAAAATGTTTGACCCCGACGGCTATTTCTGGACTCCAGAAATAGCCGTCGAAACGGCTTGAGCTCTGCCGTCGGGGTCAAACATTTTCCCATACATACATACATACATACATACATACATACATACATACATACATACATACATACATACATAGTGGTGAGGTGTAGATTGTTATAGAATATCCAAAGTTGGGAGAGTGCTGAATTTGTGAAAAGTATTTGTAGTTCATATATATTTAGTACACAAAGTTATGGAGTCGTTAGTCGACAATTTTCTCGCAGAAAACCTGTCTCAGATATTTCACTGAGACCAGATCCTAATTTGTCAACCTATTTTTGTTCTTTTCATTCTTAGGAAAAGAGTGCGTTTCCATAAGATTTACTTTATATATCTTTCTATTTCTTTTATTCAGGTTTCTTTTATGGTAAAGATAATACCGAGCCCTGACTGGTTCGTTGGGGTTAGTTCCTTAAATCTCTGTTCTAAGGGAAAATGGAAGAAAAAGGTAATTATGAAATTGTTTCCAGTTGATGCTGGCACCGATATCGGTTTGACATTTACATCACCTAATTGGCCTGCTTATCCACCTGAAAAAATGATTAGAATCACTTCTTCGTTTCCTAATCATGAAGCCAGTTCATTTTACTATAAAAGTCTTAAAAAGCTGCCTCGTATAGCTTACGCAACTTTCTATAAAGTAGAGGAATACAAAAGTGTTTATAAGCGGACAAAGCCTTATAAATCTCGTCTTCCAACTCTTTTTGATAGATTACCTCCTCTTGTTAATAAACCGTCTGTTGCAAACCACTCTTATAAACCATCAACAAATGCACAGACTGGTGAAAATCCAGCATCATCACCGATTGATGTTGACGATGAGGACTTCGGGAACATTACAAATCTACTTGCAGTTGCTGAAAATGAACCAGGTAAGACTGTTCGCTTTAGAATTGAATTTCACTGAAATTATTTCTGTCGTTTTTGTTTTGGATTTTGTTTTTTAACCCCAGGCAAGCTATTATTGAGCAGACTTTCATCAAAAATATTCCAACTGATATCATATTGTCTTTTTGTTTCTATATTTTAAAAACGTTAGTGTTTTATTTGAAGGAATTGCAGGAAAACGTTTTAGTACCAGAAGCGAATTACAAGTGCATAAAACTCTCTATGGGCGCATCTGTGCTGAAAAAATAATTGATTTTTATTTTATAAATTCATAGATATGAACCTACTCGTGCTAATCAACATTAATTAAAATGTTATACTACGTTAATTAATCAGATAGTTGTAATAAACACCGAAACAACAACTACCGAATGTAATATTTAAATTTAATTAAACTTCTTAACATGAAACTTGATCAAAATTTGAGGAGCTGAGAGATGTTAGATGAGAATGATGATGTGGGAATTCTTAATTGGTTTTCAAGATTATTATCCACAATACAAGGACGCGAGATGTTCTTGGCTAAATTCAGTGTTGAGAAAATCTGTTCAATCGTTAAGATAGAAATCTGTGATGCAATTTTCAATGCGTGTTTCCTCAAAAGCAGGTATCTTTCAATATATAGATTATTTACGAATGTCTATAATAGTTCATCTATTAAATTATATTGTCCACTTGTATTATCCGATTATAAATGAATTAACTTGTGTTGAAAGGAGGTTCGCATATTTGTAGTTCGAGTTCATGATTTTGTAAATCATGAACGCTTTTTCGAAAGAGATCCCAAAGATTGAGACACTGTAATGTATTCCATCAACGATCTTGTGTTCTCAACTTCCAGACGTAGAAAATATACTGCGCATTGTTTTGTTTTCTCTATGTGGGTTAAGAGCAATTATAGCAGTTATTGAAATTGCACATTAGAGCATTATATTGATTCAACCCTTGTAATTTCAGTCTTATATCATGTAAGGAGTTACTGATATTTATCAAAAATGTCAAAACATAAAACCATTTTTGGCCCTCTCATTCCATAATGAGAATACCTATAACATATATGCTTTCTTAAAGTCGATCCAGGCCATAGACATGTTGCTGTGATGTTTTTTACAATGCCTGAAAACTATCTTATTGATCACCAGGGGTTTTTTGGTGCCTTGGTAATGTCCCTTCCTGTAAAAGAAAGGTATATTCCTTCTCCGCAAATATCCCAGTAAGTACATTCCATATTATGTTCAGTCATGCTATAGGACGGTAGTTTCCTACAATATTCCCCTTGTTTCTATTTTTTATTATGATGTTGTTCTTCACGTTACCACCCCAATCCCTGGACACATTCATTCACTTAAGTTACTAGTCTTTCATGAACCGCATTACATTTCTTCAATCAAAAGCCATAGATCCCATCTGGATAGGGAGCTTTCCAGTTTGGTACCTTGTCCACTTTATTCTTTACATCAACTATGCTTATGATAATGTCTCTGTATATTTCCTCCTTGCAACTCTACCTTGGTGTTTTCTATCTACTCAGCATTTCTTCTATGCATCACAGTATTTCCCCATATCCCATTCCAGAAATCCTTGCCCTGGTTAGCATTAAGAACAGCATCCTTCTCATTGTTTCCTTCCAAAATGCAGAAGAATTTTTTGGATTATTTTGGAATAATCTATTCTCTTTGAACTGCTTATTTCTGTTCAAATATCTTCTTATCTTCTGGCTTTTAGACAAAATCCTCTGTTTCAATTGTTCCATTAATGTATAGAATCTATTCTTCCGTGTTTTATACTTCTTGTATGTCTCTCGGTCGCTCTTCTTTCCCTTCTGTGGTAGTGGCGGCGGAGGTGGAAGTGGTGGTAGAAGTGATGGTAGTGGTGTGGATGTCATTAAGGCACTTAGTTGTTTTGTTTTGTTGTTGTGGGTGACGATGTTGGTGGAGTTTGTTTGATCGGGTCAATGTCAGCAACATCACTCTATAACTAGATTGATGTTTCCTCTTCCTTTGAAGTTGCTATGGCTTCTATCAAACCTTATTAAGCTATTTTAACAGAAAGAGTGATGATACTATAACTAGCTCAGATTCATCATAAAGGATGGAGGCAAGTTTCACTTGGAAAAGAAGATGGGGCTGGAGAGAAAAGTGCCACCCTCCCCCAGTACATTTGCTAAAAGGTGGGTGAATGTGACAAGAATGGCCCGCGTGAATGGGCCTACTCTGAGCATGCACCTATAGGCTGGTCAACTTGAGGAGGAGAGGGGTGCCTTCCCGGGTGCCATCGAAGTGTCGGGTGGTTCAGGATTGGGAGGTACCTCAGTCGCCTCTGGGTGTTTCACCCCATTATTGGGGAATTTATTTTGTTATATTTTTATATACTTTATATTTTTCATTGTTAATTGATATTGTTATTGTGTATTTTTACCCACTGTCCCTGTGTATGTAGTGTCCCCTTTATATCAGCTCTTGTGGCCAATAAATGAAACCATTATTATTTCCCGCTGAGGTTAACTTTGCCTTTCATCCTTACGGAGTCGATAAAATAAAGTACCAGTAATGTACTGGGTAATTGCTGGCCTTGTGCCTAAAGTAGAAACAATTATTATTATATTATTATTATTTCTAACTTAAACCTCAGGCTAGACATTTAAAGGTAGGAGCAAGTTGATTAAACCAACCTCAGTATTTGATTCATACTTCATCTTATCGACCTCACAAGAACGGAAGGCAAAGGTGACCATAGTGAGATTTAAAATCAATACTTAGAGAACAGTAACGAATTACTGATTCTGCCAATCTATAAATGATAATTATATATTAATATTTATTTTTAATGATTGTCTGATACAGCAACTAAACGTCATTTTACTTTAAATCATATTTTTACTTTCTTCTAATCATCATACATCTCTAGCTTGCGATTAAACGAAAGAAGAATGTAGAAAGAAAACGAAAGCAAAAGATAAAACAACGTTGGCGATTATGGTTGAAAGTCGGTTTTCCTTGATTTCGCACACTGCACGTTGACTTAATGATATTTCTGACGATAATATTGTTTGATAAGATTAAGATATTTTCCTCGGTAACAGGGGACAAGACTGCTGATATAATATTCATTTCATTTTGTTTTTATCTTGGATCAGAAGTTGCATAGATCAAATGGTGTAAATTTTATTACTTGACTTTGCAATAATAAAACAAGAAAATTATGTCTACTACTAAGGCACAACCACTATATAAACAATAAGTATAGAGAGAAATAGTAGACTTAAATAAACTTGTACCTACAATATCATTAAAACGAAGAATTGGTTCCCATTTCTTGCATTCATAATATATGAATAAATATATATATATATATATATATATATATATATATATATATATATATATATATATATATATATATATATATATATATATATATATATATATATATATATACATATATATATATACATATACATACATATATATATATATATATATATATATATATATATATATATATATATATATATATATATATATATATATAACGAAGGAAATGTGGTAAGGAACCAGGTGGACCATAACGCACCAAAGTACTCAATACTTGAGGTAGTAGTTTCAGAATTAGCCGTCGAAACGGCTTGAGCTCAGCTGTCGGGGTCTTACTGGTTCCTATATATATATATATATATATATAACAAAGGAATTGTGGTAAGGAACCAAATGGACCATAACGCACCAGAGTACTCAATACTTAGGGTAGTAGAGTGGGAAATAGGAAAAAGTATGACCCCGACTTGAGCTCTGCCGTCGGGGTCATACTTTTTCATATATATATATATATATATATATATATATAATTGTTTATACTTTTGGCACAAGGCCAGCAATAATTCAGTGTATTACTGGTACTTTATTTTATCGACCCTTAAGGGTGAAAGGCAAAGTTAATCTCGGCAGGATTTGAACTCAGAACGTAAAGTTATATATACATATAATGTAGGAGACTCAGGGAATAACTGTAAACACAGTTGGTTGCTATAAAATAAATAAGAGCCTTAGCAAATCGAGTAAAGTCTCCTAAAGACGGAAATAAGGGGCCAGCAGTAGCGAAGAGGAATCGAATCTCATATCTTTCAGATACCGGTTGATTGTTCTAACCATTGAAGTAAAAGGCCCCTATCAACAATGAACGTCTAAATTAGAAAGCTAAATCAGATAGTTTTCTTTGCATATAGTTTGTGTGAGAGAGAGAGAGAGGGGGGGGGTAATGATATTAACAAATATTTCGTGGATGCAGCAAGTATAGTATCATAGTGGATTAACTTTAGAAAAAAAATCAGTAATATGAGAAATTGAAATTTCTGAGTAAAATACAAAATAACGTAAAAACGTTGGCAACTTTTTACATTAGAAAAATAATTCACGTTATACTTCAGTTAAAAAAATGAATATTCATATTCTATATATTTATTATTCATGTAAAAAGTCCTTTGTTTCTGAAAAAAGCGACGACACACCATATACACAGCGC
>OZ024745.1:58427071-58429571 GCA_964016885.1 Eledone cirrhosa
TCTAAATAAATAATCCTACCAACCATATTGATGGTCACTCTCCGGATGCTCTTCTGTAATTTACCTAATCCTTTCTCTGTCCAGCATCAATAAAGAACTCCTTTCTAGTTTTTTGTTTGTTATTTCCTCTTCACTTACTCACCTTCAAACGTTTAAACTGAACATTTAATGTATTGACCTTACTATTGTACTTTTATCTATGAGGGGGCACGCAAATACTATTGTACTCTTATCTATGAGGGGGCACGCAAATACTATTGTTATTTTATCAACCTCTTCAGAATAGATTATATTGCTGGATTGGCAGTATCGGTAGAGGGTCGGACGCCATGCTTTCCAGCATAGTTACGTCCCTTTACGATATGAGTTCAAATCCCGCCGAGGTTCACTTTGCCTTTCATCCTTACGGGGCCGATAAAATAAAGTACCAGTAATGTACTGGGTAATTGCTGGCCTTGTGCCTAAAGTAGAAACAATTATATTATATATTTGGATGGTTCGGTTTAAATTATGGCAGAAGTGTTAAAACGTTAGACCAAATAACTTGCAGTACTTATTCTGACTCCTTACGTTCTAAGTTCAATTATTAGTGGTCAACTTTGCATTCCAGCCTTCTGGGTTCTGTATATAATGTACCCGTCTTGTTTGGTGGACTAATGGAATTATTAGAGCGCCCGATAGGATGATTTGTGCTATTTGTTCCAGTTCTTCGAATTCTGCCATGGCTTACTTAGGTGGTATACTTAATCTGTTGCCCAGTTTAACTTTTAGTGGCGAAGAAGACAAATCTTAGCACACTGGCTACTTCAGGAAGCACAAATAATGTAGCTGTCCACATAGATACCAAACTTTTGACAGTTCAGCTTCCTTGGCCTATTTGTAAAGAGGTGTCATCGTGATCTGGATCTATTCAACTTGA
Organism: Eledone cirrhosa; assembly: GCA_964016885.1. Taxonomy (NCBI): domain Eukaryota; kingdom Metazoa; phylum Mollusca; class Cephalopoda; order Octopoda; family Eledonidae; genus Eledone; species Eledone cirrhosa. The sequence continues at coordinate 58,427,991 of OZ024745.1, forward strand.
AGAAATGCCTCAACTGCTTTAACATTACTCCAAACATTGCAGGACTTCCAGAGCTGAGATGATAAAACCAGCATGTAAACCTAATGATGTGGTTGTTTTACGGGCTGACCTCAATAATACAAACTTCTCAGGGAACACATGCTTCTGGTACAAAACGTTTTATCTCGTACCAATACGTCATTCATCTCTTCAACATCCTCTCCTACTGTCTTATCATAAAGACACCTTGTACTTGCTTTGTCTATTTTCTTCCCTAGCTACACCCAATCATACCAGTTGCCCCATCTTCTCCACATTCAGTTTCTCCACCCATCTCTTTTCTAGATACCTAGAAAAACATCATGTCATCCATATCAAGTATATTAACAATACTGTTAAACGTCTCAGCTAATTGCTTTTCTTCTTTGAGCCTCCCAGGTCCTATTCAACATGGACGTAAACTTCACATAAACTATCCTACCCAACACTGACATATGTTAGCCCTTAAAAATGTCTTCAACCTTGGCCTCACACCTGAACCTAGTCTTACCACCAGCTTTCTTCACTACCTAGCCGAAATCCTCCTTATCCTGACATGTTTCTTCCCTAGTTAGTTCTACCAGTGAAGCACCGATTTAATCATATGTACAAAGAGGGCCCCAGTTAGGCAAAATTCTTCCTGTGCTATAACTGAGAACCAGATTGTTTTCCTATTTATCGGGTCCATTCCAGAATCAGTCCATATATTAGCCACTGTGTTAGCTTCTCTCTCTCTCTCTCACTCTCTCTCTCTCTCTCCCTCTCTCTCTGAACTCTCTCTCTCTCTCTCTCTCTCTCTCTCTCTCTCTCTCTCTCTCTCTCTCTCTCTCTCTCTCTCTCTCTCTCTCTGAACTCTCTCTCTCTCTCTCTGAATGAACTGAACTCTCTGAATGAATTTACTGTCCAACATTTTACATCCTGCTCTAGAAATTTCCTCTACCCTCTACCATCTGGCTCACACTCACACTTCTACTTCTCTTCTTACCCTAAAGCTACTAAACAAATCTCATAATTCCTCCGATTCTGTCTTCTATACACCAAGGTTTCGGATTTCCTATCTAAGTTTGATGAAATGGGCCAATCCTTCCTCACTCAGTGTTACTATGAATTTAAGATCGAAATTGCATTCTGCCAAACTACACAAACACGTCCTCCTCCACCACCACACACACACATATATACGTACACAACCCGAAAGTAGGGTTTTCTTTTCTGCCACCTTTATCTCATAAGCTCTGCTACATCAACTGACTTATATTCCGCAACTTTCATTTAGCTTCTGTTGAACTTTGAAATGTTTCTGTTTGTTTCTAATCTTTCCCTCCTTGCGTGACTTGGTCTGAAGGCTTCCCATTTAACAACTTACAAGTCACTATAACCTTCGAATACTCCAGCTCTGTATGCTACACATGGCTCTTCGTCTCTATCCGTACACGATTCCTCCTTCCTTAAGCCCAATATCAAGTCAAACCATTTTAACAGTATCTGCACCAATCCTATTTACTGCATCACCTTTAAATCTACATGTATCTATACGTGGATAAAATCGGCTGATTGCTTTCA
>OZ024745.1:58432071-58584571 GCA_964016885.1 Eledone cirrhosa
ATCACAGATTAAAGTTAAGCAAAGAATCGCTGCTTTCACCCTTAATGGGATCTTTTTAGTTTCAGAATATCCCGTTAGGGGTGAAAGCAGTGACTCTTTGCTTAAACTTTAATCTGTTATTTTAATAAATAAATATATATATATATATATATATATATATATATATATTAAATTTAAGCCCAAATCACATTTTAGGGGGGTGGGAATACAAATCAAATTGGCTAAAGGAATATTATTATATAATAAAGTTATATCTGTATATATAAAGAGTGGGTAACTTAGACTGCACTAATGTATATATAAAAACAAATTTATCTAATATGTAGGCATGGAAACATACCAGAAAATACGTATTTCTTTGTATATTGAAAAAATGCTGAACACCTTTGATCGATTTTCGGTCATAATTGGGTCCTCACCAGAAGGCGTGTATATCATCCAAACAGCCACAAGGAAACATTGACTATATTTAGTGAGCTTATATACTCATTCGCTCTTGGTATTATTCTGAAATGAATCTACTAATTTGCATTTAATTAATGCTCGTGTTGGTAATTAGCTAAGACGTGTATATTTATATATTCGTTTGTGCAGTTCGATTACCCACTCTGTATTTATACAGATATAACTTCGACTGCTAGTGCACTTCTTTATATGTATATATATATAGGGTGTCCCCCTAAAATGTATACAAACTTCAACATTATTCTAATAAACATTGCCTATACAGGCAATCAATGATTTATACATTTTTGGGACACCCTGTTTATATATATCCAGAGTTGACATTGCACTCAGTGCTCCTTTGGGAGCCCCTACATGGACACACTAGAAGAGGAAGACCAAGGTTAACGTATGTTGATGCCCTAAGGACAGACACTGGTCTGTTGGAGACGCAGGACATGGCAGCGATAATGAGGGACAGAGACCGCTGGAGAGAACTCGTCCATGGATCTCGGGAATTTTACCCGCCTTAGATATATATATATATATATATATATATATATATATATATATATATATATATATATATATGTGTGTGTTTTGCGAGGTTTTTGATATGAAATCGTGTGTCGAAACAAATATTGTTATACTTGGGGAGGGTCAATTGTTGTAATACTATTGCCAGAAATAATAACAGAACACACTCACTGTTTGGTTGGTTTTCGCTTCTGCATCTTTTATATCTCCATAGTTAATTCATTTGGCCATCAATGTTTATCATTGACTGACCAACGGTCAAAAATACAGATATAAATATATCATAGATTGAGTTAGAAACTCAAAATAGTCTTTATAAACGCACATGTTACAGTGCCTAACGCGTCTCATACTCATGCCGCTAAAAATAGCAGCTGGGTTTATGAGACTAAAGTTAGCTCTACATGCGAGAATATCATAGATTGAGTTAGAAACTCAAAATAGTCTATTACAATTAAATAGCTCATAGAAGGGAATCTTTCCGAGCCGTGTGATATAATTGAATATATGAGAGGGATGAACACAGATATAAGTATATATATGTTCCAATTGCAAATGACCAAGTTAGCTAGGTAGAAAAATACTAATTTAAAAAAATATGGTTTGCCTGACTCGATTTAACGTAATAAATCAATAAAAATAACAAACCTATATCGGGCAAATAGCCTATGATACTAGGACAGATGTAAATCTGTTTCGCGAGGATTATTAAGTGAAAGCTAGAATTCCTGTGCTCTTCTGCGGGTATCCAGGAAAATTCGTACCTTTCACTTCAAAGGATCTAAGAAGACTGAACGTTGCGCGGGTTATTTTTATTGATTTATTACGTTAAATCGAGTCAGGCAAACCATATTTTTTTTAAATTAGTATTTTTCAACCTAACTTGATATAAATATATATATATATATATAGTCTAACAAAGTTCTTTCGTTACACATCTGCAACATCATCACTGGTACTATTATCGTGCTTCTCCTACTGTATTGTATTGTATTGTAATGTCTACGCCATTTTTATTTTATCTATTTATTTATTTATTTATTTATTTATGGTTCTAAACCCCGTTATCAAGCTAAAATTCCTTTAGTTAAAAATACGGTGAAAGCTATATATTTTCTAATTTCAAACTCGCTCACTGTTTCAAAACATACTTACTTGTTATATATATATATATATTTATATATATATGTTATTACTCTAAGGTGACGGATTGGCAGTATCGGTAGAGGGTCGGACGCCATGCTTTGACGCATAGAGTTACGGCCCTTGCCATTCTGAGTTCAAATCCCGCCGAGGTTAACTTTGCCTTTCATCCTTACGGGGTCGATAACATAAAGTACCAGTAATACACTGGGTATTTGCTGGCCTTGTGCCTAACGTAGAAACAATTATTTTCAATGCATCTATTTGGTACAATAATTGAAACCAACCCTCATCGATGAGATGTTAGACTTATCCTTGTTCTCACGAAAAACATTTTCTACTTATCTTCCTTTGTGATATTCACTATTCCCTCCGCTGGGACCGTGTGGTAACGCGGTAAAGATAAATACTAAGTGCAGCAATGTAAATAAAATCATTCACGGTTACTGAGTATTATGTACACCAAATATAGTTCTCTCTCTGCTAAAATGTATTCAAATATAAAATGTAGGTTTTTAAACAAAAATTACATTCTATAGATTTGCAGAATATCACACAAAATGAGAATATGTCAACTCATAAAACACTCACATAAACACAACCTCCCCAGCCCTTTTCTGTTATCTACTAGTGGGTGCTTAACAGTTCAAAACAATAAAGGTTCATTACATTAATTACACTTTGAAACTAGTTAATATAAACCGTGTTCAAGGGAATTGTTTTTTTAATTTTTGTAGTTTATATTGTAATTTATATTGTAAGATAAGTTCGTAATTACTTCTTTGTTAATTACTTCTATAAATACTTCTAGAATTTCTGTTTTTAAATGGCTTTAATTTATTTTGTGGGATGCCTAGGATATTGCATTGATTTGGTAATGAGATATGAGAAACACTATATAGTTAAGTGATATAAAAAAAATTAGAATAACCTACAAGTTAACCTCGGACGTTTATTTTAATTTCTTTAATTTAAACTTGCAATTATGAGACTCCCAATGAGATGTAAAACACTGTAAACAATTCAGTTGATATAATACGACACAACACATTTAGGTGCGTAATACTAATTCTATCTAACATTGGTACCAAGCCAGTAATTTAGGAAGCGGAGAAAGTCGATTATATCGACCCTAGTATTTAACTGGTACTTTATTTTAATGACTTCGGGAGAATGAAAAGCAAAGTTAACCTCGGCCGGATTTTAACTCCAAGCGTAGAAAGCCGTAACTAAATACCGCAAAATATTGTATCCTACACTCTGCCAATACAGCCAACCTACCGCCTTCCATGCGTATTAATAATGGTTTCTGATTTAGGCACAAGGCCAGCAATTTTAGGGGAGGAGAAAGTCAATTAAATCGACCTCAGTGTGTTACTTCTACCTTATTTTATCGACCCCAAAAGGATGAATGGCAAAGCTAACCTCGGTGGGATTTGAACTCAGAACGTAAAGGACTGTAATTCTATGTTGCGAAGCATTTTGTTGGACGCTCTACCGATACTGCCAATCTACTGCCTTTCGATGTGTATTAATAACAAACACATGGATAAGAACAAACTCTTCATTAAATCTTTAGAAGAAATATGTGACAATATTTTCAGATACGATCAGCTGCTGTTGTTGGTGATTACATACCTACTCTCTTCGTCAGCCTTTATAAAACAGGTCTATTATCGCCGACGTTCCGGGTGTGACCATGCCAACTTTTCCCCCAGATATACTCTATCTAGAACTGCAATATCTTATGCATGCTTTCTTTTTTATGATTGTATCCCTTCACAATGGAAAGCATATTCCACCTGACTGAAAATATATGAAGAATTGATGAACGTTTCGTAAATTTTGCAAAGCTGAATTTAATTATTTCCGCGAATGCCATTTAAAAACAAATGAACTCTGCTATAAATACTTGCATTTGATACACACTCTGGAAACTAATTGGTCAAACATTGGATTATGAGATTCACCTGGCCAAATATGAAATAGTATAACATAGACGAGATTGCGTTTGTTTGATTGAGTAGAACTATAATCAAAGCCAGTCTAGTGGTAAGCACCCCGTCACCCCACCCTTAAGATATATTGCATCTAGGACCATAATATACAATATAGCCTTTCATTTATACGATTTGATGAAGATTTAACTGCTATTTCTAGTATGTTGGGCGTAGAGGCTATCTCTCTGGTATATAATATATATATATATATATATATATATATATATATATATATATATATATATATATATATGTGCTAGTGTAAAGGAGAGTAAAAATGAGATTTATATCTGACCAAGATCTTTCAGCCATTTCTTTTCACTGACGCTGCTAATAACTATGAGAAGTGCATAAAGGTTGTATAAAGGTTGTATCTTATTCTTTTTCTCCTATAAATTTGATCCATTCTGCTTGTAGGAATCAAAATTTCATGGACACTACAGTGTAAAGTGTAGGCTAGATAACCCTATAAAATTTAGTTCTTGTATCTTACAGAAAGAGAAATCAATTTCTCAAATGTTTATTATGATTTTTCTCATCCTTTTTGTATTTTTCATTCTTTATTTTTCTGTTTCTATTTGCAGCGATACCTCTCGACTGCCAGGTGAGCAATTGGGGTGAATGGAGCCCATGTTCAAAGACCTGTGGATTTGGACGACGAGAACGGTTTCGGTTTGTTACCCAGGAACGTAAGAATAACGGTTACTTATGTCCTCAACTGAAAGAAGAAGAGCTCTGCGGAAGTATGCGAAACTGCCATTGGAAGTACTTCAAACCATTTCTTAGTATTTCACAGAAACGTTTAACTCGAACGCCCGACACTGCTGATTTGAAGAAACCCGCCGAGCAGAAAGTACATTAAAGAAAATGGAAACGCTGTATATTATTTACATTATACTCATTATTATCATAATCCTCATCATCTTTTGGGATTAGCGGAATTGGTAGAGCCTTGTAGTATTCAGTCACGGCTCTTAACGTTCTGAGTTCAACTTAAGATGATTTAGGCTTCTGGGACTCGTTGCAATATAGTACCAGCCAAGTACTATAACCAATTTCGTCATCTGTATATACCTATCCGCTTACAATACGAGGCCGTGTTCGAATATTAGAAATCATGACTGTTCTCTTTATTGTTATTTTTACGTGAAGTGTAGTGAAATGGCCGAAACAGCAAAATGCTGGACATACATCTGGCAGTGTTGAGCAACTTTCTTTCTTTATGCTAAAAGATCAAAATCTCACCAATGTAGTTTTTGCCTTCGACTTTCTAGAGTCGACAAAATAAGCATGATTCAAGAGCTTTAGAGCATCAAACAAAATACCTGCTTTATTTATTTACAACCCCTTTTTACCTGAATTCAAATCCTGCTGCAGTAGACTTCGATTAAGGGCAGAAAGTGGATATTTGGCTGTTATTTCTCGCAGATCGAACGACCATGTAGAGGTCCCCACATTGACATATGTTTCTACTTTGTTTCCTTATGTATAGAAAAATATTTCCATTTTTTAAATAACTTATTCTATCCTAATCAGTCCACCATTCTGGTTTGCTTCCAAATACTTTTCTAGAATTACTCTGGCTCTTTTCTTAATATTCTTCTTCTGTTTTAGAGAGGAAGGTGACCGTGTTGTTTTATTTTTGATTTTTTTGTTTTTCTTTTCCAAATGGAAAAATTGTGATGAAGAATTAAAATTGCATTGTGAATTCTATTAGCCGGTGGCTTTCTTGTTGATTCAATGGCCTTCATCACATCCTTCACTCTAAATTCACAATTCAAATCCCGTCAGGGTTAACTTTGTTTCTGATTCCTCCGAGAGTAATACAACAAGTACCAGTTATATAATAATGATGATGATTTCTACTATAGGCACAAGGCCAGCAATTTTGGGGGAGGGGAAAAATCGTTCCCAGTGCATTACTGGTGCTTTATTTCATCGACTCCGTATGGATGAAAGGCAAAGCTAACCTCAGCGGGATTTGAACTCAGAAAGTAAAGGTCCATAACTATGCTGCAAAGCATGTTGTCCGACGCTCTATCGATACTGCCAATCCAATATATAATAATAATAACAGCAACAATTGGATTGGATAGCTACCTCCACTACACCCGAGATGAACTTCTTAAGCCTGTACTCAAGCATGAACGGATTAAAAAAAACTACACACAAAAGAGGCAAGCATATTTAGGCAAAATCTGAACATGGAACAAGACATACCTATACAGAAGTGCTGGTTTGAAAGCAGAGACTGGATGACTCTTAGTTGCTACACAAGACCAATCTCTAAACACTCGAGCCTATAGACAGAGATTAGTGAAAGATGGGATTAGCAGAATATGCTAAAAATACAAAGAAACGGTAGATCATGTTATCTCTGGGTGTCTAGAACTGGCCTAAGCTGATTATATAGAAAGACACAAATATGTGCACTTGATGCTCTTCCGCTTTCATGACATCCAAACCTCTGACAAATCGTATGAACATCAACCAAAAACAGTTATGGAAAATGGCAGCATATCCATCTTGTGAGATATACTTGTGATAACTGGCCGAGAAATCGCTGCCAACAGACCAGATATCATTATATAAAACAAATTGGAAATGTAGCCTTATAGATATTTCCATACCAGCTGACAAGAATACATCTGTAAAAACAATGGAAAAACTGTCAAAGTACAAAGACCTGGAAATAGAGATCATGTGGAGGATGATCATAAACACTATCCCTGTGGTAATAGAGGCATTGGGGTACATACCCAAATCAACAGACCTGCACCTTAGAGTCCTTCCCTGCAAGGTCAGTAAATTTGAGCTACAGAAGATCGGGCTACTAGGAAAGTTCACCATCTTCAGGTCAACACAAATCAACCACACATGCTGATCAGTGTAGCCGAGTGAGCTAGGGGTACAGAGGAAAACTGGTTGCCGTTGTGCAGCAGAACACATTTCAGCGATTGCTTGCTGCTGTAAATGAACATTCTCCAATCTTAGGGTTGGTACTGTGGCACCCCAAGCTTGTGCAGAAGCTGCACAATATCTGTACAGTACACCAAATCTTTCTCTTCAGAGAAAAAACGGAGGTACACTTGATGCCTGTTGCGGTAGAAGGTGATGCGAGCACTGTCAGAGAGGATGTTTTTTTCCTTCAATAGTTCGGCAGAGGACTTTCACAAGCTGAGATCGCGAACTAGATCATTTAGCTCCCTTTTAGAAAAAGAACGTGGAACATCATCGTCAAGAACCACGTCTTTTTTTATTTTTTTTCATTTTCTTCAACACTGGAGGAATCTTGCATACCATGTGTAGCACCCAAGCTTTATCCCGGTCACCAAATTTCATACAAAAATAAGCATTGTAAGCACGCTTTATGAAACTTATGACTGGATTCCTGTTAAGAACAATAATGTATTCGCCACAGATGTAGCAGAGTACATCGGGCTTATTTTTGTAAGATCTTCTAGCCAAATATATTTCTTTCACTGCAAAAAAAAAATACCAGTTAGTCAAAAATTGGCACATGTAAAGTCTTCAGAATTCTTTTATTTAAAGAAATAAGAAAGAATTTTGCATCACATAAATAGATAATACCTGTACATAAACGTAAACAAAAACGTAAAAAAAAAAAATCATCATGTGGCGCTACAACAAAAAGTTGACCTGATTAAGCAAAACCAATGTGATCTTTTGATTCCACACATCAAAATTGTCCTAAATCAGCTAAAATAAATTTGGTGTTGGCCAGTGTAATGTTTGAGATAGTGGTAATAATTATGATGATGATAATAACGATAATTGTGATGTTCATCACCATCATGATAATAATTATCGTGGTGGTGGGTGGTGGGTGTGTGTGTGGGGGGGGGGGGGGGGGGGGGGGGGGGTGATCACCATCGTGTCGGAGCCGATAAGTATAGTTATAGTGACAATGATGATGATATCAATTGTGATAATGATGAAGACGACGACGGTGGTGGTGGTGGTGGTATTGGAGTCGGCGATGGTGGTAGTTTTTATAGATATGAGGCTGTCAGTAATAATTGTGATGATGATGATGATGATGATGATGATGATGATGATGATGATGAAAGAGAAGCAGTGAGAGGAGTAAAAATTGTAAGGAGGAAGGCAATGGTGATGAAATTTATAATGATGATGATTATGATGACGATGGTGACAATGATGATGATGCTAACGTTGCTAATGAATGTTGGGTGGTAGTGTGGACGTGATTAAGTTTTAAATCGAAAGAGAATAGGAATCTTGAAAAGACAGAAACAAAGATAAAACATAAATTAATTAAATTAATTATTTTAAAACAAAGTAAATAAAATGAAAGTAAAACATAGAAATCAATATTTTTTTTCATTGAACATGATCGAATTCTGTCTTGTTAGGTTTGAAAATCATCAAAATGTATTAAAAAATAACACAAGATTAGACAAGCTCTCAATAAACTATCCTAATAATAACTGCTCCAAACTTAGGCACAAAACCAGACATTTGTGAAGAGGTATTGATCAGTTAAATTGACCTCAGTACTTGATTGCAATGTTATTTTATCGACCTTGAAAGGAAGAAAAGAAACATTGATCTGGGAAGGATTTGAACTCAGAAGACAGGTACAAATACCACAAGGTATTTTCCGACGCTCTAATGATTCTATTAATCCACCAATCTTGCCCTTACAATAATTTTAACGGATGACTATTTTTGAACAGAAAAAAAAAGAGGAATGAGTATAGAGAGAATCACAGCGAGAAGATTAAAAATAGAAACAAGTCCTATAGTAGCATCGGTGTTTGAGGAATGATTTTAAATGCTGCAGATAAACATATAAGGAAAACTCCAAAGGTCACTGTACTAAGGCTTATAGACTAAAACTATCTTTTAAGGTATAGTTTTCGGACAATATGACAAACTTTTCTTTAGTCTTGTGGCGATAGAAATATTTTTTATGCCAATGAGTTCAGTTTTTTTTATAGTTGGACTAACTTGCAATATTTAGCCATTGAGATTAGACTAACTTGCAAGGCCAGTGTTTAGTGTTCTGACAATAGAACTAATATAGTTTGCCATTACGTTTAGCCTGAAACAGTTGTACAATTTGAAAGGCGAATATGTTTAGTCTTTCGACAGTTGCACTAAATTTTTAAAGCCTATCTGCTAAACTTTGATTCAGTATATATAAAGCCAATGTGTTTACTCTGGAATAATATCATTAACATAAGACTAATATGTCCAGACTGGAGAGAAAGCATGTCTAAATGAAATACAGTATTTTTCTTCCTTCTATTTTATGAGTTCTAGTCGCTATGGGATCGGCTTACTTTTCAACATTCAGACATTACCAGCATTACACTTGTGTCGACCCTATTAGACTTTATCCCTTTACGGCTTCGACCATTAACTTTGAACATAAATAAGGATACAAAACATCGTTTTTATAGTACGAGAGCCATCAGTAGCAAAAGATAATGCCATACTTAACATCCTTGCGGTATTTAGTAGTATTTCTTTACGTTCCGTATTATTGGGTCGCTCATCTCAGCTCTGTTCGAGCAGATCTATTACCAGATACATTTTAGCCATGAGTATCCCATCTTTCCACATATCTTGGACTACCCTATTCAATATCTTTCTCTTTTTTAGGCGGTAGAGTATAATCTAAAGAATATTTTGTTGCAATTTCTCGCAACTTGGTAGTCGTTCACTTTGAAGGCGGGTGTTAACTGGAATTCGTATTTATTGGTTCCCGGCAATAGTAGTTTCTTCCTAGAGATGATTTTAATGGATTTGGAAAAGGGATGAAGCAAGTCTCCACATCTTTGGTTCCACGTATATGTCAGGTGCACCCCACCCACCCTCGCCTATTTTTATTGAACTGAACCTATTGTTGCTATTTAAAAGCAAAACATATATGTCGATTTTTAGAGTACTTGCACCATAACTCTGCGTATTATTAAAGGAACTAGGAAAGGTATTCAGCCATAAAACAATGCCTCGAAAACTTCTGTCTATGGAAGAATTGACGTGAAATCGTTTGCAGGATTAAATTACAACTTATTTCATCAAGCCCCAAATAGTGAAAACCATGGTTGTTGTTGATTAACCCGAGTCAAACTTCATTGAGTAGGTCTATGATCAAAGTGCAAACCAACAGTCACCTTTATGTGTTTTAGCATGCCTAGAACTATACTGTCCACTACGCCCATCCTTTTGAGTTGAAGAAGATTTGGCTGCTATTTCTAACAGATCGAGTGTCCATGTACAGACTCTTCCATTGGCTCGTTGATTCCAAATTTATTTCAGCTCAGAATTTATCTCAATAACAAACAGACTTCAAACTCCATATAACCTATCTGAAGGATTAAAAAAATAGAACATCTTCAAAAACCCTTCACGAGCCTTAATGTCTAAATAGTATATTTGTTGTCTAAATAGTATATTTGTTTATGGGCTGGTCAGAAGTAAAAGAAGAGCAGTGCATATGACCTTTGTAAGGCTTCCAAAACTGTCTTCGCGAAAGAGAGGAAAACACACGTGTGGGTTACTTCAAATATTAATAGAATTGACATAGCGATATCAATTTAACTTCAAAGTGGTGACCAAGTCTGCAACAGAGTGGGTGTTTCTTAAAAGCACCAATAGAATTTGATGGGAGTTTAAAATCGGGCGAAGATGTCTATGAGTATATGATAATTTTATTTTTTAATGCATTAATGATACTGGTATTACTTAAGCAACGTATTCCTCTGTAACTTTTTCCTCGGGTAACAAACAAAAGAAACAAAATAGAATTTCACGAAGCCAGTGATGCTCTACAATTCTTCTCTCCACTACACACGTATCCATCGAGTTAGTGGTTGATCAAAGCAAATATTAATGGACAAAACTGTGGTATTCATACATAAATGTGTGAATACATTTTCTTTTCTTTTTATGCATGTATCAATTCAAACAGGGTACAATATTTTGGGGTTTAAAAAATAAATTTCAAGTTGTGTTTGAAATCCGAAATATATAAGTGTTTCCGTTTTATGCATACTATATTTCATTTAATTTTTCTAGTTTCTCTATCTTGTATAATGTCAACTTTAAATTGTGTTATAAAATATATTCATATCTTCATTGTATAAACACAAATGTGTGCACCTACACACACACACACACATTATATATATATATATATATATATACACACACACACACGTTTTTCTTTTTCTTCTCAGTATATGTAGAAATATATATATATGTGATATATCTCAATATGTCTATGTATGTATTTATATACACTATGTGTGGTGTATATAAATATACTTGTATGTCTATGCCTGTATATATGCACATAGATGTATATATAAGATTGTATATTTCTAAAAACATAAATATATGAATTTATGTGTTCATGTACGTATTTATGTATATTATATACTTAAGCGTTAAAATAAAGCGATAAAATAAAGTACCAGTAATGCACTGGGTAATTGCTGGCCTTGTGCCTAAAGTAGAAACAATTATATACTTAAGCGTTATTCGACAAATTTCAATTCGACAAATTTCAATTATATAATGTTTGCAGTAACAAAAAACAAAGAAAGAGGGAAAAAAATTAAATAACGAAAGTAAGGAAAAGGTTTAGGGAAGGGAAGGGAGAAAGGCAATGTTTAAATAAAAGAAGAGCAGGGAAAAAAACTGTGTGGAAACTTAAGAAAGAATACCAAACAGTACTAAAAAAAAAAAAAAAAAAATCCTCGTTTAAAACAGTAATGAAAATGTAAAAGAAGGGGTGAACAACCGAGCCAACATCAGAGCAAAAGACAACAGCGAGGGGTTATGGAAATGAATATGATAAAAACATATGCATATATATATGTGTGTATGTGTGTAGATCCTGAGTAAAATAGGGGGTTACCACAGTATATAAGGTACTCGATACAAAAGTAGAATGAGAACTATGAGGTTTAATATAGAAATGGCTTCTACAGGACTAGAACTGTTTCATTGGTATAAAATCATCAGATTATAACACAAAACCAAGCAACATACCTACATGAAAGGAATAATTCAGAAGCACTTTCAGTTAGCAGAGGATGACAAGAGTATTTTTTTTTTTTTACCTGTGTGGAAATTTCTTTTGTTATTCAGGCGTTCTTGTTTGATTTCAAAATCTCAGGCAGATAAATTTGATATTTCATTCATTGTTCTAAATGATAAATGAGCAATGGTGTTAGCTGAAATATGTCTGAAGCATTATCGCCAAGTAGTAGTGTACACCGTTTCTTCCGACCGTTTGTTTTGTTTTCCGAGCTATCTGGCGATGGAAGTGTGTGTGGCATTTTTTTGCAGACAAAATCTGTTGGGTACAATCTGTTGGGTGTAGCTGTAACGCACGATGATACTCTTAAGAACCATGAACATTTTCTTGGTTACCTGTGTATCGGTACTTTCATCTTCACTAGACGCGTAGTTAATGCTTTCGTTGAATCTTTAAAACCACCCTCTGCTGACTGGAAGTGCTGAATTATTCCTGTCATGTAGGTATGTTGCTTGGTTTTGCGTTATAATTTGACGTAATAGCATGTTGGGCTGTGTTTCCTCATGCAACCATATTACAAACGTACCTTTTATTTTTTCCAAATATTGATTCCTTGGTTTTCCAATCACTCATGTGGTCAAGTTAGCTACATGTGCTTGACATTTACCGGTTACCAATTGCCTCAACACTTGCAAATTTACATCCACTATGATGCTTTATATGGCACCTTAGATGAACGTTGAGCACTTGGTGGTCATGAAGAATAATAAATTTTATGAATAATTCAAGTCTATGCATGAGTGCGCATGCATGGAAATCATAGTTCCTTATATATTAACATATAATAATTAAATTATAATAATTTTTTCTACTTTTGGCACAAGGCCAGCAATAACCCAGTACATTACTGATACTTTATTTTATCGACCCCGTAAGGATGAAAGGCAAAGTTGATGCAAGTATTGCCTTCAAGAAAAACGGGTGTTTTAGTGAATCAACATTGAACGAGGTAAAACAAAAAGGTCATATTATATATATATATATACAATTATATATATATATATATATACAATTATATATATATATATACATATTGTCTGATCTATAGCAGTTATATAACTATATATAGCTAAAACTAAAAGGGTAATACTGTATATATATATATATATATATATATATATATATATATATATATACAGTATTACCCTTTTAGTTTTAGCTATATACAGTTATATAACTGCTATAGATCAGACAATATGTCAATATGATCAACCTTCCGAAACGATCGTAAAACAATGATATGAATAGGTAAAATAAGTTGACTCTGTAGTTATTATTTTCACTAGCAGAAAAACCACCCTTCGGGTGGTTTTCTGCTAGCAAGTGTGGTGTGTATATTGATATTATACGCAAGTATATATACATGTAGATATGATACATCAAATAAAATCGTAATTGACAATATATCTATATATATAAAACTGATGTTGTCTGTGTGTGTGTCCTCATTTTTTCAAAGTCTATACAAATCCACATTTCTACTTCGATTGACTTCAAACTTGCATTTATATATTCCTTCCGGTCTAAAGATATTAACTCAGCTTTTATTTTTCAATTTTCTGTTGTTAAAGGGGTGTTAGGCGCCGGTTATCCATCTCCGTCACGCTCTTATAATATCTGTCTGTATGCCTGGCTGTCTGCATTACGACATTCTGACGAACATTGATGACGTATTGTGTTCGTTGCCAGAGAACGTCTTCACGAACCAAAGTATCGTCTTCCTGTTTTCCTTCGGTTGCAACGTTTTTCGAAATATTTACTTCTGCGTTCACAGATTGATGTTTTTAGTTTCAGAAGATCTCGTTAAGGATGAAAGCAACGATTCTTTGCTTAAACTTTAATCTATTATTTTAATCTATATATGTATATATATAAAACTGAGGAAGGATGTATGTGTGTGTGTGTGCGTGTGTGAAACCCAAGAAGTACCCAACCGATCTTTTTCAAACTTTACATGTGTATTACTTATATTTCAGGGAGTGTTATGTGCATAAAAAAATTCAACTTTTCTATCCCCTTGGGCCCGCATTAGGTGGAAAAACTGCGTTTTTCAGCTTTTTATGCGTTTTTTGAGGCGTTACGTCAGACCGATTTCCTTGAAATTGTAACTATGTATTAGTCAGTCTCTTCTTCATACCATGAGCAAAGAAAATCCAAATTGTTTATGGCCTAGGGCCCGCATTAGGTGAAAAACTTCATTTTTTCAGCTTTTAGGGCTTTTTTGAGGCGTTACGTCTAGCCGATTTTCCCGAAATTTCAAGGCATATTATGCACATTAAAAAAATTCATTTTCTTGATCCCCTAGGATTAGGTGAAAACCTGCATTTTTTCCTGCTTCATCGAGGAAAGTCTTAGATTATCCAGCCATCAGAGTATTCGGTTTATTTTCTTTACATATTGTCCAGGCATGCACATTTTCCACGACTAGGTCTGTTGGTGGCCCGCGTTCCAAAATACCTTATCCCGTGCAACGCCGGGTACCACTGCTAGTACATTATATAGTTACTGAAGGCTGGAAAATGTATCTTTGATTATTATTGACAAATAGCTGTACTGTTTTATTTTATAATGCCAAATGAACTAAACTGGCACTCCGTCGATTGCAACGACGGGTATTCCAGTTGATGCGATCAACGGATCATCCTGCTCGTGAAATTAATGTACAAGTGGCTGAGCATTCCACATACACATGTACAGTTAAGGTAGTTGTCTGGGAGACGCAGCATGACACAGAATGTGACAAGACTGGCCCTTGGAATTACTGGTGCAACTCATTTTTGCCAGCTGAGTAGACTAGAGCAACATGTAATAATGTGTCATGCTCAAAGACACAAGGTGGCACCGGGAATCGAACTCACATCCTTACAATCGTGAGCCGAATACCCTAACCACTAAGCCACGCACAGTCATTTAATAATGCCGTATACAGTATTTAGTAGTGACAAAATTAATGTTGAATTTACGAAGAAACTCCAGAAGTGTATCTTTTTTGAAATAAGAGAGCTTCAATATGAAAGATATTTGTATATGTGATACTTCTCTGTACGCTGCTATAATTCGTCGACATTTTCAGTTACCAGAATAAATGAACCATTGTTAAATTGTTTGTCCGGTTTCTTGATCCGCAAAAATTCTCGCAACCAAATCTCCCCTAAATCATGCATAACTAACTACCTGAAAATGCACACGCTATATAATTGTTTCTACGTTTGGCAAAAGGCCAGCAATTTTTTTTTTTTGGGGGGGGGGGGGGGTCGACCCAGTGCGTGACTGGTACTGTATTTTATCGACCCCGTAAGGATGAAAGGCAAAGCTAATCTCGGTGGGATTTGAACTCACAACGTAAAAGGCCATAACTCTATGCCGCAAAGCATAGAGTCCGACGCTTTACCGATTCTCCCACTCAATGCAGACCAGGTATACTATCTGAAAAGATAGGTGGTCATGGCTGAAATACTTTTGGCTATGAAAAGGGTTGGCTTGAAGATAAAACAACAACAGCTGGAAGCTACAAGAAAGTTTCGATGAATGAGGAAGGCTTTATATGGTTGGTCAAGCAACTAGAATTCTAGCAATCAAATTTCTCACAAGAGATGCATTAAAACACTATAAGTAAAAACAGAAATTATCTTGGACTTTACAACAACGAACAATGAAGGGTACATTGACTAACACAAACCTAGAAAACTGTGCCTGAAAAACAAAAAACGAAGTGAACTTGGCTAGACTAAGGCTGACATGAGGCTAAACAGCAAACATGCTTCACATTCAAGAAAAACTGCGCCCAAATAATTATTACAAGGCCATACATTTTTTTTTTTTTTTTCAGAAACAGTGTATTATGAAAATGTTCTTTCCAAAGAACCCTTTCATTTTTAAAAATAGTCGGATGTGATATGAATTAAATTCGTCTGAAACTTCCAAAAAGTGGAACAAATACATAGAGGCATTCTCATTGGTGTAACATAAAAATTAGGTCTTCATTGTTTGTGTCATGATGCATTGTTACAAGACATATATTGATTTCTACATTATATTTCTCACATTGTTCTTACGACAAGAAGGGCTTATAGTCGACTCAATCCTCAACATATCAGTAATTGTTTTGTCACTCTACCAGAAGTTGAACTCTGACAGTGACAGAAAATTTGTAGAAAAGCGTAACTGATTAAATCAACACTGTTACGTAACTGGTACATATACTGGTTTCTAATTTGAGCAAAAGGCAAGGAAATTTTTTTAGAGGGTGATTAAATTCACTTCAATACTTCACTGATACTATATCGACCCCAAAAGAATGAAAGGTAAAGTTGGTCTCTGCATAACTCTGAACATAAACAGCCAGTACAATTACCGTACATCATTTGTCTGGCAGTTTAAAGATTGTACCCTTACATATGATACATATTATGTTGACACGAGAATGATGAAGGCAAATAACGATCCTTCTACGATGTGGAATCAGAATGTAAAAGTATCAAACTAATCACCAGACGTCTTTTTGTCTGACATTCTCGGAGTTCTGAAACAACATAATCGTTAATGTTAAAAACAATGAAATGATTAATGCATTCCTGCAGATGTAATATTATATAATGTAGAAAGAAAGTAACAGTTAGTATGTAACATATAAATAACCAAGTTGCGATGTAAGATTTCTTAATGACCAAAATAATGCAAAAAGTGAGCAAATATTATCTGTACACTTGATTCAAAACAAAAAATGCTGGTGTCCATATAAACTAACTGTATATTCCAATCCACTTTAATGTGTTTATGTGTATGTAGGTGTGGATACACGCACACACATATATATATATAAATAATATTTAATATAGAAATGGCTTCTACAGAACTAGATTTGTTTCATTCAAAGGGCTTTCCTGATGATTTCCTTCGAATGAAACAGCTCTAGTCCTGTAGAAGCCATTTCTATATTAGATATTCTATATACTCTATGTATTGAGTACCTTACTTACTGTTACTCCCGATTGAACCCAGGATACACACACACACACATATATATACATATATATATATATACTGATTTTTATATTAGAAATGACGTCTGTATGACTAAAACTGTTTCATTCATATGAAATCATCAGTAAAATGGCAACAGATAGAGTGAGAAATGGACAAAAGTACAGGAGCCAACAGATTATGGAGAAGATGGGTACAAAGGTGACACAAATGTGGTAACATGAATGAGGAATGTTCATTTTACTTCTTAGTATCATCTATGTACCAATCTATCATACTGCTGTCAATTTTTATGGAATGTCCCTCAGCTGTGGTTGTGGCAGATCTTCCCTCCCCCAGATATTCCCTTCGTTCATCAGTCTCTCATAATAGGACTCCTATTGCTCTTTCTTTTCAGCATCTACCAGTGCAAGTGCTCTACTATCATTTTGAACACATTTTTCCTCAACATTTCGAGTCCTAAAATCTAGAACACTTCACATATCTGGTCTTCCTGTCATAGAATATGTGCAAACTTCTGGTGTGCTTCTCCCCTTGCTACATATTCATGGTGCCTTGCCTCTCTTGTTATTTGACATTGCACTGTTCCTCACTTTGAATGTATGGCTCTATCTATCCAATCATATCTGTCTTGCTGGGAACTTGATCCAGCCACTGGTCTAAGTCTGGACATAGTTTATGGCTTTCAGCAAGTTTTCTCATAGTAATTTCCAGTTTTCCTCTATGCTATAAGCCTTCATCTACTCTTCTTTACTGTCATAAGCATCAAATATAATTTCTCGGGATTTGTTGCCAGCTGATGGTTCTTTCAGCTTCCATGCCTTCCTTCTCCAGACTAGTTTTGATCTTTTAATCCATCTAGCCTGTCCATTTCTACACATCCACAGGGAACAAATACATTTATTGTCTATATAATCTCAATTGATAGAGGTTTTTTTTCCACTCACTATATTACATATGAAACCCTGTCATATTTGTTTTTACTATGTAGAACTCTTCAGAGATATTTACCCTCAGCCTTATTGTTGATATTATTTTATTCATTTACTGCTTTCAGTCATTAGACTGGTTATACTAGGATAAAACTATAAGAGTATTTAGTCAATCATATCGACCCAAATACTTGGTTTTTCAAGTCTAGTACTGATTTTGTTAATCTCTTTTGTCAAATCACAGACACAAACAAATAAAAATACAAATTTACGCTGCCTCATATATGTGTGTGTGCGTGTATGTCGTAAAGGGATCAGTAACTTTGGGTTTGGTTGTATCCATAGGCTACAAGAAGCAAGAGGGAGGAGAAAAGCCTTATCAAACATCAGTCAGTTAGTTTAGTAGCCAGATAGTTTAATTGTTGATTGTCATCAAAGCTCTTTCATCACACATTCTGTGACCTTCTCAGTGATTACTTTTGTTATTATTTTGTGTCTTTCCTTTGTTCTGTCATCATGGATAACAAGATGGTGTAAGACAGAATATGTTTCAATACATGTTTTCAGATAAAAAAAAATCTTGCAAAACAAATACAAAAATGATATATATAATAAATATTGATGATAGGAGAGGCATCTAGCCATAGAAGGCTTGACAAACAAAGGGTTGGGAGGACCCTTCAGTTGTGTAATAGGCATAACAACTCTTATATGCTCGGTAGAACATGAGGCAATATATAAACGAGATGCAGACCCCTTGCCTTGTCAGTAATCTCGATTCAGTACTGACTTTGTCCTTCATGTATGTAGACCTGTCCAACCCTTGCTGCAAACATTAAACGATGATGATGATATATAAATATGATGAGCTTCTGCAATTTCTGACTACCCAATTTCACTCACCAAGCATTGGTCAACTCAAGGTAATAGTAGATGACACTAGCTTAAGTTGACACAAATTTCCCTGCTCTCTCTCAGTATATATATATATATATATAAGAAGACACTACAGTTGACCAGGGATGTGATAACATCTCTTGCTCTTGTGTGCCATGACAAAATACACCCAGTACACTTTGTAAAGCAGTAGAGCTTGTGCCATGAAAAACGCAACCAATACACTCTGTAAAATGGTTGGTGTTCGGAAAGTCATTCAAACATAGAAATCATACCAAATATGGCACAAATGAGGAAGATGAAGTCACTTTAATTCATGTGGTCTTGGATCATGACAACCAGTCCAACACATGCCAGCATAGTAAGCAGACATAAAATGATGTTCATGTTGATGCTATATTGACATCTAATCTTCCCAATTGAATTGATTTTAACTGTTAGCTTTAAATCTTTCTTTGCTATATTTCTAATGAAAGACGTCATGTTTAATAATTTTTTAATTAATCAAGAATTTAGAGGGATTTACTAATAGAACTTTCTCATAATTAAGCTCGTATTTGAAATATAACAAAGGTTCTTTTTAATAAATATTAATACTCTTAAACGAATAGTTATATATCATAGAACCTGGGTTGTTTCAGGCGATTTAGTATCAAAAGGTTTAAAGACATTTAGATCTACTTCAATCTGTATTGTCTGTATTGTCCAAAAATGTAAATCAACTAATCTTGCTGGAGTTATCTGGATCGTTTTACGATGACTAACACCAACCTCATTTACAGTGAGTGCTGGGTGCTTTTTTCCGTGGTGCCTACACGTCCACTTTACAGTGAGTGCTGGGTGCTTTTTTGCCGTGGCACCTCTACGACCACTTTGCAGTGTAATGATAGGGACCCCAGTCCCTATCATCTCATTTCTACAACTGAGTAAACTGGAGCAATGTGAAATAAAGTGTCTTGCTCAAGGAAACAACACATCACCCGGTCTGAGAATTGAACTCACAACGTTTTGATTGCAAGGCCAATGCTCTAACCACTAAGCCATGTGCCTCCATTGTTAAGCCATGTGCCTCCTTTATTATAGAGTATATATATATATATATACATATACTGCATTTATAACAACCATAGGTGAGAAAATATAAGAATGGGAATAGTAGAATGGAAAGTGTTGTGTGTGTTGTGTGTCTATCTATGCATGTGTGTGTGTGTGTGTAAGCATGATTGTATCTGTGTGTGTCGATCTGTATATGCGTCAATAAAAAAATTAAGAATATATAACACATTACCATAATGTAGTGAGAGATTAATAATTAATAACACCATTTACAAACTGCAATTTTTTAAAGAGAATTTATTTATTTATCTCATATTCATTTTGGATGATTTCGGTTTTTTGGGGGGGTTTTTTTAAACCACTTACCTATCAACACACTGCTTTTCCATCAGTGATAATCTGATGAATCCTGCAGTCAGTCTCAAGGGGGAATAAGATTTGTATAGTTTGAATAGCAATCACTTTAAATTTGTTCATTAAGTATGTACAAGGTTTCGTTTAAATAACTTAAATGGTTTGCATTCATTGAAAGATTACACCCCAGTTCACTCAGCTTTCGTTTTCTCACTTATCTTGCCACTCCACTTACGCTTCATCCACCTTATGGCATGGAATGTTGAAATAATGACGGGTATACTGACAGGCAGAAACAGTGGAATGTAAATGGCAAATCTGAAGCAAAAAAAATAATAATATATTTAAAGAAAGAAGATAAAAGCAAAAATCTAACATGGAAAACAAAAAACGATCAGACACGAGAGAAGGAATATAACTCATGTCTTTACAACTTTTATCATATTTAAAGAATTTATGTACATAGAGCAGGGAAGCTTGTACTTGATCTAGTTAAATATGTAAAGATCCAGCATACTGGGTGAAAGGTCAAAGTTTCATAGCACAACTCCAACAGAGAGTTAAGTTGTTTAGCAATCCAGCCCTGGCCATCCCATCTTTTTACGGGGGCATCTAAAACTACACTCTATAATATGTCTTTCACTTTTTTAAAGATGGTTAGGTGTGAGTTGAAGGCCATTTGGCTCCTATTTCTAGCAAGCTTTGTGATTACAAAAAGACACTCATTTCCAATGGCCAAGTCTACCTATGTACAGTTCATCACTTTGTGAAACAGGAGTACTAATAATATAACAATAGTTTCCATTAGCTAGCAATTTTGAGCTGAAATTTCAGTAAGTTCTATTTTAGTAGAAGCCTCTCACAATTTGAATACTAGGAAGAAAACCCCACAGTTTATGTAGAGAAAATAAAAACAGTTTGATCCATTATCACATGTGCAATATCAGCTTGCACAGTTACAAGTTAATAATTAAAGTAGCTGGGCATTAAAAGTTGTTATGGTTGTTGATTTTTAGCCCATGTTCAATCCTGAACCAGTAGACCTGTGAAATAACTGTTTCTACTTTAGGCACAAGGCCAGCAATTACCCAGTACATTACTGGTACTTTATTTTATCGACCCCGTAAGGATGAAAGGCAAAGTCAACCTCGGCGGGATTTGAACTCAGATCGTAAAGGGACGTAACTATGCTGGAAAGCATGGCGTCCGACCCTCTACCGATACTGCCAATCTGTGAAATAACACATTTCAGTTATGAACCACCTATTCTTATATAATAAATCTTGCTCAAATAGACAGAAGGGTGTGAATTTTAAGAAGTTTGTTTTTTCTGTTCAGTCAAGGTTGGAAAGGCCCTCCAAAACTTGTGGTATAGAAGTGAAGAAGGTAAACTCAAACAAAAAACTAGGCCTGAATACTTGCATCATAGTGCATTCAAGGAGAATCCTCCAAGGACCATCTGGTAGTTTAGCAGGTCAAACAATAGCAGAGATGTTCCTTAGATGATATTTACAGGAAAAATAGCAACACTACCAGCATCTACACAACCACAACTACACTGTGGTGATTATAACATAGAACTTCCACAAGAGCAACCACAACAATAATGTAAAATAACATCTAACAAAGTGTGGTAATGGAAAGTACTATAATATATTATTAAACTGCATAGAAACAACCATTATGTAAGTAGTAAGATGTAGTTGAGTGAGTAATAATCGTAATCATGCAAAATTTCAAGAATGGCCAAACTTACTTTTGATCTTCAGGGAAGTATAGTAATTCCAAGAGTGATTGGTCAAAGAAGGCTTTCTCTGGAATAGGTATATAATACAATAATTTATAAGAGAACATCATACATATATCATCATCGTTTTCATCATCATATATATATATATATATATATAAAATAAAGTAAAATAACAAGTCAAATGTTTAAAATTTAGCTTTGTTTATTACTGCTATATATATTTCGGTGACAGCCATCTTTGGCTGTGACCTCTTCAGGCAGTCCGAATTAGTGTGGTATAGACAAGTACATATGTTGTTGAGGTGTATAATATTGTCAATACTCTGATATGCCCAGTTCTTGGTTGGGTTGTTATTTCATTGAGGAACTGGAATCATATCTGAATATGATTCCAGTTCCTCAATGAAATAACAACCCAACCAGGAACTGGGCATATCAGAGTATTGACAAAATTATACACCTCAACAACATATGTACTTGTCTATACCACACTAATTCGGACTGCCTGAAGAGGTCACAGCCAAAGATGGCTGTCACCGAAATATATATAGCAGTAATAAACGAAGCTAAATTTTAAACATTTGACTTGTTATTTTACTTTATTTTTCACTAGCATTAAAGCCCAGCGTTGCTCGGGGTCATTAAGTTACCAAAGTTAGGTTGCACCACCCATTTTATGGCAGCACTTTTTTGTCTGCCAGGCACTGGGTGAATGAATTGCAGACCTGGAAGCAGGAGCTGCGCCAGCAGTGACAATTGTAGTTTCGCCTATGGATATTATCTCTGTGCAAAAAAGTGTTGAAATTTATTGTTTCACAGTACTTGCGCAACACGCGTGTAGACGATGCCAGCCGAACAACAGAGTTGCGATGGAGTTGTTCTGCATGGTTGTCTGTGTTTTCTAAATTTAAGACAGTAGGGAGGGTTGTGATATGAGGGAGAGTTAGCTGTTGTTTCTAGCAGGTTTAGTGACCTCATAGAGGATATGTGTTTTCTAAAATTAAGACAGTAGGGAGTGGTGTGATATGGGGGAGAGTTAGCTGCTGTTTCTAGCAGGTTTAGTGACCTCATAGAAGATATGTTTTCTAAATTTAAGACAGTAGGGAGGGGTGTGATATGGGGGAGAGTTAGCTGCTGTTTCTTGCAGGTTTAGTAACCTCATAGAGGATATGTGTTTTCTAAATTTAAGACAGTAGGGAGTGGTGTGATATGGGGCAGAGTTAGCTGCTGTTTCTAGCAGGTTTAGTGACTTCATAGAAGATATGTTTTCTAAATTTAAGACATTAGGGAGGGGTGTGGTATGGGGGATAGTTAGCTGCTGTTTCTAGCAGGTTTAGTGACCTCATAGAGGATATTATTGTTTATCATTATCTATAAAAGGCAGATTGTTGTTGTTGTTGTTGAAGTGAGTGTGTGTTTGTATGCGTTTGGAAAAGAGGTTTTAAAAAAGATTTATCGCTTGTTGTTGAATAAATGTATCTGTTGCTTTTGAATAATTGTTGTTTCGTATGAAATGTAATAATTTGAAGTATAAAAGAGAAAGTAGCAAAATGTGTGGGTTGTAGATAGAGGGAAGCAGATGATATGACAGAGTAATACGGACAGTATCACCATCAAGCTTGGAAAGAGAAAGTAGCAGAAAGTATGAAGTTGTATAGATTTTGAATGGTAGTGGAAAGAGTTTAGCAGTTTAAATGACAGAGAAAAATCGTAAAATATTGAGTTTTATCTATTTTTTGCGTAATTGTGGGTGAAATTGAAAAAATTATCTGTGCCAAGACGCAATCGAAACTATTTCAAATACTGAATGGTAAATTTCAATTGAAGAAATTCTATATCGTAGATTTCTATAAGAAAGGAGCATGACCACACACTGAGCTTTATAGATTATGATTACTCCGGAGTAACCAAACCAACCTGCGCACTTCGTCGAGTGCTCCAGCCTGCATACTGAGGTGTTGGTATACAACCAACATATACTCAATATATATATATATATATATATGGCAGAAACGAAAAAAGATTTCTTGAGAAAAAATAGATCTATTCATCACCGCTTTAAGGCCTTTTGAAAAAATATGATTATTCACTTTGCATGAATAACACACTATAATGCATGTGGTTTTTAATGTTTTTTTTTTAATCAAAAATATATAACATTAGAATTGATAAAGGAAATCATCAGAAATAATAATATAGTATATATTAGAGTTGCATTTTTATTCAATTGTTTCTCTCTCTCTCTAACTCCACTGACAGTCTCTACCTGGGTGCTGTATTGAATTATTATTCAACTTGAGTTACACGAATTTGCTTTACGTGCCACATTCACAAATGCATCTTCGTGTAAAATGCAAACACACTGTATATGAAAATAATTTCTTACATGGCTTAGTGGTTAAAGCATTGGCCTTGCAATCGAAAGGTTGTGAGTTCAATTCTAGGACTGGGTGATGTGTTGTTTCCTTGAGCAAGACACTTTATTTCACATTGCTCCAGTTTACTCAGCTGTAGAAATGAGATGATAGGACTGGGGTCCCTATCATTCCACTGCAAAGTGGTCGTGGAGGTGCCACGGCAAAAAAGCACCCAGCCCACACTGTAAAGTGGACGTGGAGGTGCCACGGAAAAAAAGCACCCAGCCCACACTGTAAATGAGGTTGGTGTTAGGAAGGGCATCCAGCTGTAGAAATCAAGCCAGAATCAGTTCCCGCCCCACTCTTGCAAGCAGGGAAAAGTGGATGTAAAATGATGATGATGATAGGCTAGATAGATCAGATTTATGAGGAAATTATTCCTAAACACAACAGTACTGTTGAAATGGAAAAATCAAAAGAATACAATACCTGAAGATATCACAGCTTTTTTAGAAGCAAAAAATGCTTTGTCATCTTTGCCTTCTGCTAAAAGTTTTATACTTTCTTCAATAGACGATACTGCCATTTTCACCTGCAGAAATCATTGTTGGATATAATAAAGACATCAAAAATAATTTCCACAGGAATTTTGATGGATATTTTTAAACAGATAGTTGTTCTACTTCATATCATACTTGAATAATAAAAAGATAAGTTAAGTGCAAGCAGTGTTTCAAATGCATAGTGTGTATATATATATATATATAATCTACACACACAAATATACATACAAGTCCACAAACACACACACACATATATATATATATATATAATCCATACGTACATATATATATGTGTGCATCTATGTATATATATATATATATACATACTACTGTACGTCTGTATACATATATGTATGTACGTGTACATACTTATATTTAAGTAACAGCCATACTAAAAGTGGGAAATGAAATTTTGTTTCATTTTTTTCCGTTTATATATATATATATATATATATATATATATATATATATATATATATATATACATACATACATACACAAAGGTGGTGAAATGGCAGAGTTGTTAGAACATCGGATAGAATGCTTCGTTGTATTCATTTCGGATGAGTTCAAATTCTGCTACGGTTAGCTTTGCCTTTTATCCATTCGAGGTCAATAAAAAAAGTACCAGTCTAATACTGGGGTTGATTCTTCCTCTATATCTCTTTCTGACTTCCATTCTCTCACTCTCTATCCTTCTCTGGGAAGAAATCTACTGAATTCAGCCCTGGAATGGTGATGGGCTCTGCCAGGTCTTAAAAAATGTCCTATATATGCCAATGCAGAACCCCTATGTATATGTGTGTGTGTGTGTGTGTGTGCACACTTGTATACTTAGTCATATATATATATATAGAATATATATATATATATATATATATATAAATTCAGAATGCCCTGGATTTTGGATATATACATATATATAAGCTGTGGGTACAAATGAGAGAAAAAACAATTAACACAGAGTGTTAAAGTTAAATACCTGTATAAGTATTGTGGCATATCATTATTCCTATCGCACCTGATGAGGTAGATGTGTGTATGTCTAATGAAACTATTGAAAATGCACAGATATGTAAAACTGTTACTACATGTATATCTCTCCTCTGATGAAGCTTAATGAATACATGCCTTACTGTGACCATGTTGTAAAAATATAATAAATCTAATGCAATATTCTATTTTTAAGATTTAGTTCTTATTTATAAACTATGATCATCAGAAAGAGTTTTTATATGCATATCATCATCACTTTGACATCTATTTCTCATACTTGCATGGGTTGGACAGACTGTCACATTATGAGGTCAGACAAGTCAGGTGACCATGGTTTTGCTCATATGCTCTATTTGGGGCTTGGTCTTCTATGGCTGGATGCCCTTTCTAATGCTAACCACCTTACAGGGGTGATTGGACATTCTCTTTGTCATGGCACCAGTACAGCTACCTTACAAGATGGACTGGATTCTTTTGTCAGGGCACCAACATAATTGTGTGTGCATGTGTGTGCATGTGTGTGTATGTATATGCATGCGTGTGTGCATAATAAGAATTTACCAGCATCATCATTATTCAATCAACACTCAATGAGAAACAGAAAGGATTCGGTTACATATATAGCTAACTGCATAATGCAGATTTACAGCAATAGCACATGCAAGTGGATCAGATGGGGCTTCATCAACAGATATTATGCATACCCTTTAGCATTTGCATTACTTTATATATTCTATTGTATTTTCGCAGTAAAGGCTTTATCTCACATAATTATCTCACAAAATATCAAATCTATAAGATTTTTATATTATTTATTTTGAGGACAATATCTTAACATAAGTATGAGCAGCCAGTTATGGCTGATTTGAACAGAAAGAGGGGAGCCCATCCTGGCCGGATATGGCTGGTTTAAATGCTAAAGGGTTAAGAGCTGTATGGTTTTTGCAAAGACTATGTGAATGACTGCTTCTGCTACATAATTTTAGCAGCTACTGTCATCATGTGGCTTCATAGTAGTAAACTACCAGCAAATTCTATACGATTTCCATAGCTTGAAAAGCTAAAAATAACTTCAAACTTCAGCACTTGACTAACTTAGAGGAGAGTAAAAATTAAGACTGTGTGTAATAGGAATTCTTCTTTGTCATCATTGCTGGAGAGCAACACACATCGATAAATTTGGAGTGGCCTCATCAACATTATATGAAAACCTCTGACAATATGTAAAAAATCAACCATCTGCTGGGAAATGACCATAAAAACCCTGGTCTTTTCAGGTGCAGAAAACAAGAATCAAGCTACCAACCCTTACCTATACCTGCCAGGTTCAGATCTTAAGGGCAGCCACTAAAAGTGTTGACATAATGAAGTTAGGTCCAGAAAGACTTTAGAGATGGTGAAGGTGTGTAGGTGTGTGGTACTGGTGAAGGTGTGTAGGTGTGTGGTACTGGTGAAGGTCTGTATCTGTGTGGTACTGGTGAAGGTGTGTAGGTGTGTGGTACTGGTGAAGGTGTGTAGGTGTGTGGTACTGGTGAAGGTGTGTAGATGTGTGGTATTGGTGAAGGTGTGTAGCTGTGTGGTACTGGTGAAGGTGTGTAGGTGTGTGGTACTGGTGAAGGTGTGTAGCTGTGTGGTACTGGTGAAGGTGTGTAGATGTGTGGTATTGGTGAAGGTGTGTAGCTGTGTGGTACTGGTGAAGGTGTGTAGGTGTGTGGTACTGGTGAAGGTGTGTAGGTGTGTGGTACTGGTGAAGATGTGTAGATGTGTGGTACTGGTGAAGGTGTGTAGGTGTGTGGTACTGGTGAAGGTGTGTATCTGTGTGGTACTGGTGAAGGTGTGTAGCTGTGTGGTACTGGTGAAGGTGTGTAGGTGTGTGGTACTGGTGAAGGTGTGTAGGTGTGTGGTACTGGTGAAGGTGTGTAGCTGTGTGGTACTGGTGAAGGTGTGTAGGTGTGTGGTACTGGTGAAGGTGTGTAGGTGTGTGGTACTGGTGAAGGTGTGTATCTGTGTGGTACTGGTGAAGGTGTGTAGCTGTGTGGTACTGGTGAAGGTGTGTAGGTGTGTGGTACTGGTGAAGGTGTGTAGGTGTGTGGTACTGGTGTAGGTGTGTGGTACTGGTGAAGGTGTGTAGGTGTGTGGTATTGGTGAAGGTGTGTATCTGTGTGGTACTGGTGAAGGTGAGTAGCTGTGTGGTACTGGTGTAGGTGTGTAGGTGTGGTACTGGTGTAGGTGTGGTGTGTGGTACTGGTGAAGGTGTGTAGGTGTGTGGTACTGGTGAAGGTGTGTAGGTGTGTGGTACTGGTGAAGGTGTGTGGTACTGGTGTAGGTGTGTAGGTGTGTGGTACTGGTGTAGGTGTGGTGTGTGGTACTGGTGAAGGTGTGTAGGTGTGTGGTACTGGTGAAGGTGTGTAGGTGTGTGGTACTGGAGAAGGTGTGTAGGTGTGGTAGTGGTGAAGGTGTGTAGGTGTGTGGTACTGGTGAAGGTGTGTAGGTGTGTGGTACTGGTGAAGGTGTGTAGATGTGTGGTACTGGTGAAGGTGTGTAGGTGTGTGGTACTGGTGTAGGTGTGGTGTGTGGTACTGGTGAAGGTGTGTAGGTGTGTGGTACTGGTGAAGGTGTGTAGGTGTGTGGTACTGGTGAAGGTGTGTAGGTGTGTGGTACTGGTGTAGGTGTGGTGTGTGGTACTGGTGAAGGTGTGTAGGTGTGTGGTACTGGTGAAGGTGTGTAGGTGTGTGGTACTGGAGAAGGTGTGTAGGTGTGTGGTACTGGTGAAGGTGTGTAGGTGTGTGGTACTGGTGTAGGTGTGTAGGTGTGTGGTACTGGTGTAGGTGTGTGGTACTGGTGAAGGTGTGTGGTACTGGTGAAGGTGTGTAGCTGTGTGGTACTGGTGAAGGTGTGTAGCTGTGTGGTACTGGTGAAGGTGTGTAGGTGTGTGGTATTGGTGAAGGTGTGTAGGTGTGTGTTACTGGTGAAAGTGTGTAGGTGTGTGGTACGGGTGAAGGTGTGTAGGTGTGTGGTACTGGTGAAGGTGTGTAGGTGTGTGGTATTGGTGAAGGTGTGTAGGTGTGTGTTACTGGTGAAGGTGTGTAGGTGTGTGGTACTGGTGAAGGTGTGTAGGTGTGTGGTACTGGTGAAGGTGTGTGGTACTGGTGTAGGTGTGGTGTGGTGTGTGGTACTGGTGAAGGCGTATAGGTGTGTGGTACTGGAGGTGTGTAGGTGTGTGATACTGGTGAAGGTGTGTGGTACTGGTGTAGGTGTGGTGTGGTGTGTGGTACTGGTGAAGGCGTATAGGTGTGTGGTACTGGTGAAGGTGTGTAGGTGTGTAGTACTGGAGAACGTGTGTAGGTGTGTGGTATTGGTGAAGGTGTGTAGATGTGTGGTACTGGTGAAGGTGTGAAGGTGTGGTACTGGTGAAAGTGTGTAGATGTGTGGTAATGGTGAAGGCGTGTAGGTGTGTGGTACTGGTGAAGGTGTGTAGGTGTGTGGTACTGGAGAAGGTGTGTAGGTGTGTGGTACTGGCGAAGGTGTGTAGCTGTGTGGTACTGGTGAAGGTGTGGTGTGGTACTGGTGAAAGTGTGTAGATGTGTGGTACTGGTGAAGGCTTCTAGGTGTGTGGTACTGGTGAAGGTGTGTAGTGTGTGGTACTGGAGAAGGTGTGTAGGTGTGTGGTACTGGTGAAGGTGTGTGGTACTGGTGAAGGTGTGTAGGTGTGTGGTATTGGTGAAGGTGTGTAGGTGTGTGGTACTGGTGAAGGTGTGTAGATGTGTGGTACTGGTGAAGGTGTGTAGGTGTGTGGTACTGGTGAAGGTGTGTATCTGTGTGGTACTGGTGTAGGTGTGGAGTGTGGTACTGGTGAAGGTGTGTAGGTGTGTGGTACTGGTGAAGGTGTGTAGGTGTGTGGTACTGGTGAAGGTGTGTAGGTGTGTGGTACTGGTGTAGGTGTGGTGTGTGGTACTGGTGAAGGTGTGTAGGTGTGTGGTACTGGTGAAGGTGTGTAGGTGTGTGGTACTGGAGAAGGTGTGTAGGTGTGTGGTACTGGTGAAGGTGTGTAGGTGTGTGGTACTGGTGTAGGTGTGGTGTGTGGTACTGGTGAAGGTGTGTAGGTGTGTGGTACTGGTGAAGGTGTGTAGGTGTGTGGTACTGGTGTAGGTGTGGTGTGTGGTACTGGTGAAGGTGTGTAGGTGTGTGGTACTGGTGAAGGTGTGTAGGTGTGTGGTACTGGAGAAGGTGTGTAGGTGTGTGGTACTGGTGTAGGTGTGTAGGTGTGTGGTACTGGTGTAGGTGTGTGGTACTGGTGAAGGTGTGTAGATGTGTGGTACTGGTGAAGGTGTGTAGCTGTGTGGTACTGGTGAAGGTGTGTAGGTGTGTGGTACTGGTGAAGGTGTGTAGGTGTTTGGTACTGGTGAAGGTGTGTAGGTGTGTGGTACTGGTGAAGGTGTGTAGGTGTGTGGTACTGGTGAAGGTGTGTAGGTGTGTGGTACTGGTGAAGGTGTGTAGGTGTGTGGTACTGGTGTAGGTGTGGTGTGGTGTGTGGTACTGGTGAAGGCGTATAGGTGTGTGGTACTGGAGAAGGTGTGTAGGTGTGTGGTATTGGTGAAGGTGTGTAGGTGTGTGGTACTGGTGAAGGTGTGTAGGTGTGTGGTACTGGTGTAGGTGTGGTGTGTGGTACTGGTGAAGGCGTATAGGTGTGTGGTACTGGAGAAGGTGTGTAGGTGTGTGGTACTGGAGAAGGTGTGTAGGTGTGTGGTACTGGTGAAGGTGTGTAGGTGTGTAGTACTGGAGAAGGTGTGTAGGTGTGTGGTATTGGTGAAGGTGTGTAGGTGTGTGGTACTGGTGAAGGCGTATAGGTGTGTGGTACTGGTGAAGGTGTGTAGGTGTGTAGTACTGGAGAAGGTGTGTAGATGTGTGGTACTGGTGAAGGCGTATAGGTGTGTGGTACTGGTGAAGGTGTGTAGGTGTGTAGTACTGGTGAAGGTGTGTAGGTGTGTGGTACTGGTGAAGGCGTATAGGTGTGTGGTATTGGTGAAGGTGTGTAGGTGTGTGGTACTGGCGAAGGTGTGTAGCTGTGTGGTACTGGTGAAGGTGTGTAGGTGTGTGGTACTGGTGAAGGTGTGTAGGTGTGTGGTACTGGTGAAGGTGTGTAGGTGTGTGGTACTGGTGAAGGTGTGTAGGTGTGTGGTACTGGAGAAGGTGTGTAGGTGTGTGGTACTGGAGAAGGTGTGTAGGTGTGTAGTACTGGTGAAGGTGTGTAGGTGTGTGGTACTGGAGAAGGTGTGTAGGTGTGTGGTACTGGAGAAGGTGTGTAGGTGTGTGGTACTGGTGAAGGTGTGTAGGTGTGTGGTACTGGAGAAGGTGTGTAGGTGTGTGGTACTGGTGAAGGTGTGTAGGTGTGTGGTACTGGTGAAGGTGTGTAGGTGTGTGGTACTGGGGAAGGTGTGTAGGTGTGTGGTACTGGTGAAGGTGTGTAGGTGTGTGGTACTGGTGAAGGTGTGTCGGTGTGTGGTACTGGTGAAGGTGTGTAGGTGTGTGGTACTGGAGAAGGTGTGTAGGTGTGTGGTACTGGAGAAGGTGTGTAAATGTGTGGTACTGGAGGTGTGTAGGTGTGTGGTACTGGTGAAGGTGTGTAGGTGTGTGGTACTGGGGAAGGTGTGTAGGTGTGTGGTACTGGTGAAGGTGTGTAGGTGTGTGGTACTGGTGAAGGTGTGTCGGTGTGTGGTACTGGTGAAGGTGTGTAGGTGTGTGGTACTGGAGAAGGTGTGTAGGTGTGTGGTACTGGAGAAGGTGTGTAAATGTGTGGTACTGGTGAAGGTGTGTAGGTGTGTGGTACTGGTGAAGGTGTGTAGGTGTGTGGTACTGGTGAAGGTGTGTAGGTGTGTGGTACTGGTGAAGGTGTGTAGGTGTGTGTTAATGGTTGAGATGTGGAGGTGTGTGGTACTGGTGAAGGTGTGTAGGTGTGGTACTGGTGAAGGTGTGTAAGTGTGTGGTACTGGTGAAGGTGTGTAGATGTGTGGTACTGGTGAAGGTGTGTAGGTGTGTGGTACTGGTGAAGGTGTGTAGGTGTGTGGTATTGGTGAAGGTGTGTAGGTGTGTGGTATTGGTGTGTAGGTGTGTGGTACTGGTGAAGGTGTGTAGGTGTGTGGTACTGGAGGTGTGTAGGTGTGTGGTACTGGTGAAGGTGTGTAGGTGTGTGGTACTGGAGAAGGTGTGTAGGTGTGTGGTACTGGTGTAGGTGTGGTGTGGTGTGTGGTACTGGTGAAGGCGTATAGGTGTGTGGTACTGGTGAAGGTGTGTAGGTGTGTAGTACTGGAGAAGGTGTGTAGGTGTGTGGTATTGGTGAAGGTGTGTAGATGTGTGGTACTGGTGAAGGTGTGAAGGTGTGGTACTGGTGAAAGTGTGTAGATGTGTGGTACTGGTGAAGGCGTGTAGGTGTGTGGTACTGGTGAAGGTGTGTAGGTGTGTGGTACTGGAGAAGGTGTGTAGGTGTGTGGTACTGGCGAAGGTGTGTAGCTGTGTGGTACTGGTGAAGGTGTGAAGGTGTGGTACTGGTGAAAGTGTGTAGATGTGTGGTACTGGTGAAGGCGTGTAGGTGTGTGGTACTGGTGAAGGTGTGTAGTGTGTGGTACTGGAGAAGGTGTGTAGGTGTGTGGTACTGGTGAAGGTGTGTGGTACTGGTGAAGGTGTGTAGGTGTGTGGTATTGGTGAAGGTGTGTAGGTGTGTGGTACTGGTGAAGGTGTGTAGATGTGTGGTACTGGTGAAGGTGTGTAGGTGTGTGGTACTGGTGAAGGTGTGTATCTGTGTGGTACTGGTGTAGGTGTGGTGTGTGGTACTGGTGAAGGTGTGTAGGTGTGTGGTACTGGTGAAGGTGTGTAGGTGTGTGGTACTGGTGAAGGTGTGTAGGTGTGTGGTACTGGTGTAGGTGTGGTGTGTGGTACTGGTGAAGGTGTGTAGGTGTGTGGTACTGGTGAAGGTGTGTAGGTGTGTGGTACTGGAGAAGGTGTGTAGGTGTGTGGTACTGGTGAAGGTGTGTAGGTGTGTGGTACTGGTGTAGGTGTGGTGTGTGGTACTGGTGAAGGT
This sequence comes from Eledone cirrhosa, assembly GCA_964016885.1. Lineage (NCBI taxonomy): Eukaryota > Metazoa > Mollusca > Cephalopoda > Octopoda > Eledonidae > Eledone > Eledone cirrhosa. Next base: position 58,465,257 of record OZ024745.1, read on the forward strand.
GTGTAGGTGTGTGGTACTGGTGAAGGTGTGTAGGTGTGTGGTACTGGTGTAGGTGTGGTGTGTGGTACTGGTGAAGGTGTGTAGGTGTGTGGTACTGGTGAAGGTGTGTAGGTGTGTGGTACTGGAGAAGGTGTGTAGGTGTGTGGTACTGGTGTAGGTGTGTAGGTGTGTGGTACTGGTGTAGGTGTGTGGTACTGGTGAAGGTGTGTAGATGTGTGGTACTGGTGAAGGTGTGTAGCTGTGTGGTACTGGTGAAGGTGTGTAGGTGTGTGGTACTGGTGAAGGTGTGTAGGTGTTTGGTACTGGTGAAGGTGTGTAGGTGTGTGGTACTGGTGAAGGTGTGTAGGTGTGTGGTACTGGTGAAGGTGTGTAGGTGTGTGGTACTGGTGAAGGTGTGTAGGTGTGTGGTACTGGTGTAGGTGTGGTGTGGTGTGTGGTACTGGTGAAGGCGTATAGGTGTGTGGTACTGGAGAAGGTGTGTAGGTGTGTGGTATTGGTGAAGGTGTGTAGGTGTGTGGTACTGGTGAAGGTGTGTAGGTGTGTGGTACTGGTGTAGGTGTGGTGTGGTGTGTGGTACTGGTGAAGGCGTATAGGTGTGTGGTACTGGAGAAGGTGTGTAGGTGTGTGGTACTGGAGAAGATGTGTAGGTGTGTGGTACTGGTGAAGGTGTGTAGGTGTGTAGTACTGGAGAAGGTGTGTAGGTGTGTGGTATTGGTGAAGGTGTGTAGGTGTGTGGTACTGGTGAAGGCGTATAGGTGTGTGGTACTGGTGAAGGTGTGTAGGTGTGTAGTACTGGTGAAGGTGTGTAGGTGTGTGGTACTGGTGAAGGTGTGTAGGTGTGTGGTACTGGTGAAGGTGTGTAGGTGTGTGGTACTGGTGAAGGTGTGTAGGTGTGTGGTACTGGTGAAGGTGTGTAGGTGTGTGGTACTGGAGAAGGTGTGTAGGTGTGTGGTACTGGAGAAGGTGTGTAGGTGTGTAGTACTGGTGAAGGTGTGTAGGTGTGTGGTACTGGAGAAGGTGTGTAGGTGTGTGGTACTGGAGAAGGTGTGTAGGTGTGTGGTACTGGTGAAGGTGTGTAGGTGTGTGGTACTGGAGAAGGTGTGTAGGTGTGTGGTACTGGTGAAGATGTGTAGGTGTGTGGTACTGGTGAAGGTGTGTAGGTGTGTGGTACTGGGGAAGGTGTGTAGGTGTGTGGTACTGGTGAAGGTGTGTAGGTGTGTGGTACTGGTGAAGGTGTGTAGGTGTGTGGTACTGGTGAAGGTGTGTAGGTGTGTGGTACTGGAGAAGGTGTGTAGGTGTGTGGTACTGGAGAAGGTGTGTAGGTGTGTAGTACTGGTGAAGGTGTGTAGGTGTGTGGTACTGGAGAAGGTGTGTAGGTGTGTGGTACTGGAGAAGGTGTGTAGGTGTGTGGTACTGGTGAAGGTGTGTAGGTGTGTGGTACTGGAGAAGGTGTGTAGGTGTGTGGTACTGGTGAAGGTGTGTAGGTGTGTGGTACTGGTGAAGGTGTGTAGGTGTGTGGTACTGGTGAAGGTGTGTAGGTGTGTGGTACTGGTGAAGGTGTGTAGGTGTGTGTTAATGGTTGAGATGTGGAGGTGTGTGGTACTGGTGAAGGTGTGTAGGTGTGGTACTGGTGAAGGTGTGTAAGTGTGTGGTACTGGTGAAGGTGTGTAGATGTGTGGTACTGGTGAAGGTGTGTAGGTGTGTGGTACTGGTGAAGGTGTGTAGGTGTGTGGTATTGGTGAAGGTGTGTAGGTGTGTGGTATTGGTGTGTAGGTGTGTGGTACTGGTGAAGGTGTGTAGGTGTGTGGTACTGGAGAAGGTGTGTAGGTGTGTGGTACTGGTGAAGGTGTGTAGGTGTGTGGTACTGGAGAAGGTGTGTAGGTGTGTGGTACTGGTGAAGGTGTGTAGGTGTGTGGTACTGGTGTAGGTGTGGTGTGTGGTACTGGTGAAGGTGTGTAGGTGTGTGGTACTGGTGAAGGTGTGTAGGTATGTGGTACTGGTGTAGGTGTGGTGTGTGGTACTGGTGAAGGTGTGTAGGTGTGTGGTACTGGTGAAGGTGTGTAGGTGTGTGGTACTGGAGAAGGTGTGTAGGTGTGTGGTACTGGTGTAGGTGTGTAGGTGTGTGGTACTGGTGTAGGTGTGTGGTACTGGTGAAGGTGTGTAGATGTGTGGTACTGGTGAAGGTGTGTAGCTGTGTGGTACTGGTGAAGGTGTGTAGGTGTGTGGTACTGGTGAAGGTGTGTAGGTGTGTGGTACTGGTGAAGGTGTGTAGGTGTGTGGTACTGGTGAAGGTGTGTAGGTGTGTGGTACTGGTGAAGGTGTGTAGGTGTGTGGTACTGGTGAAGGTGTGTAGGTGTGTGGTACTGGTGTAGGTGTGGTGTGGTGTGTGGTACTGGTGAAGGCGTATAGGTGTGTGGTACTGGAGAAGGTGTGTAGGTGTGTGGTATTGGTGAAGGTGTGTAGGTGTGTGGTACTGGTGTAGGTGTGGTGTGGTGTGTGGTACTGGTGAAGGCGTATAGGTGTGTGGTACTGGAGAAGGTGTGTAGGTGTGTGGTACTGGAGAAGGTGTGTAGGTGTGTGGTACTGGTGAAGGTGTGTAGGTGTGTAGTACTGGAGAAGGTGTGTAGGTGTGTGGTATTGGTGAAGGTGTGTAGGTGTGTGGTACTGGTGAAGGCGTATAGGTGTGTGGTACTGGTGAAGGTGTGTAGGTGTGTAGTACTGGAGAAGGTGTGTAGATGTGTGGTACTGGTGAAGGCGTATAGGTGTGTGGTACTGGTGAAGGTGTGTAGGTGTGTAGTACTGGTGAAGGTGTGTAGGTGTGTGGTACTGGTGAAGGCGTATAGGTGTGTGGTATTGGTGAAGGCGTGTAGGTGTGTGGTACTGGCGAAGGTGTGTAGCTGTGTGGTACTGGTGAAGGTGTGTAGGTGTGTGGTACTGGTGAAGGTGTGTAGGTGTGTGGTACTGGTGAAGGTGTGTAGGTGTGTGGTACTGGTGAAGGTGTGTAGGTGTGTGGTACTGGAGAAGGTGTGTAGGTGTGTGGTACTGGAGAAGGTGTGTAGGTGTGTAGTACTGGTGAAGGTGCGTAGGTGTGTGGTACTGGAGAAGGTGTGTAGGTGTGTGGTACTGGAGAAGGTGTGTAGGTGTGTGGTACTGGTGAAGGTGTGTAGGTGTGTGGTACTGGAGAAGGTGTGTAGGTGTGTGGTACTGGTGAAGGTGTGTAGGTGTGTGGTACTGGTGAAGGTGTGTAGGTGTGTGGTACTGGTGTAGGTGTGTGGTACTGGTGAAGGTGTGTAGGTGTGTGGTACTGGTGAAGGTGTGTAGGTGTGTGGTACTGGTGAAGGTGTGTAGGTGTGTGGTACTGGAGAAGGTGTGTAGGTGTGTGGTACTGGAGAAGGTGTGTAGGTGTGTAGTACTGGTGAAGGTGTGTAGGTGTGTGGTACTGGATAAGGTGTGTAGGTGTGTGGTACTGGAGAAGGTGTGTAGGTGTGTGGTACTGGTGAAGGTGTGTAGGTGTGTGGTACTGGAGAAGGTGTGTAGGTGTGTGGTACTGGTGAAGGTGTGTAGGTGTGTGGTACTGGTGAAGGTGTGTAGGTGTGTGGTACTGGTGAAGGTGTGTAGGTGTGTGGTACTGGTGAAGGTGTGTAGGTGTGTGTTACTGGTTGAGATGTGGAGGTGTGTGGTACTGGTGAAGGTGTGTAGGTGTGGTACTGGTGAAGGTGTGTAAGTGTGTGGTACTGGTGAAGGTGTGTAGATGTGTGGTACTGGTGAAGGTGTGTAGGTGTGTGGTACTGGTGAAGGTGTGTAGGTGTGTGGTACTGGTGAAGGTGTGTAGGTGTGTGGTATTAGTGTGTAGGTGTGTGGTACTGGTGAAGGTGTGTAGGTGTGTGGTACTGGAGAAGGTGTGTAGGTGTGTGGTACTGGTGAAGGTGTGTAGGTGTGTGTTACTGGTTGAGATGTGGAGGTGTGTGGTACTGGTGAAGGTGTGTAGGTGTGGTACTGGTGAAGGTGTGTAAGTGTGTGGTACTGGTGAAGGTGTGTAGATGTGTGGTACTGGTGAAGGTGTGTAGGTGTGTGGTACTGGTGAAGGTGTGTAGATGTGTGGTATTGGTGAAGGTGTGTAGGTGTGTGGTATTGGTGTGTAGGTGTGTGGTACTGGTGAAGGTGTGTAGGTGTGTGGTACTGGAGAAGGTGTGTAGGTGTGTGGTACTGGTGAAGGTGTGTAGGTGTGTGTTACTGGTTGAGATGTGGAGGTGTGTGGTACTGGTGAAGGTGTGTAGGTGTGGTACTGGTGAAGGTGTGTAAGTGTGTGGTACTGGTGAAGGTGTGTAGGTGTGTGGTACTGGTGAAGGTGTGTAGGTGTGTGGTACTGGTGAAGGTGTGTAGGTGTGTGGTATTGGTGAAGGTGTGTAGGTGTGTGGTATTGGTGTGTAGGTGTGTGGTACTGGTGAAGGTGTGTAGGTGTGTGGTACTGGAGAAGGTGTGTAGGTGTGTGGTACTGGTGAAGGTGTGTAGGTGTGTGTTACTGGTTGAGATGTGGAGGTGTGTGGTACTGGTGAAGGTGTGTAGGTGTGGTACTGGTGAAGGTGTGTAAGTGTGTGGTACTGGTGAAGGTGTGTAGATGTGTGGTACTGGTGAAGGTGCGTAGGTGTGTGGTACTGGTGAAGGTGTGTAGATGTGTGGTATTGGTGAAGGTGTGTAGGTGTGTGGTATTGGTGTGTAGGTGTGTGGTACTGGTGAAGGTGTGTAGGTGTGTGGTACTGGAGAAGGTGTGTAGGTGTGTGGTACTGGTGAAGGTGTGTAGGTGTGTGTTACTGGTTGAGATGTGGAGGTGTGTGGTACTGGTGAAGGTGTGTAGGTGTGGTACTGGTGAAGGTGTGTAAGTGTGTGGTACTGGTGAAGGTGTGTAGATGTGTGGTACTGGTGAAGGTGTGTAGGTGTGTGGTACTGGTGAAGGTGTGTAGGTGTGTGGTACTGGTGAAGGTGTGTAAGTGTGTGTTACTGGTTGAGATGTGTAGCTGTGTGGTACTGGTGAATGTGTGTAGATGTGTGGTACTGGTGAAGGTGTGTAGATGTGTGGTATTGGTGAAGGTGTGTAGGTGTGTGGTATTGGTGTGTAGGTGTGTGGTACTGGTGAAGGTGTGTAGGTGTGTGGTACTGGTGAAGGTGTGTAGGTGTGTGGTACTGGTGAAGGTGTGTAGGTGTGTGGTATTGGTGAAGGAGTGTAGGTGTGTGGTACTGGCGAAGGTGTGTAGCTGTGTGGTACTGGTGAAGGTGTGTAGCTGTGTGGTACTGGTGAAGGTGTGTAGGTGTGTGGTATTGGTGAAGGAGTGTAGGTGTGTGGTACTGGCGAAGGTGTGTAGCTGTGTGGTACTGGTGAAGGTGTGTATCTGTGTGGTACTGGTGAAGGTGTGTGGCACTGGTGAAGGTTTGTAGGTGTGGTAGTGGTGAAGGTGTGTAGGTGTGTGGTATTGGCGAAGGTGTGTAGCTGTGTGGTACTGGTGAAGGTGTGTAGCTGTGTGGTACTGGTGAAGGTGTGTAGGTGTGTGGTACTGGTGAAGGTGTGTAGGTGTGTGGTACTGGTGAAGGTGTGTAGGTGTGTGGTATTGGTGAAGGTGTGTAGGTGTGTGGTACTGGTGAAGGTGTGTAGGTGTGTGGTACTGGTGAAGGTGTGTAGGTGTGTGGTACTGGTGAAGGTGTGTAGGTGTGTGGTACTGGTGAAGGTGTGTATGTGTGGTACTGGTGAAGGTGTGTAGGTGTGTGGTACTGGTGAAGGTGTGTAGGTGTGTGGTACTGGTGAAGGTGTGTAGGTGTGTGGTACTGGTGAAGGTGTGTAGGTGTGTGGTACTGGTGAAGGTGTGTAGCTGTGTGGTACTGGTGAAGGTGTGTAGCTGTGTGGTACTGGTGAAGGTGTGTAGGTGTGTGGTATTGGTGAAGGTGTGTAGGTGTGTGGTACTGGTGAAGGTGTGTAGGTGTGTGGTACTGGTGAAGGTGTGTAGGTGTGTTGTACTGGTGAAGGTGTGTATGTGTGGTACTGGTGAAGGTGTGTAGGTGTGTGCTACTGGTGAAGGTGTGTAGGTGTGTGGTACTGGTGAAGGTGTGAAGGTGTGGTACTGGAGAAGGTGTGTAGGTGTGTGGTACTGGCGAAGGTGTGTAGGTGTGTGGTACTGGTGAAGGTGTGTATGTGTGGTACTAGTGAAGGTGTGTAGGTGTGTGGTACTGGTGAAGGTGTGTAGGTGTGTGGTACTGGTGAAGGTGTGTAGGTGTGTGGTACTGGTGAAGGTGTGTAGGTGTGTGGTACTGGTGAAGGTGTGTATGTGTGGTACTGGTGAAGGTGTGTAGGTGTGTGTTACTGGTTGAGATGTGGAGGTGTGTGGTATTGGTGAAGGTGTGTAGGTGTGTGGTACTGGTGAAGGTGTGTAGGTGTGTGGTACTGGTGAAGGTGTGTAGGTGTGGTACTGGTGAAGGTGTGTAGGTGTGTGGTACTGGTGAAGGTGTGTAGGTGTGTGGTATTGGTGAAGGTGTGTATCTGTGTGGTACTGGTGAAGGTGTGTATGTGTGGTACTGGTGAAGGTGTGTAGGTGTGTGTTACTGGTGAAGGTGTGTAGCTGTGTGGTACTGGTGAAGGTGTGTAGGTGTGTGGTATTGGTGAAGGTGTGTAGGTGTGTGGTACTGGTGAAGGTGTGTAGGTGTGTGGTACTGGTGAAGGTGTGTATGTGTGGTACTGGTGAATGTGTGTAGATGTGTGCAATTGTGTTATGTACAAAGAAGAAGAGCTTCTTATGCTATGTACAGGAGAAATGAGCTTCAGCCATTCTCCCTCTAGGCAAGAACCATAGTTACAAATTCTTCTGAGTGGGTAGCAGTGACAGTATATATGGTGGAGGCGTACTAATAATGGCAACTAGATGGATAAAGTGAATGAGGTGTGAGAATGTGCAATATGACAATTAGGCTTGAACTAATGTTTCAGCTTTTATCTCTGCATATGCAACACAAGCTGTGTTTGTAGACAAACACAAGGACCACTTTTATGAAATTCTCTTGCAGATTACCTCAATGAAGAACTGATAATGACACCAGTACAGTATTTCAGTTGCAGACCTAATAGGCAACACCAAGACAAACTTCATTGTGCCTAGAGGTTTCAGCTTTGACATGAGAAATGAGCAAGTATCAAGTCTCCTGGAAAATTATAATCTTGTGGGGAACAGAATTAACCTTTATTTAATAATGTTTTGCTTATTTTCTCTACAGGTTTTCAAGCTTCCAACAATCCCAATCTAAATATCATTGTTTATGTGCCAACACGAGACCAAAGTCCAATGTACATCAGAAACAATAAAGGTACATAACTCTGTTTACTTTTGTAGCTGTAGTTTACTAGTTATTCTATTTCATATCAATACGGATGCATTGCTTCTAAATAATCAATCACCATCATCATTATTTTATGTCTGCTTTAATATGCATATATTGTAATATTATTTTACTGTTTTCATATTATTTTGGTTATGATTTTTCCCATTTAAAATTGAAATCATAATCCAACTTAGTTTATACTAAACTAGAAGCAGAAGGTTACAGAATATATACTCTGTATACCTGCATGCCAAGGATGAACATGCACTGGTACATTGATAAAACAGACCCTGTACATTCTGTAAAGTGGTAGTGCCAGTGCCATTTAAAAACACACCCAGTACACTCTGTAAAGTGGTTGGCATTAGAATGTGCATCCAGCCATAGAATACATGCAAATATGCAATGTATGAGCAAGATCAAGTCATTCTGACTCATCTGATCTCAGACTGTATCAACCTGTCCAACCCATACCAGAGTGAAAAGCAGACATAAAATGATGATAATGATACCCACTGTGAAGTGGTTTGCGTTAGGAAGGGCATACAGCAGTAGAAACTAGGCCAATATCAGAATGTATGAGGAAGATGTGGTAACAAGCCATCTAACATATGCAAGTATGGAAAATAGACATCATATGATAATAATGGTTCTTCTGATGTAGTTTTAATTTCATTTAACTGATAATAGTATTTCATGTGGTGTTTTTAGCTAGTTTAGGCTTGTTATATGTTTTTGTTGGCTTGTATAAGGAAAAATTATATATAATGTATCACACCTCAGATATTGTGTGGACTATAAGGTCTTTGGTATGAAGAGTTTTCCTGTTGATAGAATTAACTTTTAGTATTTAAACCAGCCATATCTGGCCAGAATTCTCTCACTTAATTCTGTTCAAACTGGCTTTAACCAGCCCCTCATACTGACATTAAGGTATTGTTCTCAAAATAAATAATATCAAAATCTCATAGATTCGATATTATGTGAAATAATTATGTGAGATAAAGTGTTTACCAAGAAAATACAATAGTAAATACAGAGTAATATAAATGTTAAAGGGTTAAGTATTTAGTCCACTACAGGGTATATGGTACTAATTTATCTGGTAGACACAACTCAACAGAAACCAGATACTGTGGGTGAATGTGACATGATGAAGTTTGTCTTCTTAGTACCAGGATAGTGGGTGAGTTTTAATTTTAATTGTATTTAACTGTGCAATTGTATTTTGTGTGGTGTGTTTTGGCTGGATTAGGTTTGCTGTATTTAGTTGTTGAGTAGGATTGTGCAAGGACTGAATACGCATGTGTATCTTTTTTTCTCCCCAACTTTTTTCTTATTTTTCTTAACGAAACAGTAAGACTCTCTTCCTGCTATTTCAAGCATTAAACTAATATATTTCTTCCATGAACTGTGCCGTTTGTTTTGTTATTTTTGTTATAACTTTTACATACATACATACATGTGTATGTGTATATATATATATATATATATATATATATACATATACACACACACAAAGCACAAAGCTCCAAAGAGTTTCTGTCCATCATAGAAAGAAAAATATAAGAAACAACAACACACCTCTTCTCCAATGGCGTCCTTGATCACAATATTACTGATCTCACCAAGCAGTTTGGCCAGTGACTGTAGAGTTGATGTAGAACTGACAATATTTTCAACAGCTCGAGATCGTAACCAGCCAGCAAGCTCCTACAAAAACAAAATAAACAAAATAATGACATTGTTTCTGGAAACATTGCATGTAAAATTAATCATGTCTGTTTGACCAGCTCTCTTTAACTCTTTCTCTCTCTCTTTCTTTCTTGTTCTCATCTACCAGTTTATCTACTTCGCTATAAACCTGTTTATCTATCAATCTGTCTAAATTTTACTTGTTCCTCTGTCTCTGCTCCTCAGATTTACCTTCTATCCTTGTTTTCCTCTCATTAGCTACACATCTCCCCCCCCCCCCCTCCCCCTCTCTCTATCAAGCGCACATAAAATCTGCTCTTTCTTCACCATCTAGCTTTTTTTTTTCTTTGATAATCTATTCTAACCCATGCTAGCGTGGAAAAATGATGATGATGATGATGATGATTAAAACCCAGTTGTTTTATTTCTCATAGAAGCATATAGCTTGAAGCACATGCCTCTTCTTCCTTCAATTTCTGCTTTGTTCTTGTGTTTAATTGGCTTATATACAAAGAAATTCACATGAACAATTAATTTCCTATCATAATTAGACGTGGAATGTGTTTTTGCGAGAAAGAGATGGCATGATAAGCAACTGCAGGGAGGTGAATACATAATTCAGGGACAGACACTGCTGCCAACACAGAAAAAAAATGAGAAAGGAAAGAAAGATGCTGTTACTGAAAGAAAAGAATAAAAATATACATTAAGCAAATAACAGTGTATCATATGTCTAAGTAGCTGACAACATGTATTTCAGTTCAACAGAGAAGAAAACAGAGCGTTAATTTGTTTGTCTGCCACTTATAATTTTGTAACATGTTATTGTTGTAATTGGTGTTAGTTACAGTTGTGGAGGTGTGTGGCCTAATGGTAAGGGTGTTAGACTTGCGATCATGATGTCATGGGTTCGATTCCTGGGTTGGGTCGCATGTTGTGATCTTGAGCAAAACACTTCATTTCACGTTGCTCCAATATACTCAGCTGAAATAAGTACCAGCTATAGCTGGGGGTTGAACCCTGCAATGGATTGGCATCCTGTCCAGTGGGGTGTCTTGTACTCTCAGTCACTTCACACAATGAAACCAGGATAAGCCCCAGCCTAATCAACCTTAAATGGCTTAAGACAGACTTTAGTTAGTTACAGGCTCAGAGTGGTTGTAACTAACAACAAACTGCTAAATTAGCCAGTCAATAAATAGAGATTGGTAAACTAAGTACTAGACTGAAATAAGTACTGGATCAATATGACTGACTAAATCTTTGAAAGTAATGACCTAGCATTGCTGCAGTCCAATGACTAATATAAGTAAGAGAGTAAGTGTACACATTATACAAATTTTAAGAAAACTATTGACAAAGAAAAATAAAATAAAGTTGAACCACACATCTAATATAATATAATGTGCATTTATTGATTTCTTTATTTAGAGAAAGGGTTGCGGATGGAAGAATTGATAGAATGTTAAACAAATGCTTGAGTTACATCTTTGTCTGTTTTGTGTTTAAACCACACATAGACTCATTGTCTTTCCTACTTCCAGGGTCAATAAAATAAGTACCAGATATATTTAATCTTCTATATACTGCCTCTAAATGGATGGCCTTGAGCATGCATTAGAAATCATAAATTTTATGATGAGAACAAGAGAGAAACTGTCTGTCTATTGTTGCTGTTGGCAGAGATGCTGGTGGTGTTTAGTCTCAGGTTAGTCTCAATCAAGTAAACATATATGTTCAAAAGCATTCCAGCTGTGATCATCCCATCTATTTCCCAGGTATACTACACTAAGGGCCTCATTATTTAATGTATCCTTCTTTGGTAGTGTGTAATTTGAGTAAAATTCCACTACTATTTCTAACAGGTTGAATGACCATGTAAATTCACCCCTCAGTGTCTTGTATATGTATGACTGAAAAACATGTCAGTTAACCCTTTAGCATTCACATTACTCTATATATACTATTATATAACATAATATCGAATCTATGAGATTTTGAAAGTATTTATTTTGAGAACAATACCTTAACATCAGTTTGAGTGACCAGTTACAGCCAGTTTCAACAGGAAAAAGTAGAGAATTCTGGCCGGTTTTGGTTAGTTTGAACATTAAAGGGTTAAGAAAGGTATTTTGTGCTGTGTTGTCCATTAAGAAAAAAAATTATAGGTGCAATAATACGGTCTGATCAAACCTATATATGAAGTTTGATAGTATACAGTTATATAACTGCTATAGATCAGACAATATGTCAATATGATCAACCCTCCGAAACAATCATAAAACAATGATATGAATAGGTAAAATAACTCAACTTTGTTGTTATTATTTTCATTGTTAAAGGCGGTGGATTGGCAGTATCGGTAGAGGGTCGGACACCATGCTTTCCAGCATAGTTACGTCCCTTTACGATCTGAGTTCAAATCCGAGGTTGACTTTGCCTTTCATCCTTATGGGATCGATAAAATAAAGTACCAGTAATGCACTGGGTAATTGCTGGCCTTGTGCCTAACGTAGAAACAATTATTTTCATTGTTAAATTAATACCTAATGTATATATATATATATATATATCATTATCATCATTGTTTAACGTCCATCTTCCACACGCTAGCATGGGTAGGACAGAATTATATACTCGAGAGAAGGCTACGCTGGTATGGTCACGTGATGCGCATGAAAGACGACAGCTGTATAACAAAGTGCAGGGCAATAAAGATAGACGGTAGCTACGGAGTAGGCAGACCCAGAAAAACCTGGGACGAGCTGATAAATTCCGACCTCACACACTTACACCTCTCCAAGACAATGTCACTGGACCGAGACCTTTGGCGGTACTCAGTAATAGAGAAGACCCGCCTTACCTAAATACAAAGTAAAACCTACTACAGTCAGTAGGCATCTCTAACAAAATACACCCATGTCCCACCACCCCCACCCCATCCACATCGCCCCTTTCAATGTAAAGTTATGTTGGTGCCACAACATCCAGGTCAAAACAAATGAGATCGTGTAGGTGTCACGACAAAAAAACACACAGTCCACGCTGTAATGTGGCCGTGTAGGCAACACGGTAAAAACCTCCCAGCCCCACACTGTAAATGTGGTTGGTGTTAGGAAGGGCATCCAGCTGTAGAAAACCCGCCAGACAGTCCTATGCGAGCAAGACAATCACTCTTGCCTCAAGTGGGAAAACCCCCGTCCAAACCCATGCAAGCATGGAACACGGACGTTAAACGATGATGATGATGATGATATATATATATCAAGTAAGTATGTTTTGAAACAGTGAGCAAGTTTGAAATTAGAAATAGAAGCTTTCACCGTATTTTTTTACTAAAGAAATTTTAGCCTGATAGTGGGGTTTATAACCCTCAGAGATAACCAAAGATGTGGGTTCGACTCCCATGTACGTCAATACTCATCTTTTTCCATTTCTCTGAGGGTTATAAACCCCACTATCAGGCTAAAATTTCTTTAGTAAAAAAATACGGTGAAAGCTTCTATTTCTAATTTCAAACTTGCTCCCTGTTTCAAAACATACTTACTTGTCATCATACTTACTAATAATATAGCTTCTAATTTGAATGGAAGGAGATGGGTGATGTGTTGGTAACACAGTGGTCTGGATAACCAAAGATGTGGGTTCGACTCCCATGTACGTCAATACTCATCTTTTTCCCTTTCTCTGAGGATTATAAACCCCACTATCAGGCTAAAATTTCTTTAGTCAAAAAATACGGTGAAAGCTTCTATTTCTAATTTCATATATATATATATATATATATATATTCTTTCACTGGTATCAGTTATACAACTGCAGCCATATTATGGCATCAACTTCAACGTTCTTAGTCAATCATGTTGACTCCAGTAATTATTTCAGTCTGACTATTTTATTGATCTCTATTTATGGAAACACCAAGTAACCATCAACGTCATTTAATATTTTCCCTGCTAGCAAGGGTTAAACCATATCATATATAATAGACTACATTATAAACACAGATACAAACACATATATGCAACAAGCTCTTACAAAGTCTCCATTTACCAATTTGTTTCTCACAAGGCATTGGTTAACCTCAGGCTACAGTAGAGGACACAAGCACAAGGTACTGAGCAATGGAACTGAACCTCGAATCACATGGTTGTGAAGTGAACTTCTTAGCCATCAAATAAACGAGATGTACATGTACCTCAGATATAAAATTGTATACACTTAAGCAAAAGATTTTACTTACCCATTCAGTGACCCCGGCAGAACCAATAGGAGAAAAAGTAACATTTGAACTCCGAACCTACATGTAATGAACAAGAAAAATATAACTTTATATTTTTTTAATACAGACAATTTTTTTTAGTCATTTCAAAGAAACATTTGACCAAATGCGCAAATTGCACCTATTCACAACTAATTTGATTATACTGATAAATTTTATCAACCCCAGTAGTTGACTGGTAATTATAAGAATGAAAGGAGATCACATTGACAAGGTTTGAACAAAGAAAGCAAAGAACTGGAACAAATAGCAGATGCTCTGGCAATTCTGCCAATCTACCAGTCAAATAGATATTTTCACACAACAAACGTTTTAAGGCCATTTTCCTTGCTAAAGCTGTAGATAGACTTATGGGCCCAATGACAGGCTCCATACTCATCATGGGGTCTTTTTTGTGGCAATGTTATAGAGTAGGATGCTCTTTCTGGTGCCAATGCTTTTAGTCGCCACTTACAACACACAGAGACACAGTGTACTTATTCTAAACCAGATACACACAATAATATTTTTCAAAAAAAAAAGAAAAAAATATATTTTAGCAGATTATGAAAAACTGGGCCCCAAAACTCACTTATTTCAGTAACATCAAATCAAAAAGACCCTATAAGAGGCATTTCTAAATTGAGGTCACTTAAAAACACATAAAATTAATATCCAATGGTCCCTCAACAACCCTCTTCTGAGTTTTCCATCTTCATAATGATGCAATATTGATTTGGACATGAGGCCATAAATTTCTGGAGAAAAGTCATCATCATCATCAACATTTATGATGATGATGACATTATTCTAGAAATTTGTGACCACATGCTCAAATCAATATTACTTTATTATCAAGATGGAAAATTCTGAAGAGGGTTGTTGATCAGTCATTGGAAATCAGCATATTAAATGAAACTCAGTATTTGATTGGTACTTTATTTTATCAACCCTAGAAAGATGAAAAACAAGGTTAAACTTAGTGAGATTTCAAAATATTTTTGTTCAATACTCTACCAATTCTGCAATCTAATATCACAACAGCAAAATATTAACAATAATAAATTTCTCACCTGGAGATTAAGAAGCATTCGAATTTGGGTAAGAAATATTTGCATTACTTGATGCAAATCAATATTCACTCTCATAGGGAGAGTATCATTTGGGCCAGGAGAAGGAGTGTTGTAAATATGGATGCCGCCCCAACGTGGGCTTAAGAAGGAATTGCTTCGTTCTCGCTGCCCTAAAAATGAAAAATAAACAATCCAAAATAAAGGTGAAATGTAGAAAAATTCAGAATTCAACTTACTATCATTATATAGTTTGATACACGGTGGATTGGCAGTATCGGTAGAGGATCGGACACCATGCTTTGACGCATAGAGTTACGGCCCTTGCCATTCTGAGTTCAAATCCCACCGAGGTTAACTTTGCCTTTCATCCTTACGGGGTCGATAAAATAAAGTACCAGTAATGCTGATAAATGATGATATATATATACACATATATATATATAACTAAGGGAGAAATTAGGAATAAGAGGAATCAGATGTTGTTTACTCGAGAGAAGACTACGTTGGTATGGTCACGTGATGCGCATGAAAGACGACAGCTGTATAAAAAAGTGCAGGGTGATAAAAATAGACGGTAGCCACGGAGTAGGCAGACCCAGAAAAACCTGAGACGACTTGATAAATTCCGACCTCACATACTTACACCTCTCCAAGACAATGTCACTGGACCAAGATCTTTGGCGCTACACAGTAATACAGAAGACCCGCCTTGCCTAAGTACAAAGCGAAACCTAGTCAGTAGGCACCTCTAACAAAAATACACCTCCGTCCCACCACCCCCACACCATCCACACCACTCCTTTCGATGTAAAGTTATGTTGGTACCACAACATCCAGTCCGAAATAAATGAGGTCGTGTAGGTGTCATGACAAAAAAAAACACAGTCTACGCTGTAATGTGGCCGTGTAGGTAACATGGTAAAAACCTCCCAGTTCCACACTGTAAACGTGGTTGGTGTTAGGAAGGGCATCCAGCCGTAGAAAACCCACCAGACAGTCCTATACGAGCAAGACAACCAATCTTGCCTCAAGTGGGGAAAACTCCCGTCCAAACCCATGCAAGCGTGGAAGATGGACGTTAAACGATGATGATGATGATGAATATACAAATATGAAGCAGCTGCAGATTCCTTTAACTTCCCTATTCTTCTCATCCAGGTTGTCCTCTGTTGTTGAGTTCATCTAGCCCTAACTATATGATCACTAACTACTAGATTATGTTGGGAGGTGCATTCTTCACCAGGGAGGGACTTTGTGTTTACAACTGTCACTCTAACTCATCTTCTGGAGAGGATAAAATCTATCTTGCTGGCATGCTCACTTGATCTATAGGTGATCAAGTGATTGCCTGTTTTTTTTTAAGTTTGTGTTACAGATAGAAAGATTTTTGGCATCACAGAATTCCAGAAGCCTGGAACTTTCTACATTTCTAGCACCGAATCCATAACCTCCACAAATCCCTTCAAAGCCATCGCAGAATTGCCCAACATGCCCATTAAAGTTGCCCACAATTATTATGAAGTCACCATTGCTTATTTGGGAAGTCGTGTGCATTAGGGATCTGTCTTTTAGTCCATCTGACAGTCTTGATTGAGGTGCATATGCAGATATAATTCTATTTAGTACTAGTCAAGTTTGATGATTCTGTCATTCACTCTATTTACAGCAAATACCTTGTCTACCCCTTTTTCTGCTACCATAATCCATACTGTTGTCTTTTCCCGCCCAGAAAAAAATGTAGCATCCTTTTTTGGCCCACAGACTCCATTTAGTCTCTCGTACACACAGCACAAATCAATTTTCTTTCATCTCTATAATCTCTTCTGATCTCCCTGTCATCATGCCTACGTTGATGGTGCCAGCTCTGAAGTTAAGAAGTTCATCAGAAGGGTGAGAGGAAGAAGATGAAAACTTGGGAGAGGGAGTGGATGATAGACTGGTGTTCATGTTCCATGTCTGAAATAGAGAAGAGCATTCACATGGTTGTCCAGAGATAGATGGTGGATTCATATTCATTTTTAGGAATGCTCCAGTTTCGTATTCCATTTGCCATACAGAACAACGGTAGTAGAAGTAGTAGTAGTTATTGCGATAGATATTCAGTTAACAGTTACAAGATATTTGTGCTGCTGTGCTTTGATTGGGCTAGGTGACTATGGTGGCTCCTTTAAATGCCCAGAGGGTTCAGTAGCAGTAGTTGATAATTTCTGTTACCTGGGTCACTAAATTTGTAGTGGAGGTGGGTGTTCCGAAAGTACAGTAGCCAGAGTGAGAACAGAATGGAGAAAGTTCAGGAAGTTACTAATGCTACTTGCTATAAAAGGTTTTTCCCTCAAATTAAAAAGCAGATTATATGATACTTGTATACGAACAGCTACGTTGCATGGTAGTGAGACCTGGGCACTGTATGCAGAGGACCTGAGTAGCTCCCACTTATACAACACCTTCCATGTTCCCTCACCATTGAGAAAACTACAGAAGTGGCAGTATTTCATTTTTTTCTAAATTCCAAATGGGACCCCATCTTTTTTTTTTTCCAGTCCAGTTTAAACTAAGTTAGGATATGGTTTCATTTTAAACTGAGAAAATCAAAACCAAAATACAAGAACAAAGCAAAATAATGTTACAAGGTTGATTGGATGAAAGCAATGCATTAGTATTGATATAAAATGGAATAACTAGTAAACTACAGCTACAATAGTAAACAGAGTTATGTACCTTTATTGTTTCTGATGTACATTGGACTTTGGTCTCGTGTTGGCACATAAACAATGAAATTTAGATTGGGATTGTTGGAAGCTTGAAAACCTGTAGAGAAAATAAGCAAAAATTTATTAAATTACGGTTAATTCGTTTTTGCTAAGATTATAATTTTCTGAGTTATTTGCATTTGCATGATACACTATGATTTCCTTTGTTTATAGAATTTTTTTTTTTTTTACACATTTTATTGAGTGAATATTAAAAAAAAAAATTTAATATTTTCCAAATGATAACCTCATTTTTAGAGATGAAAATCTATTTTAATATTTATATCCAAACAACACCAGATGTCTTTTCTTGGATGTGTTCAGAATACTTGACTGAGTTTAGATATGTACTTGTGTTAGAAGCTGAGGAAGAAAGTCGAAATTGAGCAACAAGCTAGAAAATCACATATTGGTTTTTGAGTATTAGAAACATAGGATCATTTTATAACTGAGAGTTAACTGTGATGGTGTTTTTATCATCAGTTAGTCAAAAGAAAGGAGAGAAATAGAGAAGCAGTTATCCTCAAAAAGGAAGCTTGGCCATAATAAATAGGACTCAGTTAAAGTCATCCAAAAGCCAAGTGGTGGATTAAATCTACCACATAAGTAGGCTCTGGCAAGATTTGAACTCAGAACACAAAGAACCGGAACAAATTCCAAAAGGTATTCCTCTGACATTAACAATTCTGCCAGTTCATCACCCTAGACTGGTTATATTTATCAACCCCAGAAGAAAGAAGACAGGCAAAGTTGACTTCCATAGAATTGGAACTCGGTACATGAAGAACCTAAACATAATACTACAAGGCACTTCATCTACCGCTCTAAGATGTCTGTCAATGCAAATGTTTTGTGGGATGGCATATGCTGTATGACAAAAAAAAAACAAATATACCAAAAGAAGTAAAGCTAAAAGTAATTTATGCCAAGACAAGTAGAGGTTGAAAAACTTCAAATAAATCAAATATGCTGAAAAAATGCTATTATTATCAGACAGATGAGATACAGCAAGAGTGATAGATATAAGATGTCCTTGTAAATAATAGTTATAATTTTCTTCTATATTTGCAACAAGAACAGATGATGATAATAATGTAATAATAATGATGGTTGTGGTGGTGAGGGTTGTGACAATTTGGCTTAAATGACATCATCTTCCCACTGACTGGCTGACAACAATTAAGGAAAAGAAAATATATTTGGGCTGAGCTATTTTGAGAGTAATTTTGCCCTACATATAACCACTGATGTTGCCATCTGCTCTCGATATGAAATGAAACAAATGCTTTGCCTTTCATCATTTCTGGGTTGGCAAAATAATGTACCAGTCAAGTACACTTTCCTCCCCCAAAACCGCTCATCTTGTTCCTAAATTAGAAGCCATTATTTAACATAATCATCATTTTATGTCCACCTGCTATTATTATTATTATAAGTCTTATTTTTATTGCATGTCATCACTGCATTACTGAGCACGGCTCTCTGCAGCTTGGGTGTGTGCAGTGTGGTTTTTTATGGTGTTGTTTCTATTGTATTGAGAGTATTCTTCTTATGTGTGCAGTGCTTAGTAGTGCGATTTTTTATATATGTTATATAAAAATCTGTAAGGCATGGAATTTTGGTTACATGTTTGTGTTTTTTTACCATTCCATGAGCACCTATTATTATCACTAAACAGACATGCAGTCACCAGCACAGGAAAAGAGAAACACACTCATGCAACCCCCTTTCTGTAAAGTGGGGAATCACAGATTTACCACTATATATGTTGGAACAATGAAAGGTAAGTGTGGTGAGATTGTGGAGAGGTTAGAGAGGAGACCAGAAGTGAGCTGTGTAAAAGAAGTGAAGTGGAGAGGAGGGGTCCTTTAGCCAGATTCAGCAGAGACAAGGAACACTGGTACAAATTCTTCTGGGTGTGTAGCAATAATGGGGTAGGTGGGGAAGGTATACTCCTAACTGAGAGATGCACAGATCAAGTAATTGAGGTAGTTAGAGTTTGAGATAGAATATTTAAGCTTAGACTAGCCTTGGGCAAAACAACAGCCACTATACTATCCATATATGCTCCACAAGCTGGACTTGCAGACAAGCAGAAAGATCACTTCTATTAGGTCCTTCTGCAGACTGCCTCAATAACAAATGACAATGATTTCATTATTGCAGCTTGTTACTTCAATGGACATTTTGGGAAAACCATGAAGGATTTGCTGATGCACATGGAGGCTATGCTTATGGTACAAGAAATGAGAAGGGATCTTGATTTCTGGAGTTCTACAATGCTCTCGACCTAACCATCTGCAAGACAAACTTCAGGAAACCAATCAGCCACCTGATCACTTACAAATCAAGAATGCAAGCCAAATAGACATCATTCTCATCAGGAAATGAGATAAGTAAATTAGTTGTCAGTGACTTTAGAGTAAGGGCTAGATGGACTAAGAGACAAAAGCCAGTCTGGAGAAGGAAGACATGGAAGTTGAGAGAACCCTCTGTAGATAACAAATTCAGAGAAATATTACTTAATGCCTATGACAGGAAGGAAGAGGAGTTGAAATTTGAAATTTCTATGGGACAACCTGCTGATAGCTATGAACCAGGTGTGCGGCTGAAGCAAGGCCCCAACAAGATGGAGAGTGATGTGGTGGTGGAATAAGGTAGACAGAGCCATTAAAACAAAAAGACAAGGCTGGAGAGACTGGAGGAGACAGAAAGCAATACCAGATAGCTAGAAGAGAGGACAGACACCAAGTATATTTAGCGAGGGGAGAGGCAAAAAAGAAGTTTGCACATGTTCGCTATCGTGAAGGAAAGAGGACAGACAGTTGATACCATCAGGGAAGTGGCCTTGTTTGATATATCAGAAAGGGATGGGCAGGAATTACATAAGGTACACACAGTGTAATTTATGGATGCACAAGATATGTAGTGGGATTGCAGGCAGGGTAACAGCAAAGGCAGACATTGTATGCAGCAGATGCACAGGAGAAGTAAGCAATAAGAAATAGATTCCCTCAGCTGCCGGGGGAGCTCCTTAGAAGTAGTTGACAGCTTTTGTTACCTAGGCAACAAAATTAGCAGTTGGAGAGGATGTGCTGAAAGTATAATAGTCAGAATCAGAACAGGCTAGAAGTTTACAGAACTAATACCTCTACTGACAACAAAGATCTTCTCTCTCAAAGTGAAGAGTAGACTGTTTGATGCTTGCATGCAAACTGCAATGTTACATAGCAGTGAAATATGGGCCTTGACTGCAGAACACCTGCACAGGTTAGACAGAAATGAATCAAGTATACTTTGATGCATATGAAATATTTGAGTGCTTGAGTGACATAGCATAAGCAAACTGAGGAGAAAACTTGGCATAAGAAGAATTGTAAGTAGTGTGTCAAAAAGAAGACTGCATTGATATGGACATGTGATGAATATGGAAGATAGCAGCTATATAAAAAAATGCAGAGAAACCCCAGTGGCTGAGACCCAGAGGTGGACCCAGAAAGACTTGGGATGAGGTTGTGAAGACCAACCTTAAAAAACTAACCTCACAACAGAGATGATGAGGGTTAGTGTCATGCTGTGTTGGTAAAGATCCCTGGTCTTTGGTTATAATATCTTGTTGATTGGCTTTTATCTCCCTGTCTGTGTGTATGGGCATATTTCAAAGTATGGTTTCTTTGTCAATCTCTGACATCTCTTCTGCTATGTGTCTGTACCATCTTTCTCCCGTTGGTATTTCATAGTGTTGCCATAATTTCAAGTGTATGCAAATCCGTCTGTGGATATATTTCTTTTTGGCTAAAATATGGCAGTCAAAGATAATGGGGTTGTTTCTTCCCCACCTTCCCCTATTCTGCAATAACTTCCTGTGTTCTGTTTCTTGGCAGTATCGATAGAGCGTCAGACACCATGCTTTGCAGCATAGAGTTATGGCCCTTTATGTTCTGGGTTCAAATCCCACCGAGGTTAACTTTGCTTTTCATCCTTACGGGGTCGATAACATAAAGCACCAGTAATGCACTAGAGTAATTGCTGGCCTTGTGCCAAAAGTAAAACCAATTATGTACTTCTGGTGGGGGAAGCTTTGATTTTATGCTGTGATTAGAAATCTTTCAGTCTTGATTTCTAGTCCAGTGCTTTGTGACCAGCTTTGTGAGTTTTGCTTTCTTGGGTAATGACCATGTAAGGGGGTTTCCTACCATCATTTTAGCATGGTATTCAGGTGATCTGTTTTCAATTTAGATTTTATGTTTTTTACAATTTCTGTTGTTTTTACTGTTTGCATTTTCTTCACAATTATTCATCAATCCAGCTTTTATTTTCAATTTGTTGGCTCCGCTGAAGACAAGAGAACAATTTTTGTTTTGTTCATGTTTTGTGGATATTTCTATTAACTTCCCTTTGTTCATCATTAGATATTTTTCTATTCCTACAATGGTTATTTTATAATAGTTTTCTAGTTGCATAAGACCCCTTCTTCTTTGGATTCATGGTAGACATGATCTTTCTACATCTGATTTTGTATGATGTATTCTAAAATCAGCTATCATTTTTCATGTTTTTCTATCTATTCCTGCTACTTCTT
Source organism: Eledone cirrhosa (assembly GCA_964016885.1). Classification (NCBI taxonomy): domain Eukaryota; kingdom Metazoa; phylum Mollusca; class Cephalopoda; order Octopoda; family Eledonidae; genus Eledone; species Eledone cirrhosa. Next base: position 58,486,977 of record OZ024745.1, read on the forward strand.
TTAGTGTTCAGTTCAGAATATTAAAACTGTAGCTTATTACTGGGATTGCTTGAATATTGATGCCAATTACCTTATTCTTTACATTTAGTTCTATCTTAAATAGCAATACAATCTGTCTATATTATTCCTTTATAATCTTTTCTTTAATCTGTGTGTGTTGAACCCTATCTAGTTTGATGATTCCTAAGTATTTGTATGACTTTGTTTGATCTAATTTTCTTATCTCAGTTTCATTATCTAGCATGATATTAATGTTTATATTAGTTTTCCTCCCTTCAGAGTTGCTTTGGCACATTTTTCTAGTCCAAATTTCATGCCTATTTCATTTGTGAATCCATGTAGCAGTGTATCAAGTTGTCTCTCGTCTGAAGCATACAGCTTTAAATTGTCCATACACAGTAGATAGTTGATTTTCTTGCCATAACATTTATATCCAAGTCCAATTCTGTTTAGTGTCTCAGATAAAGATGTCAATGCCAGACAGAAGCAGTGGTGGTAAGGAGTCCCCTTGAAATAGCACTCTGTTGATTGCGATGACATCAGTTTTTATAGTTCTATCCTTTGTTTGTATCTGCAGAACTGTTTGCCACTTACTCATGGCATGCTCGATAAATGTTTATGGCTAGTGTATTTAGTATCCATGTATGGGGAACACTGTCAAATGCTTTTTGGTAGTCAATCCATGCCATGGTGAGGGTTTTTTATTTTTTATTTGCTTTTTCTGCAGTTTTCGGTTATGGCTTTATTTATTAGCAACTGGTCTTTACAGTCATATGAGTCATAGCAGCATCCTTTCTCTTCTTCTGGAAAGAGGTTGTTTTTTCCAGGTGTTTGGTTAGTTTCTGCAATACTATTTCAGTTAAAGTTATGTATATAGTCTTGTCTTAAGCCAGAAGGCTTGTTAGGTCGGTGCTTGTCTTGGTTTCATGGCGTGAAGCGACTGAGAGTACAAGACTTCCCCCGCTGGACAGGATACCAGTCCATCACAGGGTTAAACACCGAGCTATTGCTGGTACTCGTTTTCAGCTTAGTATAGTGGAGCAACGTGAAATGAAGTGTTTTGCTCAAGAACACAATTTGCAACCCAGCTGAGGAATCGAACCCACGGCATTCTGATCATAAGTCCAACACCCTAACCACTAGGCCACTTTGTATGTAGTAGGAAGGCATATTATGGGTCTGTAGTTTTTGGAGTTTGCTGTGTCATTAATCTAGGGGAAGAGGGTGATTTTCACCTTAGTGAGCTAGTCAATTGTTTTTTATGGTCCTGTCAGCATAATTGGTTGAAAGATGGGTGCGAGAGGCGCGCATGACCCGAGTAAATGGGCCTCCTCTGAGTATGCACCTGTAAATTGAAGGTGAAAAACTGGGAAAGGGCACTTGTGCTGGTGGTCAGAGTCACCATGGCTTTTTTTAATGGGCTTTCTTCATGAGTGCCCCTCGGAGGTCAACCCCCTATTAGGGAATTTTCTTTTGTTTCATTTTTTTGTTATATCCTTTGTTTTTATTTTATGTATTTGTTTTTACATGCAGAAACATCCATTTCTACTGTGCTGCCCATGTGGTTAATAAAGAAAACATTAGCAGTAGTAGTAGTAGTAGCAGCAGCAGCAGTAGTAGTAGTAATAGTAGTAATGGTGGCAGTGGTGTTGGTAATAGTTGCTGTTGTAGAAGCAGCTGTAGCAATAATTGTTGTTTTCATTAATAATCATCATCATTTCATTTTACGTCCACTTTTCCCTGTTTGCAAGGGTGGAACGGAAACTGATTCTGGCTTGATTTCTACAGCTGGATGCCCTTCCTAACACCAACCTCATTTACAGTGAGTGCTGGGTGCTTTTTGCCGTGGCGCCTCCACGACCACTTTGCAGTGGAATGATAGGGACCCCAGTCCCTATCATCTCATTTCTATAGCTGAGTAAACTGGAGCCATGTGAAATAAAGTGTCTTGCTCAAGGAAACAACACATCACCTGGTCTGAGAATTGAACTCACAACCTTTTGATTGCAAGGCCAATGCTCTAACCACTAAGCCATGTGCCTCCTATATATATAAAACTGAGGATGTCTGTGTGTGTGTGCGTATGTGTGTGTCTGTGAGTTTGAATCCCTTTTCAAACTTTACATGTGTATTACTTATGTTTCAGGGAGTGTTATGCACATTAAAAAATTCCACTTTTTGATCCCCTAGGGCCCGCATTAGGTGAAAAACTGCGTTTTTCAGCTTTTTAGGGTTTTTTTTAGGCGTTATGTCAGACCGATTTCCTTGAAATTGTAACTATGTATTAGTCAGTCTTTTCTTCATAATATGAGCAAAGAAAATCCAACTTTTTTATGGCCTAGGGCCAGCATTAGGTGAAAACCTTCATTTTTTCAGCTTTTTAGGGGTTTTTTGAGGCGTTACGTCTAGCCAATTTTCCCGAAATTTCAAGGCATATTATGCACATTAAAAAAATTCATTTTCTTGATCCCCTAGGTGAAAACCTGCATTTTTCCTGCTTCATCGAGGAAAATCATAAAGATTATCCAGCCATCAGAGTATTCGGTTTATTTTCTTTACATATTGTACAGGCATGCAATTTTTCCACGATTAGGTCTGTTGGCGGCCCGCGTTCCAAAATACCTTATCCCGTGCAACGCCGGGTACCACTCCTAGTATAAAATAAAATGAATATTTACCAAGTTTAGTTTCCAATGGATTTATCATGTGTGGAAGGTTCTGGAGATCAAGAAAGTTTTCTCCGGTGTCGTAATCTTTGTGAGGTCTTATGTAAAATCCAGGATAGAATAATGTCTAAAGTAAGAAAAAAGTATATATTTTTAAAAGATATCACTTAAAAGGCAATATCATGAAAGCATGGAAAAACGGATGTAAAAGATGATGATGATGATGATATATATATATATACACACACAGTGTCCCCCGAAAATGTATACACATATTTATTAGAATGCTGTTGAAGTGTGTATACATTTTGGGGGAAACCCAGTATATATATATATATATATATATATATATTAAGTGATTCAGTAGATTTGTGGTTTACTGAGGAATATACCAATATCAGCAATCTATTCTATAGCAGAGTGTATATATCAAGAAGAACAAATCAAGGTTTCAGATAGAGGTTTTTATCGATTAGGCTCAGTTATGAACATTCATAACTGAGCCTGATCAATAAAGACCCTAATACGAAACCTCAATTTGTTCTTTTTAATATATGTGTCAGATCATCAGTTTTCATTTGGAGTTACTGCCCTCCTAGAGATATCGTATTACATCAATCTTGTATGCTCTCATTTTGGCCTGGTTTCTACAGCTGGATCCCCTTCTAAACACCAACCATTTACAGAGTGTACAGGCTGCATCTTTTGTGGCACCAGCACTGAACAGGTTTTCATATCCTCAAAAAAAATAAAGAAAGAATCCTCTATCCCCTAGATTGTATCTATCCAATCATTAAATACTTTACTAAGTACTAAGGGCGGTGGATTGGCAGTATCGGTAGAGGGTCGGACGCCATGCTTTCCAGCATAGTTACGTCCCTTTACGATCTGAGTTCAAATCCCGCCGAGGTTTGACTTTGCCTTTCATCCTTACGGGGTCGATAAAATAAAGTACTAGTAATGCACTTGGTAATTGCTGGCCTTGTGCCTAAAGTAGAAACAATTAAATACTTTACTAAGTACATTTTATCATGGCACCAATGTGAAAGACATCTTGTCTACTGCAAAACTAACAAGACCTCTCCACATCATGTGGTTTCTGTTTTTTTCACAGCAGACATGACTGGAGAGGGAGTAATGACCATAAGTTGAAAGGAGAGATAGTATAATTTGAGTGTGAAGTAAAAGAGAAAATAATAGTATGGCAGAGAAGGGAGAGTGACAGTGATGGGAAGAAGGTTGAGCAAGAAAGCAGCATGAGCAACATGACAGAATACCCATAAGCACGTGTCATGCTTATGGGTAGAAAAGAGTGGATGATGAGTACCACAGGGAAGTGAGAGTGGTAGATGTCAGCTAAAAGTCTTATATGTGTGTGTGTGCGTAGTGAGAGAGAGAGAGAGAAAGAGAGGGTGATGATAATGAATATAGACACGAGTCATGGATATCATCCAATATGGCTGATGGTAAATAGGAATTATATAATAATAATGAAATTATTGTGTACAGTGCTCAGGTGCATTACAACTCATCAAAGGTGCATGTATTGTAAATAGAATAATGTACAAATATCAGGAGAGTGAACAGTGCATGAATCTTGATATATACACAGGTGTGTGTGTGTGTACGGAGGCGGAATATCACGTGTAGTGTTGGAGAATTTTAGAAAGCAATATATATGCTGGGGTTCCATAATGAAATTATTGTGTACAGTGCTCAGGTGCATTACAGCACATCAAAGGTGCATGTATAGTACATAGAATAATTGTTTCTACTTTTGGCACAAGGCCAGTAATTACCCAGTGCATTACTGGTACTTTATTTTATCGACCCTGTAAGGATGAAAGGTAAAGTTAACCCTGCCGGGATTTGAACTCAGAATGGCAAGGGCCGTAACTCTATGCGCCAAAGCATGGCACCCGACCCTCTAACGATACTGCCAATCCATCGCCCTTATAGTACATAGAATAATGTACAAATGTCAGGAGAGTGAACAGTGCAGGAATCTTGATATATACACAGGTGCAGTGTTGGAGAATTTCGGAAAGCAATATATATGCTGGGGTTCCACTTGCCCTCCCCACCAGACAAAGGTCTGATGGTGAAGTGGGTTTAGTTACTCACCACAAGACTATAAAGCAGGTTGTACTGAGTTACATGGTACCAGTAGCAGGCAGGAGCCTGACTCTACATATCCATATCACGATTGATATTCAGTCATACTGTCCTTTTAGATGGGTGACAGGTTGACCCTGCATGTTCTAATTTTTGGCATGTTTCCAGTGGCTGATTAAACTATGGGTGGGTCGTGGATGGTATGGTAGGTAGGGTTGGTGTGACCAAGGTAGGTTAAAAGGACCAGAGTAGGTTGGTGTTGGGTGGAGGGGGGAGGGGGGGGGGGGGGGTATATAGCAGGCTAATGATAGGCTGGTGGTGAGGTTTAGCTGTAGTGATTGTTGTAGGTTGTGGTGGGCATTGTGGCAGGTTATTGTGGTGGGTTGTAATGATTATGGTAGGTTGGTGATGGCTGGGGTAGCAGTGTGATGGTAGGTTGGTGATGGCTGGGGTAGCAGTGTGATGGCAAGGGTAGCAGTGTGATGGTAGGTTGGTGATGGCAGGGGTAGCAGTGTGATGGTAGGTTGATGATGGCTGGGGTAGCAGTGTGATGGTAGGTTGATGATGGCAGGGGTAGCAGTGTGATGGTAGGTTGGTGATGGCTGAGGTAGCAGTGTGATGGTAGGTTGGTGATGGCAGGGGTAGTAGTGTGATGGTAGGTTGGTGATGGCTGAGGTAGCAGTGTGATGGTAGGTTGGTGATGGCAGGGGTAGTAGTGTGATGGTAGGTTGGTGATGGCAGGGGTAGCAGTGTGATGGTAGGTTGGTGATGGCTGAGGTAGCAGTGTGATGGTAGGTTGGTGATGGCAGGGGTAGTAGTGTGATGGTAGGTTGGTGATGGCAGGGGTAGTAGTGTGATGGTAGGTTGGTGATGGCAGGGGTAGCAGTGTGATGGTAGGTTGGTGATGGCTGAGGTAGCAGTGTGATGGTAGGTTGGTGATGGCAGGGGTAGTAGTGTGATGGCAGGGGTAGCAGTGTGATGGTAGGTTGATGATGGCTGGGGTAGCAGTGTGATGGTAGGATGGTGATGGCTGGGGTAGCAGTGTGATGGTAGGTTGGTGATGGCTGAGGTAGCAGTGTGATGGTAGGTTGGTGATGGCTGGGGTAGCAGTGTGATGGTAGGTTGGTGATGGCTGAGGTAGCAGTGTGATGGTAGGTTGGTGATGGCAGGGGTAGCAGTGTGATGGTAGGTTGGTGATGGCTGAGGTAGCAGTGTGATGGTAGGTTGGTGATGGCAGGGGTAGTAGTGTGATGGCAGGGGTAGCAGTGTGATGGTAGGTTGATGATGGCTGGGGTAGCAGTGTGATGGTAGGATGGTGATGGCAGGGGTAGCAGTGTGATGGTAGGTTGGTGATGGCAGGGGTAGCAGTGTGATGGCAGGGGTAGCAGTGTGATGGTAGGTTGATGATGGCTGGGGTAGCAGTGTGATGGTAGGATGGTGATGGCAGGGGTAGCAGTGTGATGGTAGGTTGGTGATGGCAGGGGTAGCAGTGTGATGGTAGGTTGATGATGGCTGGGGTAGCAGTGTGATGGTAGGATGGTGATGGCAGGGGTAGCAGTGTGATGGTAGGATGGTGATGGCAGGGGTAGCAGTGTGATGGTAGGTTGGTGATGGCAGGGGTAGCAGTGTGATGGCAGGGGTAGCAGTGTGATGGTAGGTTGATGATGGCTGGGGTAGCAGTGTGATGGTAGGATGGTGATGGCAGGGGTAGCAGTGTGATGGTAGGTTGGTGATGGCAGGGGTAGCAGTGTGATGGCAAGGGTAGCAGTGTGATGGTAGGTTGGTGATGGCAGGGGTAGCAGTGTGATGGTAGGTTGATGATGGCTGGGGTAGCAGTGTGATGGTAGGTTGATGATGGCAGGGGTAGCAGTGTGATGGTAGGTTGGTGATGGCTGAGGTAGCAGTGTGATGGTAGGTTGGTGATGGCAGGGGTAGTAGTGTGATGGTAGGTTGGTGATGGCTGAGGTAGCAGTGTGATGGTAGGTTGGTGATGGCAGGGGTAGTAGTGTGATGGTAGGTTGGTGATGGCAGGGGTAGCAGTGTGATGGTAGGTTGGTGATGGCTGAGGTAGCAGTGTGATGGTAGGTTGGTGATGGCAGGGGTAGTAGTGTGATGGTAGGTTGGTGATGGCAGGGGTAGTAGTGTGATGGTAGGTTGGTGATGGCAGGGGTAGCAGTGTGATGGTAGGTTGGTGATGGCTGAGGTAGCAGTGTGATGGTAGGTTGGTGATGGCAGGGGTAGTAGTGTGATGGCAGGGGTAGCAGTGTGATGGTAGGTTGATGATGGCTGGGGTAGCAGTGTGATGGTAGGATGGTGATGGCTGGGGTAGCAGTGTGATGGTAGGTTGGTGATGGCTGAGGTAGCAGTGTGATGGTAGGTTGGTGATGGCTGGGGTAGCAGTGTGATGGTAGGTTGGTGATGGCTGAGGTAGCAGTGTGATGGTAGGTTGGTGATGGCAGGGGTAGCAGTGTGATGGTAGGTTGGTGATGGCTGAGGTAGCAGTGTGATGGTAGGTTGGTGATGGCAGGGGTAGTAGTGTGATGGCAGGGGTAGCAGTGTGATGGTAGGTTGATGATGGCTGGGGTAGCAGTGTGATGGTAGGATGGTGATGGCAGGGGTAGCAGTGTGATGGTAGGTTGGTGATGGCAGGGGTAGCAGTGTGATGGCAGGGGTAGCAGTGTGATGGTAGGTTGATGATGGCTGGGGTAGCAGTGTGATGGTAGGATGGTGATGGCAGGGGTAGCAGTGTGATGGTAGGTTGGTGATGGCAGGGGTAGCAGTGTGATGGTAGGTTGATGATGGCTGGGGTAGCAGTGTGATGGTAGGATGGTGATGGCAGGGGTAGCAGTGTGATGGTAGGATGGTGATGGCAGGGGTAGCAGTGTGATGGTAGGTTGGTGATGGCAGGGGTAGCAGTGTGATGGCAGGGGTAGCAGTGTGATGGTAGGTTGATGATGGCTGGGGTAGCAGTGTGATGGTAGGATGGTGATGGCAGGGGTAGCAGTGTGATGGTAGGTTGGTGATGGCAGGGGTAGCAGTGTGATGGCAGGGGTAGCAGTGTGATGGTAGGTTGATGATGGCTGGGGTAGCAGTGTGATGGTAGGATGGTGATGGCAGGGGTAGCAGTGTGATGGTAGGTTGGTGATGGCAGGGGTAGCAGTGTGATGGTAGGTTGGTGATGGCAGGGGTAGCAGTGTGATGGTAGGTTGATGATGGCTGGGGTAGCAGTGTGATGGTAGGTTGGTGATGGCAGGGGTAGCAGTGTGATGGTAGGTTGGTGATGGCTGGGGTAGCAGTGTGATGGTAGGTTGGTGATGGCAGGGGTAGCAGTGTGATGGTAGGTTGGTGATGGCAGGGGTAGCAGTGTGATGGTAGGTTGGTGATGGCTGGGGTAGCAGTGTGATGGTAGGTTGGTGATGGCAGGGGTAGCAGTGTGATGGTAGGTTGGTGATGGCAGGGGTAGCAGTGTGATGGTAGGTTGATGATGGCTGGGGTAGCAGTGTGATGGTAGGTTGGTGATGGCAGGGGTAGCAGTGTGATGGTAGGTTGGTGATGGCAGGGGTAGCAGTGTGATGGTAGGTTGGTGATGGCAGGGGTAGCAGTGTGATGGTAGGTTGATGATGGCAGGGGTAGCAGTGTGATGGTAGGTTGGTGATGGCTGAGGTAGCAGTGTGATGGTAGGTTATTGGTGAACAAGAAGTCTCATGGAGAAAGAGAATAAGGTGAATGTGATCAGATCTGATATCAAAGTAATGGATGATGGTAAGAGAGTTAGAGAGAGTGTTAGTGTTAATGAGAGTGATAAAAATAATAATTCCTAGTATAGGCACAAGGCTAGTAATTTGGGGGGAGAGGAAAGTCGATTAAATCGACCTCAGTATATTACTGGTGCTTTATATTTTATTGACCCCGTAAGGATGAAAGGCAAAGCTAACCTAAAACTAACCTCAACGAGATTTGAACTCAGAATGTAAAAATAATAATATAAGGGTGAAGTGGGTGAATATGGGCCAATCAAATGCCCTACCTCCTCTGTTACTCAGTCAGGATGGCACAGTGAGTACCATAATGGAGTCATAAAAGAGATGGTTAAGAATAAATCCCTTTTCCATCACCTTTAACTTTAGCAGCCATGTTGCTGTACTTGTAATATTACCAGTCATCATGATCTTGAGTAAACTCTTTCATGCTTCCCGAAATACGCCAAAACTACACCTGATGTACCCCTTCCATACACATGCACACATGTGTGTATCATGACTCGTGCACTGTTCATTTTACTGATGTTTGTGCATTGCCCTATGTACTGTACATGCACTTTTTTGATGAGTTGTGGTGCACCTGGGCACTGTACACAATATTTCATTATTGTTATTGTTATTATATCATGACTCATACACTGTTCATTTTCCTGACATTTGTACATTATTCTATGTACTATACATGCACCTTTGATGAGTTGTAGTGCACCTGAGCACTGTACACAATAATTTCATTATTATTATTATGAGGTCAGTCGTCACCACGTTATCCTATGTTTCCTTAGGCTTCCATCACCCACAGATCTTTCCATTTCAATTACTTGACACTTCCTTATACAACTCATTTTCCATATGTATTACATGTCCATACCAGTTCAGTCATCTCTCTTGTACACTTCATCTGTTTCCTTTTATATTCAAGTTTTCTCTCAGCTAACATGTGTTCTGTAGTTTAAGCACACTCACAGTAGAAGTCAGCAAAGTATGCATACTTCATTTCTTTCTAGCTGTCACAAATCCTTTACATTTAACCCTTTAGCATTTACATTACTCTATATTTACTATTATATTTTCATGGTAAAAGCTCTACCTCACATAATTATCTCACATAATATCAAATCTATGAGATTTTGATATTATTTACTTTTGAAACCATACCTTAACATCAGTATGAGCGGCTGGTTACAGCAGGTTTCAACAGAAAGAGGTGAGAGAATTCTGGCTGGATACGGCTAGTTTAAATGCTAAAGAGTTAAGGCCCATAACTCACTCTCATGCAGTATAACAATTCAGACACAAGCATCCTCCAATATAAGAGAAAATTTGAAATGAGACAGGTACCACCTTCCAAAGTAGTTTGAAATGATAAGCTGAGACATGATTGAAACAGCTCAGCACATTTTTGATGAGATATGAATTGGTACTGACTTTCAAATAAAATAATTTTTTACTGATTCATGATTTTCATTAGAGGAAGGTGGTTGTAAGGAAACACTTATATTAAAAAGACAAAACTATATTCTTGATACAAAATTAACATATTTGATTTTTCAGTTTAATTAATTTAATGCTTAAATGCAATAAATCTATTACCATTACTGACGCCATGGATACATAATAAATATAGAGAGGGGTCAAACTGATGGATCGAGTTATGAAAGTAACAGAAAAAGTCTTAGCACAACTGATTAGTAAGAAAATTAGCTTAGATGAGATGCAGCTTAGATTTGAGCCAGGATAGGGTACTACTGATGCTATCTTTATAGTAAGACAAGAGTAACAGTTACTAAGTAAAAGAAAGTCACTCTATTTAAGCCAGGATAGGGTACTACTGATGCTATCTTCATAGTAAGACAACAGCAACAGTTACTAAGTAAGAGAAAGTCACTCTATTTAGCATTCATTAATTTGGAGAGGGCCTTTAATAGTGTACCATGTTTTTAAAAATAGATATAGATGAATGGCCTGTGAAAGTGGTGCAATCCATGTAAAAAGATGCTGTTAATAAAGTAGTAGTTGGCAAGGAATACAATAAAGAATTTAGAATGCAGACAAGTGTTCGCCAAAGCTCAGCCCTCTCTTGTGTACTATAGGTCTCCGGGCCATTACAGAGGAATATAAAGTCAGCTATCCATGCAAACTCCACACAGGAGTTGATAATCTATTTCTTATAGCTAAATCTGAGAAAGATCTAGAAAAGAAATTCCAAGCATGGAAACAAAATCTATAATTAAAAGGACTCAATAAATTTAACAAAAACTAAATTTCTAGTTAGTGTGATAGAAGACAGCAGCTAGTATATATTATATGTACACAAGATGTGTAATGGGATCACAGGCAAGCTAACAAAGAAGGTAGATTTTATATGTGGCTTATGTACAGGAGAAGTCAACAGTTAGAGCACCACTTAATGGATTTATCTCCCTACATATGTGAGAGACCACTATTCTATAACCATCATTTAAAATCCATTTATATATATCATCATCATTATTTAGCATCCATTTTTCCATACTTGCATGGGTTAGACAGGTTGTCGACATTGGGAGGCCAGTCTGGCCAGAGTCAGCCATGCCGCACCTAGCTCCGAAGACTATAAATTTGTCCAGGTATTTTACAGCTGGATGTCCTTCTAACACCAACCACATTTACAGTGTGGATGCATATATATATATTCTTAGAAAATGTAGAAAAAAATTGTGGACACAGAAAATATCTGTAAACACAGTCTATTACTATAAATAATAACTTAGAAAATCGGGTAAAATACCCCTATAGACAGAAAAAAGTGGCCAGCCACTGCTACATTGAAACAAACTCTATCTATCTTATATCATATTTTATATGTAGGCTTGTCTGAAAATGTGTTAAGCATGTGCATACAGAAATTAGTTAATCATAATAACAATGAAATGCAAAATATTGAATAGGGACCAATATATAGAGCCAATGAAAACTAAATTATATCATCATTTCATTTTACGTCCGCTTTTTTCCCTGCTTGCAAGGGTGGACGGGAACTGATTCTGGCTTGATATCTACAGCTGGATGCCCTTCCTAACACCAACCTCATTTACAGTGAGTGCTGGGTGCTTTTTTTTTCCCGTGGCACCTACATGTCCACTTTACAGTGGAATGATAGGGACCCCAGTCCCTATCATCTCATTTCTACAGCCGAGTAAACTGGAGCAATGTGAAATAAAGTGTCTTGCTCAAGGAAACAACACATCACTCGGTCTGAGAATTGAACTCACAACCTTTCGATTGCAAGGCCAATGCTCTAACCACTAAGCCATGTGCCTCCATATATGTAAAAACAAAAAGCTTTTTACCTGAGATTTCACTTTGATATCCACATATTTCTTTAATTTGTCCAATAGAGGTTGCAGGTACACTGGCAATGAAATGAAGCAAAAATATTACTATTCCCAATTTTAGATATATAAATAGATATGAATATATGAATGAATTAATGGATTTTTGTCAGTTTCACTAATGAGTGTTCCAGTTGTTTGATTAACTGAAATACCAACTCTTTAAATTATAGTGTCAGTGGTTGAATATAGTCTACAGATACTAGTACCTTCTACAGAGCTCAGCAAAATTTAAGCTAAACATAGTAAACTTAGCAAAAACCAAAGTTTTTGTAAGTAAAAAAGAAGACAGGACTCTGGTTCCATCAGGGAAGTGGCTATGCTTGATATGCAGAAAAAAAAGTAGGTAAAAACTCTAGACAATGCACACAATATAAACATGGGCACACAAGTGGAAGTGGGATTATAGGCAGATTAATAGAAATGTGAGAGATGCACAGAATAAGACCCATCCCACCAGTGAAATAAACTTTTTTCAACCCCAAGAAGACACCATAGAAATGGTTGATAGATTCTGTTTGCTAGATGATCTAATTAGTAGTGGAGGAGGTTGCTTTGAAAGCATAGTAGCTAGAATAAAAATAAAATGGAACATGTTCAGGGAGCTACTACCACAGTTCACACAAAACGTTTCTCTCTATGAGTGAAAGGCATTGACTATGTGACGACTGAAGAGAAATGAAGCAAACATTATATATAATAATGAAATGATGATTTAAATTGAAACAATGTAGTGACTTAGTAGGTGAGTAAGCTATATAATAATAATAATGAAATTATTGTGTAGTGTTCAGGTGCACTACAACTCATCAAAGGTATATGTATAGTACATAGAATAATGTACAAATGTCAGGAAAATGAACAGTGTATGAGTAATGATATACATGTGTGCGTATGTATGGAGGAGGAGTATAAACAGAATCTACCAGAAGTATGTATATTGCTGGTATGATTGACATCATCATTTAATGTCCATTTTCCTTGCTAGTAATGGTTGAATGGAGTGTCATAGAACATGTTAATATTCAAGCAGAGCTACTGACCTCTCCAATGAGCCAAGGTCCCACATCTTGCATACAGTCCACATTCCCACACTCTATCGAGTGCTCAGATTGGATGGGTGCCCACATCCCACTTACATACATTCAGCACTCAACCTTGCAGAAATCTGAACTTAGAATATAAAAGAGTTGAATTGAACATTACAGGGTTCCTAACTACTTCACCTACTCAAATAACAATGGTTTCTTGCAATGTGGCATACAGCCACATATTTATAGGAGAGGAGGAGGATAGTAGTGTGGTATCAATTCCCAGACACCAAATAAATGAAAAGCAAAATAAATCCTGGTAGAATTTGCATTAAGAATTTAAAGAGACTGGTTTGTTTATTTAGCCACAAATGTAACAGATGAGGGGAAATTTCAAAGATAAGTTAAAATTTAATAAGACTTACATTGAGAATGTGAAACAGGCATGAAAAACTATAGATATAACATAACATGAAAATGTCCCAATGGGAGTACAGCAGCCTGGAATCAATTAGGGAACTCTACAGAACTAATACTTGTTTCTAAAATAGGCATAAGGCCAAATTTTTTTTTTTTAACTGAACCCACTACTTGACTGGTACTACATTTTGGCAAGGCCAGGAGGGATGAAAGACAAAGTTAATAATAGCAGGACTTATATTCAGAATGTAAAGAGCTGAGAGAAATGCAGTAAGCTATTTCGTCTCATGCACTAATAATTCTGTGAATACACAATTTGCATTATATAGCCACATTGTCCACATAAAGTGGTGGATCGGAACAATCCAGAATCTGTAGGGTGATGGCCAAAATACCTTAAGTGATTTAATTACATCCCTTTACATTATGAGTTCAAATTCTGATGAGCTCAATTTTGCCTTTCATCCTTCCAGGGGACAATAAAATAAGTACCAATCAAGTATGCTAAGTTGTTGAATCAGCCACAATCCACTAAACCTTGTGGCCTTGTTTCTGTGTAAAAATTCATTATATGTCCAGACCAATACAGGACTGCTCCTACTCATATTTTTATAGGTTATATAAATTGGAAGTTTATATCATTTTTTTCTTCTTAAATATCCACTATAACCTTTCCTTTGATGTTTCCACTAGCTAACAAATAAAGAGCTCTGTTGTTAAAAACAGGTTTTTAGAGGGTCCTTGGATTCATTACATACAAATTACATACAAATGTTATATTTGCAGCAGACATTACTAAAATGGCTGCAGACCATTTTAGGTAGAAGAGGGAACAGCTGGGAGGAGGAGGAGATGGGAGTTGGAGTTCTCTGTTTTGTACCTCTTCCTGGTCTCAAACACTGTCTGTCTAAACAGAGCTAATATGAAATGAACACTTATAAGAAGCATATTAGCAACAGAAACTGAATATGAATGTGCAAATAAAATGTAGGGCCTTACAGCGTACACCTTCTTCCATGTCCCATCGAGCATCTATAATATCTGGCTGCCGACTAAACAGTGTGAATGTGATGTCATAGTTTGTGTGGAACCGCAGTGATCGCATGCTTTCTTTGTCCGGCTGAAATTAGAACAAAAGTAACCAATATTTTTTGTGGTATTGACTTAAAACTAGGAAGGCTCAACCATTGAGACTATTTAGGTAACAAATACAACACAGTGCCACGATATTAACTGCTTACATTATGGAAGGTTATCCAGCAGACTTTTAACTTAACCATCAGACTTTAGTTTTTCTTATATATATAAATATAAGTTTAAAAATTTATCATAAACCACATAAGGACCACAGACAGTACATGTGAGAACATTCTAGTATTATACAAACCACATTTACATTACTTGTTCCATGTTGTAATTTAACTCAAAACAGCAGAATGGCTTCAACTGAAATGGACAATTTGGGGGGAGGGGAACTCGATTAAACAGACCCCAGTGCATTATTCGTACTTTAATTTATTGACTCCCATAGGGATGAAAGGCAAAAGTTAAACTTGGCAAGATTTGAAATCAGAACATAAAGGGTTATACTCTATGCTGCAAAGCATGGTGTCCAACACTCTACTTGATACTGTCAATTCACTGCACTTAACCTGGCCTATAATAACTCAGCTTCTTGCTACACCTACACTGCTTTGCACTCCAAACCCAGCACCATACATGTGCAGAGACAATGTGATGAAGATAGAAAGAGAGGAATTACCTCAAATGATAGACTTTCCAGTTCCCATGTGTTTCCACATTCAAATAACCTCCAACTTAACTAAACTAATATTATCCATATCCTACCATCTCTCTGATCTGAGATACCTAAAACAGGAATAAATAAATGATTTCAGATTTAGGCCAACAATTTTGGGGGAGGAGAAAGTTGATTGAATCGACCCTGGTGTGTTACTGGTACTTTGTTTTATCAACCCTGTAAGGATGAAAGGCAAAGCTAACCTTTGCAGGATTTGAACTCAAAATGTAAAAGGCCGTAACTATATGCCACAAAGCATGTCCAATGCTCTACTGATACTGTCAATCCACTCAACTAAAACAGGAATAAATAATGATAAAAGAACATAGTTTACCTTAAGTTGCTTTAGACCAGCACTAGCTTCATAGAGTCTTTCAAGTGGATGATGGCGACTCAGGACATTGTGAAACAATCTGGCAATTTTCACACTTGCTCCCACAACATCTAAAAATGAAGACCAGAACAGTTTTACTTCTTTCTCCATCTATTAATCCAAATTTACTAACATAGATTGGATGAATTCAAATCTTTAAAGTCAAAATGTTTTTCTTTTGAGTAAAGAGAATTGTAGGAAAATCTACTTTAACCCTTTCATTATCATATTTCTTAATGAAAGACACTACTTATAATTTTCAAAATAAATTATAATAGAAGGTTTAAATTTAAATATGAACAATTTAGAAAAAAAAACTTTGCATCAAAGAACCAATTGCAGTTTCAGGCAGTTTAGTACCAATCTGGCATTAATTAAAGCTATTGTTCATTAGTTTGAGGTCTGGCTTCATCAAGGCATCTGATCAAAGATACTCCTGTTGTGACTATGCTGTTTGATAGCAGGTATTATCATCATCATTTTTATATCTGCTTTTCCATGCTTGCATAGGTTAAAATTGTCTCATGTATCATTACCTATTTCTTTAAAGATAGTCAAAAGGCCATGTAAAGTCACCCTCATTTCACTGATGATTCCAACTGTTGTAAAAGATAGTCTCACAGAACATTGTGTAACTAAATAAATTAAAGTAATTTTGTCTCCCAATAGATAATAAACAATTAGTCTGAATTTGAATTAAACTAAAATTTAATTTTGTGAAGGCAAATGGCTTGGTAGTTAGAGAATTGGATTTGCAATTATGAAGTTGCCAGTTTGATTCCAAGACCAAGCAATGCGTTATGTCCTTGAGCAAGACACTTTATTTCACAATGCTCTTTCTGCCAGGCATTGTGACCGGAAGTTAGTATCAGCAATGGAAACATTGTTTCCTTGGTCTGATTTGACGAGTTCCACTCCACTCGGTAAGCAAATGAGGTCTGGGATCTTGTTGATTGTCTAGAAGAAAAAAGAAAATCTAATTTCAGGTTAATATAAACAACTTATTCTTTTTTGTTTAGCCACCAGGGCAGCACTGATCAGGTGGGCTTATGGTGATCAAAGGTGTTCCAGCCATGACCATCTCATCGTTTTATATATCTATAACAACATTATCCAATGTGTCCTTCCTTCTTTAAGATGGCAAAGTATGAGTTAAGGGTAATTTACCTATTTTCAATAGACCAAGCAACCATGTAGATGCTCCCTCATTAACTAAGTATAAACAATATATAATTACATAGGTGGGCAATTTACCAAGACCCACAAAAAACTATATATATATATATATATATATATATATATATATATATATATATATATATATAGTTTTGCTGTTTACTGTGCAGCACCTACTTGTATATGTATATATATATATATATATATATATAAATTTAAGCAAAAAGAAAAAAATGAAAGAACCTAAGTTACCTTCAGGTATTGAACATACAAAGATAACTTTAAACTGCCCCAGATAAGGTGTATTTTCTTTTAATGGATGGTCAGCTGGTAACAAAACTACATGATATTCTGATGATTGTGTAAATAGAATATGTCCTAACTTGTGGTCAGCATCTGAAAATAAGGTCAAATATATTTAATAGCAAATATTTACGTAACCTAAGATTAGAAACTTAAATGGAATAACATGCCTATTGGGTTAAGTTCACTTAGGAATAATGTGGTTTCAAGTTGAGTCTCACTACATGGCACACTGAAATACCTTGTGAGAGAATTTGGTAGATAGAAACTGTACAGTAAGGAAACCCATTGTATGCATATACAATGTGTCCCCCCAAAATGTATACACACTTTGATTACCTGTACAGGCAAGTGTATAAATATTTTGGGGGACACCCTGTATATTAACAGTTGCATTAACATGGTGTGGTTCAGAATAGAGGTGTATATGGAAACATATACAATATGTTTATGTATAACAATCATATATAGTCTGGCCATGAGTATTTTATGTTATGACCATATCATAGTAACTGTGAGGAAACGATATACCTGTATTTCAGGATTAATCTTCAACAATGCTTACTCATTGGATCAATCCTGTTCAAAGGCATTCCAGCTTATATTATTAACTTTGCCTTTCATCCTTACGGGGTCGATAAAATAAAGTACCAGTAATGCACTGGGCAATTGCTGGCCTTGTGCCAAACGTAGAAACAATTATTGTCTTTTTACGAGTATTTAATCAGGACTATATTATCTGATATGGTATTATTTGAGGATGATTTGACTGCTATCTTCAGCAATAATGAAAATATTGTTTTTGATACAGATAGATCCCTGGGTAATTCCATCATTTATCATGTATTTAATATACTAATTTTCACACATACTCATACATACTATTGTGTTTTTCAGCTCACTAGTTTGTCAAGTATGAAGAAGTCTAAACTTCACTTATGAAACCTACCAAGATCTTACAAAAATGGAATATATCCAAAGATTCTATGGTTTCTTTTACTGTTAACTTAAGACAGGAACAGTAGTACCTAGGATCCTTTTCAGAACCTCTAAAACTGGTGAAAGAGAGTGAAGGTATTCTCAAACTAAAGACTTGATTTGAATTCTTGCAACACAGTAGATTCTATTAAATTTTCATAAATATTATTGATGTCTAACATGACACAATATTTGGAGAGAGAGTGTATAATGGGTGATAACATTGACCAAAATACTAGACTAATACTTATTTATCAATCCTTGAAAAATGGTAGACAAAGTTGACCAATCAAGAATGCAATTCAGAGCATAAAGGGATGTAATTAAATGTTGCAAAGTATTTAAACTGATGTTCTATCAATATTCCAATCCAGCGAAAATAAATATTCTTATGATTTCTTAACAGGTATAATTGAAGAACAATACCTCTGACAGTCTGTGCTGATTCCAACAGGGCCTTTTGATCTTCTGTGGCTTGTTGCAGGGAAATAATATATTCAGATAATATAGCACCAGCATTGTTGATATCTGAAAATAACATTTGGTTTTCAACAGTCAAGCTTATAACATAAGATTTTAACACATTAGTCTATGTAAACATATTTAGTATTAACAATATAAGTATATATTTATTATATGGATATTAATTACATCATATGCAGTGTGACTTATATTGAACATTGTATTTTGATTAATTTTGTATAGGTGCAGGTATAGCTATATGGTTAAGATAAGCATAGGAAAATTAAGAAGTTCACTTCAGAACCACATGGTTTCAGATTCTGTTCCATTGTGGAGCACTTTGAGCAAGTGTCTACTCCAATAACCCTCAGCTGAACTAACACTAAATGAATTTGGTTGACAAAATCAGTGTGAAAGACTGTCAGGTGTATATGTGAGTGAGAATTGTCACAAACACAATATTGACAGCATTTAAAAAATCAAGTGTTGAAGTTTGTTTATGTCCTCTATAAATAATAACTCCTGTAGTTCTACAAAAATCAGTGGTATGCATCATACTTAAAATAAAGTATGGGTTGACATCAGGAATGGGGATCTGGCTATGAAAAAAATATTTATCCAACTAATGCAATCATGGAACAAGAGGATTTTAAAATGATGACAAAAATGATGTATGGAGAATGATTTAATCAATAAATTGCTGACAGGTCACACAAAATTTCTTGTAGAAGTTATTCTCCTTATGTTGTGCTGATACTCTCTTGGCACCCATGCTATCAGAAATGCATTAAGCCAGTGACTAACCCATTGAAAGCCCATAAAGGCCAGTGAGCACAGAAATACAAAAAAAATTAAAATATAACCAAAAAACGATATCCTAGATGAAGGACACAATGCACTGCTTGATCCAGTGATTGAACTCTCAACCTTGATCATGAGATAAACACACTCACCATTAGTGCACATGCTTTCAATAATGAATGCTACATTATATATTACAGATCACTGCTGATCACTACATTATGACACTGATATCAAAAAGTCCTCTTGTGAACGTGACCTGGGCATTACTGTCAGCAACGATTTGCGTTGGACAAAGCATGTCTCTAAGATTGTCAAGAAGGCCGAGGGTGTCTTGGCATCACTCAGCAAGACCTTTGTTAGCCGCTCTCCAGCCATCTATTTAAAACTGTATACAGCTATGGTGCGACCACACTTGGAATTCGCATCATTAGTCTGGAACCCCTATCTTGCTCAGAACATTGACCTCCTGGAAACTGTTCAGAGACGTGCAACCAAGTGCATACCCTCCATCAGACACCTACCATACTCTGAACGCCTTGCTTCCCTGGGCATGGATTCATTGAAGCTCCGACGTCTGGCAATGGTCTTAGTGAATACCCACAAAGTTTTTAACCATCTCGCCAATTGCAACCCTGAGCGCCTCTTTGATCTCCATGTGTCTAACACACGTGGACATGCCTACAAGATCAGAAAACAGTACAGCTCCCATGACTTTCGTAGACATTTTTTCACGCTCAGAGTTGCTGAAGCATGGAACAAACTGCTTGCGTCAATTGTTAGCTGCCGAGACACTGCATCCTTTAAGACACTCATGCTTCCCGAAATACGCCAAAACTACACCTGATGTACCCCTTCCATACACATGCACACGTGTGTATCATGACTCGTGCACTGTTCATTTTACTGATGTTTGTGCATTGCCCTATGTACTGTACATGCACTTTTTTGATGAGTTGCGGTGCACCTGGGCACTGTACACAATATTTCATTATTGTTATTGTTATTATATCATGACTCATACACTGTTCATTTTCCTGACACTTTATTATTCTATGTACTATACATGCACCTTTGATGAGTTGTAGTGCACCTGAGCACTGTACACAATAATTTCATTATTATTATTATTATTATTATATACTACAGATCACTGCTGATATTAACTGGTACTTACTTTTTGACCCTAGAAAGATGAAATACAAAAGCGACTCTAAAATGAAAAATCTAGGAATACTTACTCAGCTGTTTACTTAAATGTTTAGGCAATTCTATTTGTTCATCTTGATCAAAATTTATTATGTTGATTTTCACAGTGTATTTCACCTACAGAAAGGAATTATAAAGTGTTTATAGAATAAAGCATGTTTAGAGTTAATCATGCATGCATTTTTATGGTTGTGTAAATGTTTGTTTGGATGCACATAAGTTGCTGTTGTGGTGGTTTAGAACCAGGTCAACCTTAAAATTTAAATATTTAAATATTTAAATTTAAAAATTTTATTAATTTTAAAAATTTAAATATTTAAATGAGTAACTCTAATGTAAGATGACATAGCTTAAGAAATGTCATACCTTGAACAATAACAATATATGTATATATAAACATATATGTATATATACATATATTATTATATATTATGGAATACTGTTGGCTTCTTGCTACAATACTTTCTATACCTTTCATTTATATATGTATATATACATATATATATGTGTGGGTGTGTGACCAGTTTAAAAGTGCCTCCTCCAATATACAGTGGTGGCCATAATTGAACCCTGAAACCAATGGTCACTCATACATGTTAAGTGTATGAAACTTTATTTATACTATATATATATAATTAGTATAAACATTTAACATATATTTTCCTTGCTATCAGTATTACTGACCTGGCAAGACAGGGGCCCACTTCTTGCTTACATACATTTCTGCACTCTACGGAATGGACTGGGTGCATTTCATTTTGATATCACCACTCAATGTCTTTAACACAGCTAGAAGGTCCTCATGACCCTTTGTTTGGCCAGTTTTCTATGGATGGATGCTCTTCCAACTCTATGTGGAGGGAATAGGAACTATGCCATGGGTAAGGGGCTGTGAGGAGGGAAGACATATATATATATATATATTTTAAATTAAATTAAATTAATCGACCAGGTCATGAAGGTCACGGAAAAAGTAATAGCGCAACTAATCAGAGAGAGAATTGATCTAGATGAAATGCAGTTCGGGTTTGTGTCAGGCAAAAGCACCACAGACGCTCTTTTCATAGTACGACAACTACAGGAGAAGTACCTAGCTAAAGGTAAACCCCTCTACTTAGCTTTTGTCGACCTGGAGAAAGCCTTCGACAGAGTCCCCCGCTCCATTATCTGGTGGGCTCTTAGAAAACTAGGCGTTGACGAATGGCTTGTGAGGGCTATACAAGCCATGTATAAAGAAACAGTCAGCAAGGTTAGAATTAACAACGAATATAGTGAAGAGTTTAGCGTAAAAGTTGGCGTCCATCAGGGCTCTGTTCTCAGCCCCCTACTATTTATTATTGCCCTTCAGGCTATAACAGAGGAGTTCAAGACAGGCTGCCCATGGGAACTCCTATACGCAGACGACCTGACACTCATAGCGGAATCAATGGCCGAGCTAGAGAAGAAATTCCAAACATGGAAGCACGGCCTAGAGTCAAAAGGACTTAAAATTAACCTGGCTAAGACCAAAGTTCTAGTTTGTAGGAAAGAAAACAAGGCGGCGGTCCCTTCTGGGAAATGGTCGTGCTCGGTATGTAGGAAAGGCGTAGGTAGAAACTCCATCTTATGTCCTAAATGCAAAGTATGGGTGCATAAAAGATGTAGTGGGATCACAGGTAAGCTAACTAAGAACATAGACTTTACATGTGGCCGATGTTCTGGTGCAATAAGTAGCAGCAAGTGCCCACAAAATACTAGCTCTTTCAATTGCGCAGAGGGTTCTATAGAAATAGTGGACAGCTTCCGTTACCTGGGCGATAAAATCAGCAGTGGGGGAGGGTGCTCTGAAAGTACTGTAGCTAGAGTCAGAACTGGTTGGAAAAAGTTCAGAGAGCTTATACCACTATTAGCTGCTAAAGGGTTCTCCCTAAAAATGAAAGGCAGGTTGTACAATGCCTGCATACGAACAGCAATGTTGCATGGTAGTGAGACCTGGGCATTGTGTGCAGAGGATATACGCAGACTAGAGAGGAACGAAGCTTGCATGCTCCGCTGGATGTGTAACAGTAATATACGTGAACGGCAAAGCATAAACGAACTAAGGAAAAAATTAGAGATAAGAGGGATCAGATGTTGTTTACTCGAGAGAAGGCTGCGTTGGTATGGACACGTGATGCGCATGAAAGTCGATAGCTGTATTACAAAGTGCAGGGCAATAAAGATAGACGGTAGCCACGGAATAGGCAGACCTAGAAAAACATGGGATGAGCTGATAAACTACAACCTCATACACTTACACCTCTCCAAGACAATGTCACTGGACCGTGACCTTTGGCGGTACTCAGTAACAGAGAAGACCCGCCTTGCCAGTAGGCATCTCTAACAAACTACACCCCATCCCGCCACCACCCCCACCCCATCCACACCACCCCGTTCCATGTAAAGTTATGTTGGTGCCGCGCCATCCAGGCCGAAACAAACGAGATCGTGTAGGTGTCACGACAAAAAAACACACAGTCCACGCTGTAATGTGGCCGTGTAGGCAACACGGTAAAAACCTCCCAGACCCACACTGTAAATGTGGTTGGTGTTAGGAAGGGCATCCAACTGTAGAAAACCTGCCAGACAGTCCTATGCGAGCAAGACAATCACTCTTGCCTCAAGTGGGACTACCCCCGTCCAAACCCATGCAAGCGTGGAACACGGACGTTAAACGTTGATGATGATGATGATGATGATGATTTTGCATACCTTAGTATCAGTCAGTGCTTCAATTTCATCATAAGGTAAATGTACTCTGTAAACTTCAGTTGTTTTCCACCAAAGTGGAAGACCCAGGAATACACAGATCAAGCCAATTCCAAGTGCTGCGTAAGCCTGGGTGGCTTTCTCTGTATAAAAGAAAAGATAATTACTTCTTTTAATTAAGCATATGACAAATGTTAGAAAGGAATGTTATATAATTTATTTAATCACTAATGAAATAGTTAATAAGGAAGTCTTAATGGCGTCCTTCAAAATCTCCCTCATATCACACAGGAATGTCTTCAACAAAAAGGAAGGGCACATTGAATAGAGTAGTGCTAGGTGCACTATACTAGAAAACAAAAAATGGAATGGCTTTCATTATAGGTTTGATCAATCAGGACAGATCTGGAGCTAAACAACACTAACCTTAAAGGGATAAAAAGCAAAGAAAACCGGAATTGTGCGAGAATGTAATTGGTTGCTCTTATTTCTACAACTTAAAAGCAGTGAATATTCACAAAACAACTTCATGGGTTTAGGTTTAACTTCAAGTTTCTTACATACAAAAAAGAAACTGAACTGAAGAAATTGCAATATTCTTTTTGTTTTGTTTTTCTTACACAAAGATTAAATTTTTAGACTGATCCCAACTATAAACTTGACTATTTGGTCTTCTGTTGAACCTTACTACAATTAAATCTCACGTATCTGAACATTAATTATCCCAAAATTATTTCAATATACCAATATCAAAAAGTCTTCTTGTGAACGTAAGCTGGGCATTATTGTCAACAGTGATTTGCGTTGGACAAAGCACATTGCTAAAATTGTCAAGAAGGCCAAGGGCATCTTAGCATCATTCAGTAAGACCTTTGTCAGCCACTCTCCAGCTATCTACTTAAAGCTGTATATAGCTATGGTGCATCCACACTTAGAATTTGCATCACCAATTTGCTCAGAATATTGATATATAGCCAATACACTTTTATCATTTGTTTTTATCACTGGTGAGGCCAGCAGCTTCACTGAATCTAACATTGCATCTGCTTAGATGCTCGTTAAATTGTAAAATGCATATTTTTCACAAAGCTTTATCTTCCAACATTATAAAACTCTGTTGAGACAAGTTTGTAAATACTCTCATTCCATACACCATTTTGTCAGCTTGTTATAATAATATATACTCATTATGAGGTCCTTTTTGAGTATATTGGATACTGTGATAAGTGAAAAAAAATGGAATGAGATATTTGGTGATGTGTTAAGGAAGGATGAAAATGAATGTGGAAAGAGGAAGAGGAAGATCAAGAAACACATTAACCCTTTAGCATTTAAACCAGCTGTATCCAACCAGAATTTTCTCAACTCTTTCTGATCAAATCGGCTGTAACTGGCCACTCATATGATGTTAAGGTACTGTTCTCAAAATAAATAACATCAAAATTTCATAGATTCGATATTATGTGAGATAAAGCCTTTACCGCAAGAATACAATAGTATATATAATTGTTTCTACTTTTGGCACAAGGCCAGCAACTACCCAGTGCATTACTGGTACTTTATTTTATCGACCCCGTAAGGATGAAAGGCAAAGTTAACCTCGGCGGTATTTGAACTCAGAATGGCAAGGGTCGTAACACTATGCGTCAAAGCATGGCGTCCGACCCTCTACCGATACTGCCAATCCACCACCCTAGTATATATAATGTAAATGGTAAAGGGTTAAAAATGTTGAAGGAGAAAATGAAAACCAGAAGATTGGTGAGAGCACATACAAAGGATAAGGCAAAATAGAGAAGTTTGTCATGGGACCCCAACATAGCTTTGACAGGGAAATTACCTTAAAATGCTTGTTGCCTATGACAGTATACAACATGTTATTTAGCCATTGGTCAGCTCTGATTGAACATACATAGGATCAAAAGCATTTCAGCCATGACCATCCAGTCCTTCTTTGCATGCACGCTGTATCAAATACTATATTATCCACTGTAGCATTAGACGTCGCTTTTAAAACAGTTGAGTGTGGTTTAAGAGATATTTGGCTGTTATTTCTAACATGGCGGGCGACATCCCATTGCATAAATGCATTTAAGAGATATTTTAGAAATAGAACACAGCATATTATTCTTCTTTTAGTATAGGAAATGATACGAAAAATACTAATACTGCTTATCAAATATATATATTGTTTGAAACCAGGTCAGTCCTGATCGAACAAGCATATGGACATATCAAAAAAGCTTCAGCTATGACCATCTCGAAAAAAATTATAAAAGCTGGTGTTGCTTAGCTCCATGTCAGCCCTGACCGATTAGAGATATAATGATGATGATCAAAGGTGTTCCAGTCGTGAAAATATTGACCAGGAAGAGAGAACTTAAAAGTATGCCAAAAAAGCACAGAGCTGAATGTGACAGGACGGTGTCATGGTATCCAAAGTAAATATTAGATATACAACAAAACGTCCCTCTGAACAACCGTCAGGCAAATTATTAGAGAGGGTTTCCAGTGCTCCTCGCGATACTGTTATTTTTTGCTCTGATAGCGGTTCGTTTGCCCAACCCTTTCATCTTTTGTTGTATGTGGTCCTAGATGCATTATTACCTGCTTTGTATATATTATATGAGTTTGTGTTTTCGTTCTGTAACCATCATATTATTATATTTTTCATACAACTGTGAATAAAAGATTTTTCATCTCTATTATTTTATATATATCCAGATATTTTCATTCGCGATTACATTATTTTACTTTACATGATATAACGAATATAAATATACTCAATACATCTAATTTCAGATTTATTTTCATAGGCTTTTACAATTTCAGAAATTAAAAAAAGTGTAGAAACACATAAAAATAGAGGCGATCATTTTTTTTTTTAAATCATAAATTGTAAATAAATGAAATTAAAATATTTTACCATTCTCAATACGTTTATTTTTATCCATAGCTGCTTGTTATTACCGGTGTATGAATAAGACGGTGTACAATATAAATAAGTATCCGCAGATTACGTCATCCGCTATGATTTTGAAACATTTTTGCTTCTTATGAGAATAGCGTAATTAATAAAGTATTCAAAAGTAGCAAAGATATCAGCAATTTCTTTTCTACTCTTGACCCTGTAAATATGTATTGATTAAAATACGATTAGGATGTATTTTTATTTCTTCGATATATTGATTTTATATTTGTGGATAATTACATCAACAAAATCTCCGTACAAGGCGATTTCATCCTTCCCCGCTGGGTCAGGCGCGGAAATTGACGGCCTTCGTCCTCAACACCTGAAGGGTGGTATCTCCTTATCGGCCGGTGACGCCGGACTCGAGCTCTTGGAGAGTCTAACTCAGTTTGGGAATCAGTTCTCTTCAGTGAACGTTCTCCCGTTCATCCGCCCACTGTTCTTCGGTGCGAAGATATTTGGTCTCACCAAGCCCAACGGGGACCTGCGCCCCATTGCGGTTGGCTGCACACTTCGCCGCCTCACTGCAAAGGCGTGTTTGCTGTTGGTCTCCGACTCACTGGAATTTTCCCCCATCCAGCTGGTGGGGGGGGGGGGTACCAAGTTGGGATGTGAGGCTGCTGTCCACGCTACCAGCGCATCTACCAACTTGCCCTCCTCGTCCCCAAGGTCATCCTCAAACTTGACCTCAAGAATGCATTTAACTCCGTCAGCCGCGACATCGTTCTCGGCTCAGTAAGAGAGAGGGTCCCACAACTCTACCACTTTGCTTGGCAGGCGCTATCGGGAGCCCTCCTACCCCTCTTTCGGTGACCAAATCATCACCTCTGCCTCAGGAGTCCAACAGGGTGACCCACTCGGGCCCGCTCTGTTTGCACTGGGCATTGATGACGTCACCAAGATGGGGGTTGAGTTGGACCTCAATGTCTGGTACCTCGACGACGCCTGTTTGGGGGGAACTCCGGATATGGTTCTCGCCACTGCCAACAAGATGGTTGAGGGGCTCCAAATGTGAGCTCTGGATCCTCAACCACCCGGCTTCTCAACAGCAACAGCTAATCGACATGTTTGCAGAGTCCTTCCCTTCCATCGCGGTCCCTCCCCCGTCGGCTTGGTGCTCCTTAGGAGCCCCAATCACAGACATGGCCTTCGAGTCAATCTTCCAATCGAAGATGGTTGGCCTTGAGCAGCTATTGAGGAATATTGAAGTTATCGAACCTCATCAAGGTTTCTTCATACTCAAGAACTACATGTCTATTCCTAAGCTTATGTATCTGCTCAGGGTCAGCCCCTCTCATAGATTTCCGTCCTGCCTCCAACGCTTCGACGACCTAATCTTCGAGAGACTCGAGTGCCTGGTCAATTTTAGACTCTCTCCAGAGTCCCTGCGTTGCCCAAGCAATTTTGGGGTCTTGGTTTTCATAAGTGTTCGTCCCTCTCTCTCCCCTGCTTCCTTTCCTCCACCCACGCTTGCTCCACACTGGTGAGCAGCATCGTCTCCTCTCCAACATGGACTAGTTCCAACAGGAAGTTGGGTAAAGCTCTCCAGCAATGGAGTGAGTTGGGCTTGTCTCTTCCTGAGAAGGTGGAGGACAGTCGAAGTCAGAGAACTTGGGACAGCATAAGTTCGAAGGTCACCTTCGACTCCCTCTTCGTCCAGTCAGATCAGTTTGCAAGGTGCCGCTTACTATCTGCCAGCGCCAAATACTCAGGCGACTGGGTTGATGCCCTACCCGTGGCCAGCGTTGGTGGCTTACTCAGCCTGGACGAACTTCGTGTCTCCATCGCCCTCAGAGTGGGAGCTAACATCTGCATGGGTTTGAGGTGCCGATGCGGCAAACTCCTCGACTCCACAGGCCTCCACGGTCTTTCTTGCCGCCTGAATGCCAGCCGCTTCGCGCGTCACACAGAGCTAAACCTCATTCTGAAGAGAGCTTTGGCCCGGGCGAATATTCCCTCAGTCTTGGAACCATCTGGGTTGTCCAGAAGTGACGGCAAAAGAGCTGACGGCCTTACCCTGTGCCCCTGGTCGAGAGGCAGGTGCCTTGTCTGGGACGTCACTGTTAGTGACTCTTTTGCTCTTTCCCACATCCTGGATGCAGCGGTTAGGACGAGGGCCACAGCTTCCGCAGCCGAGCGGAATAAGACCCTCAAATACTCTGATCTGTCGGCTAGCTACATTTTTCAGCCTGTGGCTTTCGAGACATTTGGGGGAGTCTGGCCGCCGACTGCGTGATTCCTCTCTTCACTGGAGGCTCGCCTAATAGAGGTAATTGGTGAATCTCGCGAGGGCACTTGGCTATTTCAGCGCACCACCGAGGCAACGCTGCGAGTGTGCTGGCTTGCTTCAAAAATCATTAGAGAGGTTGCCCAGTACCCCTCGCGACGTTGCTGTTGTAGCGGTTGTCTCCCTTGTTTTGATTGGGATCTAGACGGGAAGTGGAACCCTTTCTGCAACTTCCGGTCAGAGCCCTATAAAACTAACAACTTTAAGCTTCCTTTCTCTCTTTGCCTTTTCGGCACCTGGTCAAGAGCCTCTCATTTGGCTCTGCCATTAATTTGGCCAACAGGCGCCTGGCCTTAGCCAGGCGCCCTCTGCCAGCCGCGTTTGCCTGGCAATCAAAACGGTAACTACTAACTTTGTTTCATTCTAACATCTATCTTTGACATGTCAAGTATTCTATCTACCGTTAATTAAATATTATATACACAAACATTGTCTCGTTTTGTTACATTCATACAACCAGTAATTTCGCTAAATTGGTGACCCCGACGTGATACGAACACGCAGTCGTTCATCGCTATAAGTGGTCACCCCCAAAAAAAGAAAAAAATAGCACATCTGGTTTTGTGAGTAACATTACGAATACACAGCAAATTTAGCGACAAACTATGAAAATACTCAAGGACACGCACACACGCACATGTGGAATTCGCACAGACATACTTTTTCTCTCACGCATCAATTAACTGTCGCATTTCACCAATATATATATATATGTTTCTCGTTTCTTACAACGAACACTTTCAAAACAAAAAAAACATTTCACGATATATATATATATGTTTCTCGTTTCTTACAACGAACTCTTTCAAAACACACAAAAAAAAAAAAAGAAATTTGATATTCTTTAAAAAACATTTCAACAGGAACATTTATTTTCGATGAACCATTGCCTTTTGTTCTTCGTTTTCTTCATCGTTCAAGTTTTTTGTTTTTTTCCAAAGTTCACACCTATAATTATGCTGATTGAAGCCTTTCTTTTTCATCATTGTCACTTTCAAAATTGCACTATCATTTTCTCGCGCGTTAGAAATATTTTTTTTTCAACCTTGTATTGGCACGTGTAGGCAGCATAAATTCTCGATTCACTGAGATGTCTCTACTCACAGACAGCCGCACGCCATTTATCACCAGGGATTCTTCAGCCTTAAGCTATATTCTTCTATTTGCCGGTTTATAAATTTACAATGTAAATTTACCGTTGATAACCGCGCATTTATTAAGAATGCTTATTTCTCTGGTCGCTGGCCTCTTGACCCTTCCAGGTCAACGCATTCTCAACATCGACCATCAACTTCGGCTGCTATTTCTAGCACTTTGCGCAACTCATTTTTTTCTAAAAAAAAATTTTTTTACTGTGAATTTAAACACCGAATACGCTCACTCAGCGAGACAACAGCAGCAGCAACAGCAACAGCAATACATCAATACAGCCAGAGAATTTATTTTTGCAGCACTCTTCCTGTGAGAAAATCCATTCGGAGGTTGGAAATTTCACGATATACCACAGAACAGAAACCACCTGCATTCATTCTCTGGAACACACTTTCTTTCCTGCTGTCATGTGATTGCACACCTGTGAACTATATTTTGAACTTTGAGCTCTTCTATTACTTTTACTTTATTACATTGTATCTTTGGGTGATGGATAGATGGATGTCCAGTCGTTCTCTGGCCAAGAGCGGTTGGCTACCTTGATATCTATCATTGATTTTTCCAAACATTCTTTTGTCGTAATTTTCATGCCTGTTACAACATTCTCGCCAACTTGCTACATATTTTCATTTCGATTTTTATACACTAAAATTCTGGCGGGAGGTTATGTAGCGGTTGTCTCCCTTGTTTTGATTGGGATCTAGACGGGAAGTGGAACCCTTTCTGCAACTTCCGGTCAGAGCCCTATAAAACTAACAACTTTAAGCTTCCTTTCTCTCTTTGCCTTTTCGGCACCTGGTCAAGAGCCTCTCATTTGGCTCTGCCATTAATTTGGCCAACAGGCGCCTGGCCTTAGCCAGGCGCCCTCTGCCAGCCGCGTTTGCCTGGCAATCAAAACGGTAACTACTAACTTTGTTTCATTCTAACATCTATCTTTGACATGTCAAGTATTCTATCTACCGTTAATTAAATATTATATACACAAACATTGTCTCGTTTTGTTACATTCATACAACCAGTAATTTCGCTAAACTGTCTTTTGTTCTGGTGTTGGCTAGGTTGTTCACCCCTTCCTTTACATTTTCTTTAATATTGTAACATTAAAAGAATATATCTTTCTGAATGAATCGGGAACTATTTATAATGTTACCGAAGGGTTTGTAATGTTATTTATGTATATATTTAAAACATATTTGTTATGTTATTCTACTGTAAATTAATTTTTATGCTCTGTTTATATTTTGATTCTGAAAGAATTGCCAACGATTTGTAATGTTATTTATACAACTATGAATAAATTTACTAGTATGTTAGAATATTTACAACCGCAAAAAAACAAAAAAAAAAGTTTCAATACAAAGCAAGTCTTTGATTTCCGAATGGTTAAACGTCAGCAGAAGGACACCCAGGTAGAAGAGGATTAAAGAGAGGGAAAGAATGGAAATATGACGAAAGAGAGAGAAAATGGGGAAGTGGGAGAAGAAAGGGAGAAGAGGCAAAGGGGGTAGAGGAATGTAGTGGAAAGGGGGAAAGAGGGAGAAAGAGTGGGAAAAAAAGGAAATGGAGGAAAGAGATTGAAAGGAGAAAGAGGGGAAAAGAAGGGGAAAGAGAGCTAAAGAGGAAGAGGGAAGGGGGAAGGTACAGAAAGAGCAGAATAGAGGGTGAAAGGGGTAAAGGAAAGGGAAAGAGCAGGGAGAAAGGGTCAAAGAGACGGAAAGAAGGGGGGGAAAGGGGGTAGGGGGAAAGGGGGGATGGAAGGATAGGAAAATGAGGAACAACAACGACAATAATAAATATGCATCTATCCATCTGCAACCACAGACCATATATATAAGCTATCTGATCATTCAAGATAAGTTAGAACTAAAATATTTAATACATAACATATTAAAAAGCTAACTAGAACTAATTATAGAATAAGGAAAACTGACAATCATTATCATCATCCTCATTTAACATTTGTTTTTCCATGATAGCATGGGCTGGACGAATTCTTACAGACCAAATCAGTATTTAATTAGAGTTACTGTCCTCCCAGATTGGCTGGTATGGGATGGAGAACACATTTCACTTACATGTGTTCTGGTTTTGCCAGTATTTTTATGGCTGTATGTTATTCCTATCACCAACCACATTTGAGGGTGTAGTAAGTGCATTTTTTTTTTTTTTTACGCCACACTAGAGAAGTTAAGGCATGTGGCCTAGTGGTAAGGGTGTTGGACTTAAGATCATAATGTTGTGGGTTCGATTCCTGGGATGGGTTGCATGTTGTGTGATTGAGCAAAACACTTCATTTCATATTACTCCAGAATACTCAGCAGAAAATGAGCATCAGAAATAGCTGGGGGTTGAACCCTGCAATGGGCTGGCTTCCTGTCCAGGAGGAAGTCCTGAACTCTCAGTCACTTCACGCTATGAAACTGGGATAAACATTGGCCTAACGAGCCTTCTGGCTTACAGACTAGAGACTAAAGAAGTTGCTGTGTTGTGTATGGGGAGCCCTCTCAAGTCTATTAGGTACTGCTTCTGTGGATGGAATCCCTTCCTAATACAAACCACTTTACAGAATGTGTTGGATACGTTTTATCATGGTCTCAGCACCAGGTTGTCAGTCATAGGCTCAACTGAAGGTCTTTCTCTACTCTATGAGGAAGGTAAGAATGACAATAAGCAAAACATGGGCAGGAGAGTGACAAGTAATGTAATGAGTTTATGACAAGAGTCAGGTTTTAAATCATCATCATCATCATCATCACCATCATCATCATTTTTATTTTTTACATCCTTTCTTCCACGATTGCATGGGTTGGATGGGTACTTTTCAGCACAGCATCTCTCCACTCACTGCGTTTCTTTGTCATCTCCTCAGTGAGTCTCAGCAACTTGAGGTCAGCTCTCACCACCTCTGCCCAGGTCTTTCTTGGTCTACTTTTTCTGTGGCTTTCCATCCACTAGTACTTCATCACCCATTGATCATCATTCATGCACATCACAATGCAGTCTTCTCTCCTGCACACCACCTCAGATTCCTCTTAAACCCAGCTTCTCCCTCAGTTCATCCAAGCTCTGCCTGTCTCTCACATTTATGTTGCACATCCAACAAAGCAAGGCTGCTTCATTTCTCTCCAGTCTACGCTTGTCTTCTGTCCATGTTTCATCACACTTCACACACAGACATCATACAGTCAACCTGTTGTACATAGGCAGAAACCTTTTGTTGTCATCAGTGGGAGTAGCTCTCTAAACTACTTTCTATCCTTATTCTAGTTATCATGCTCTCAGAGCACCCTCCTCCACTGCTGATCAAATCACCTAGATAGCAGAAGCTGTTAACTACTTCTATTGACCCTTCCTGTGACTTGAAGAGATTTATATCACTGTCAATCTTCCTTTTGATTACTCCTGTGCATCTACATCCAAAGTTTCCCTTTCCTTTTAGTCTACCCGTTATGCTACTACATCTCTTGTGTACCCATGATGTGGGTGAGAATATATGTCATGGGTGTAAGACAGGTGTGGTGGAATTTGACAGGGCGATGAGAGTGGAGGTGATCCTGGCAATAGTGGGAGGGTGTACATTGCCTGTGAGAGTAGTTTCTAAGGAACAACAGTAGTGGAAGAGGGGTCAAGTCACATTTTTATGCTGGCTAACAAGTCTTCTTCAGCACCTGGTCCTCATGGATCTTTATCATTTGTCATGAGATCTAACTTTTTAAGCTCTGGCCATCATTAATTCCTCTCATGTCTTCCTGTCTGTCTCTTCTGTGAGTCCCATCTACTGAGATTTCTCTGCATTTCTTTATATAGATGTAATTTTCCATACACATCAGTCTTTTCTCTTGCACACTACATTGGATTCTTCTTAGGTCTAGTATTATTCTCAGCTCATATATACTGCCATGCACACTAATGTTAAACATCCATTGGAGCATACTTACTTCATTTCTTTCTAGCCATTGCAAGTTTTTTTGCAATCAAGGCCTATTTCTCACCACGATGTAGCATTGCAGTTCACATGCAGGCATCCACTCACCCATACACACACAGGCATGCGACCAAGTGAATACCCTACATCAGGCATCTATCATACTCTGAATGCCTTGCTTCCCTGGGAATAGACACATTGAAGCTCCGATGTTTGTACATTATTCTATATACTATACATACATCTTTGATGAGTTGTAGTGCAGCTGAGCACTGTACACAATTTCATTATTATTATTATAAACCTCTTTTATGGTGGATTGGCAGTATTGGTAGAAGGTCGGACGCCATGCTTTGACACATAGAGTTACGGCCCTTGCCATTCTGAGTTCAAATCCCGCCGAGGTTAACTTTGCCTTTCATCCTTACGGGGTCGATAAAATAAAGTACCAGTAATACACTGAGTAATTGCTGGCCTTGTGCCTAACGTAGAAACAATTATTATAAACCTCTAAATGAATATTTCTACATACACCTTTTTCAATAGCAACTCCTTCTCATCAAACAGCATGAGTTTCACCAGGCTAAATGTTATGATCCCAAGCTAGCCTCATTAACATATCTAGCACATGCTGTAACACAGTAAATTGACCATATTAATGTGTATGTCTTACACTGTGGATTGGTTGCCTCTTATCAAACCACCAGCACAGGAGAGGTTATCCAATGTGGGATGACTAAAGTCCTCTCTTACCTACTTCCTTTCTTATTAACAATGTCCCCTGAGACAAATAGCCTTTATTATGACTTAATAAATTCCCCTTTTCCTCATATACATGAGGAAATGTATCCACTGCACACTGTTGGCGATAGGAAGGGCATTCATCCTTAGTCTACCTGCCTAGGGGAACAGTTACTCTGAATAAGACCTAATGCAAGATAATGAGGAATGTTGAGTTTTCCTTAATTGAACCTCTCTAGTGCTGATGACATGATAAAATACATCCCATACACTGTTATGCATCAAACCATAGAAACCAAGAAAGGGTTGACTATATACATTTTTCTCAATGACTGACAAAAATGGAAATAAGAAAACTCAGAGAAGCAATAAAGGAAAGCCTCAGCTTTGAATAAATCTCTACATCGGTTGAATATGTTTTTTTCTCCACATTCACAATTAAAATACATTTATCATCATTTTCTATATTGAAACACACACACACACACATATATATATATATATTTATAATATATTATAAAGAAAAAGAAGTATAAAAGCAAATTTTAGTAGAGATTTTAATAATCTTTGAGAACATGGTTACAAACATATTAGGCAAGAAACCCAAATTATTGGAAACAGTCAGGTGTTTGTTTTCCTTTTTCGTGGATTTTTTTTTTAATACTTTTTCCTGCAATTTTTATGTTTAACCAGAAGAAAATATATTTTGGAAATTTGAAAGCCTAACATAGGTTTATATAACAGTATCATTAACAATGAAGCAAAAGTTGAAGAAAAACAAAAGTTTATTGATTTGTAATGAAGAAATGAGGAGTTACAACTAATTTTGTTAAGATGTTAAAATAGTGGACCAAGGTGAAGAGTTGGAAGTTCATATTAAGTTACTAAAGTTGAATCTGTTACAACTAAGATACTTAAACCTTCTTGGTTTTTCTTAGGTAAACCAGGCCAGACCATGCTATCAGTAAACAGGTGTTGTTTAGCCCCGAGTCAACTTTTCATTGAGTAGATATAATCAAAAATATTCCAGCTAAGGCCATTCCATTTGTTTAGGGCCATCTAAGACTACATTATTTAGTGTGCCCTTTGCTTTTTTCAAGATGGTGGGGTGGATTATAGGAGATTTAGCTGCTATTTCTAGCAGATCGAGTGATCATTTATAGTTTTCCAAACAGTAGTACTACCGATGTGGAGAGTTTATTATTGCAAAAACAGGAAGCACATTGTAATTAATGGATGTTTTATTGGTTTGCTGTACTGCGGTATGTACACATCTTCATATATACTCATAATAGCTCTTTTTCAACACAACACATCACCTCCATGCTCAAAATGTAGCACAATATGAATGAAGAAAGAAGTAACAAAGTGAATTTATTACTATAGGAGAATAAAAGAATCAATTAGGTTTGTTTGAAAAGAGCAAGGGGTTGTTGTAATCTCCAAGTCATGCCTGATTGAGTAAAATTATGCTCAAAAGCATTCTAAACATGACATTCTTGTCTATTTTCTTTAATACAGAAGTTTTTACTCCAGATTACATCAACTAATGTGTCCTTTGTTAGAAATGTTAACAAAGAAAGAGTGATTTGAGGGAGAATTGGCTGCTATATCTAGCGGAATGAATGACCATGTAGAGACTCCTTCAATCATTAAAAGAGCAAGAGATAAAAGGTCACTGTTACAGGAAACAAATTCATATACAAGAAGGATAACATTGGAAAATTCAGTCTTAACAAAAAGAAAATATCAATGTCACTGTATAATGTCTCTTTTTCACTTTCCTTTGGCCATAACCTTCATTCTTTGTCAAACATACATTTCTAAGGGCCTTTATTTATGTATGTGTATTCTATTTATATAGGGTTTTCTAAGATGTTAGGTATATTTGAAATAAGAATTATTACTTAGATAGGCAGAATCTTTAGATACTCAGACAAAATGCCTTGAGGTATTTAATCATTATCATTTATGTACTGAGTTCAAATCCCAAAGTTAGCTTTGCTTTTCATCCTTCTTGTGTCAATAAAATAAAGTACTAGTCAAGTAGTGGGGCTTAATTTGATCAATTCACCTCCTTCTCACAAATGTATGACCATATATTATTATTATTAGTGATAGTAGTAACAGTAACACTGTTGCATCCCTGAAGAAATAATTTACTGAATCAAATGAAGTACATTCCTGGAAATTACTTTATCAATCCAAGAGAGATGAAAGGAAAATTCATTTCATACTTCCTTTAATCTCATAAAAAAAAAAAGCAGAGATTTCCCTGATCCAATATACAAAAAAGACATGTTAACAGCTCACTATTAGAATGATAATCTTTTAAAGGCGATTTCTGATTGAGGAAATATTCCAAATATGAGAGATCCAAAATTTCAAAATTGTATTTGTCATTATTTTTAAAGAATAAGATTTAGTCTCACAACCAGGTGATCTTTCTGCAGAAAGTTTCCAGGCTCAGTGTGATTAAGAGAAAGAAGGAATGGCAGAAGAGGAAGATAGATATCCAAAGAGAGTAAGAAAAATTTGTTTTTTGATAAAGTATTAATTATAACAATAATCAACAGCTTCTGTGAAGCTTATCTATTAAAATCTTTTTTATACACTGGTACTTTTCTGTGTGCAACATGTGAAACATCTAGCTACAAGCATGGCTATATTATTAAAAATTTCACTTCACAATCAAGAGGTCCTAAATTTCTTGGGCAAATATATTTATCATAGCTCAAGGTTGACCAAAGCCTTGCCAGTGAAATTGGGTAGAAAATCTACGAACGCCTCTTAGATGGACTGTTGTATATTGTGTCATTGAAATTTGGCTTGGAAATTTATTTTAAGGGTACATGTGTCTGTAGTATACTCAGCCAGTTACATGTTAATTTAATGAGTCAGATGTTCAGCTGATCAAATAATTATATACCCTTGCCAAAAGAAACAGAGGATCCATCATATAAGCTGTATAATTTCATTTTTTTCACCAACTTTCTTTTTTCAATGAATTTCAACAATAATCCTTTAAAAGAAAATTTTAAATATAAATGATTACAGTTAATCATTCTTAGATAAACATTTCTCTCTAGTGATGGACTGAGAAAAATACTACACACTCTTATCATTTTAGTCAAATAAATATAAAATGTATATAAAATTAAGTGTACAATCCAGGCAAACAACAATGATTTCAGTGGATTTGAACTCAAGACTCATAGGCTGATAATTCACAATACTTTATCAACTTATCCAAATTGCCTCTTCACAAAGGTTATTCTTCCTTATAGATGTCTGAAAAGTATGTTTTATTGTAGTATCTTCCAAAATAGAACATAAATCACTGAAAAATTACTATGAAAAATAACAGACAGAAGAATCTACAAAATTATATAAAATATAATAAATATTATTTTGACTAAGGATTGCTGATTTCTTTGTTTGATTTGTCTAAGTTTTAATGTTTAGTCTCACATCATTTGTATTATTACTGGTCATGTTTCATATTTGGTTGGGCACACATATTTCATAGAAAGCTAAAGTTGAAATGTCATAAATTACCATATCATTTAAACATTGCTCAAGATAGCTTATATTGTACAATCATCCAGTGGCAAGCACACACACAAAAAGAATTTACATTAGACTATGTATGAGTATAGAATCTTACTTATATACATGACATATCTTTCAATGACTATTTAATACCTAATGGTAAGGTGTTGGACTTATGATCATAATGTGGGTTCAATTCCTAGACTGAGTTGTGTGTTGTGTTCTTGAACAAAACACTTAATTTCACATTGCTCCAGTATACTCAGCTGAAAATGAATACTAGCAATAGCTGGAGGGTTGACTCTGCGATGGACTGGCAGCTTGTCAAGGGGGAGACTTGTACTCCCGTCGCTTCATGCCTCAGAAACAGGGATAAGTACCAGCCTCAAGACAGACTTTAACTTTTAACATAAACCCTCAGCTTTAGAGGATTGCTATTTTTTTCTTTTTGTTATAATAAATAAAATCCTGATTTTTAACAAGGGAGTTCTATATTTTTTAGAATTCTATATAATTGATTTCTAACTGTGGCACAAGGCCACCCATTAAAATAGATTAGTCAATTATATTTAGCTCAGTACTTCACTGGTATTTGTATTATCAGCACCATCAAGATTTAAATTAGTATGTAAAAATATGAGACTAAATACCACAAAATATCATGGCTACCATGCTACCAGTTCTTGGAATATTATCAATATGAATAAGGCAGTGAACACAGTTAAGATAATAATAGGCCCTCCCTTTGGTCATAGCTGACCTTGGGTTGGTACCTGAACCCGGAAGGTTCGTATCTACGGTGCAGGATTAGGCAAGGTTTTCCATTTGTAGAAAACCATCAGTGGCCAATGCATGACAATCTTTCCTATCCATGCTACTGTTTTCCAAGAGAAAGTCAAGATGCCAATATAACTTGACTCCAGTGACATTTCAGAACTCAGAATGCAAAGGTCTATAAAAGATACTACTAGGCATCATGTTTGATGCTCTAACAATTCTGCCAAACCATTGCCTTGTACTGGGACTTCATTGACCCTGAAAGGTACAGTTAGCTGTAGCTGTATTCTAACTCAGTGCAGAGAACCACTTAATCTAATGCTCTAAAGACTGCAAAATTGATGAGCTAATAGAGCATAATATTAATTAAAAATAATTATAATCACATGTTCCTTCTTTAAATTTGACTTTTTAACATTACATTTCTATAGAATGAGACTAAATTTCTGGGATGTTTTTGTAATTTATCTCTCACTGCTAATCTTAGAACAGAAATGAGGTTAGATACCTTGCACAGGGGGATACTAGAACAGTAGTAAGATTTGAATTATTTATTACTAAAGCCCAATACCTAAACCTCACAACCATTGAGTCTCATATCATAAATGAATAATATTCAAATTTAGTAAAAGTTCATTTTTAAGTACAAATCTTGCTGGTGTCAACATTGCCATTTTCACCCTATCATAATCTGATACAAGTCCCAATAATACACTTCAGTCAATTCGATATATTATCCCCACCTGCAACACTTACTAAAAATCATCAGAGTGACTAAGAAATCAATAACTGTGAAATATTTCAGGAATAATATCACCCGTCAAAAATGATCAAGAATTGCAAGGAAGGTTCTTGATTAAATATCCTTATATTCTTCCTAGCCACAAAACAATTTTAAAAAGACACTTATTCTTTACCTTAACTCTATATTCTTTAAAATACTATCAACAATAGTTTTGTTTTTACATCTGCTTTTCCATATTGGTATGGGCTGGATGAGACATTTTGGGGTATTTGCTGGGATATCCTTCTTGAGGCCAATGCTTACATATCGTTTAAAGTATAGTACTTATTACACAGACCTTCACCAGTCAAACTTCTAAGCGATGAGACATAAACAAATGGCACTAGTATTTCTAAGCAATTCCAATATGAAGACAGAGGTGGAGACAAACATATATTTATCATATATAGTTATGTAAAGTCCCCGTACCACCCATGTTGGGATTTTTTAATTAATTCATGTAAAAGTTGACTAGTCCTTCACAGACAACAGATCAACATTTGTGAATTAAGGTATTATACTGAACATTTATGATGAGGAAATCAATTTTACTACACTATTATGTAAAAATATTTTGACTTTTCTGTGAGCAAGACATGGTTACCTGACCTGGCATTGCTCACAACAGGATAACTCATCTAACCTATGCCAGCGTGGAAACATGGACGTTAAACAGTGATGATGATGATGATGATATATATATGTATATATATGATGGATTTCAGTATTTTCTATCAATGACATTTCACTTAGTAGGCATTGAATAGTTTGAGGCTATTATAGATGACATTTCACAAAGGTATATAAAGTGAGACCAAACCCTACACCACATACATGGTTGCAAAACAAACCTCTTAACTACACAACCACACCTGAATTTGTTTTATGTTTACCCCAACCTGTCACAGTAATATAAGGTAAAGTTGATCTAAACCCCAGCAAAATTTAACAAAATACAAAA
Source organism: Eledone cirrhosa (assembly GCA_964016885.1). Classification (NCBI taxonomy): domain Eukaryota; kingdom Metazoa; phylum Mollusca; class Cephalopoda; order Octopoda; family Eledonidae; genus Eledone; species Eledone cirrhosa. The sequence goes on from OZ024745.1 coordinate 58,527,324, forward strand.
AACATAATTTTTTTTCTTAAATACTGTCTCAGCTGATTCCATTGCAATGAGAATTTTAATAGTAAGATATGATTCATAAGATTTGTTTGTTAACCCTTTAGCATTTGCATTACTCTATATTTAGTATTGTATTTTTGCGATAAAGACTTTATCTCACAATATCGAAGCTATGAGATTGATATTATTCATTTAGAGAACAATACCTTAACATCAGAATGAGTAGCCAGTTATGGCCAGTTTGAACAGGAAAAGGTGAGAGAATTCTGGCTGGATACAGCCAGTTTAAATGCTAAAGGGTTAATGTAAAGCAAATGGAAAGCTGTAGCATTGACAGAAATAGTTTTAAATTGGTTCCAGAACAAAGTTGCTTATTTGGTTTCCTAAGTACTACTATCACAACAGCCACACACACACACTAATTAATCTAATAATAATTATTATTATTATTGCACATAATATTTGTTGAAATAAACAACAGTTTAATACATTCTTAATTTTGATGCATTAATAATCGATTATTTTACAGATACATCACACACACACACAAACAGATACAGACACACATTTGTTTGAAGCTAATTGTTCACTGTCACTACTGTAGCAAGAGTTGCCTCCCTTGTGACCATCACATCAACAATAAAGTAACCCTCTCTAGACAGGAAGTAGCTGGAGTTGCTTCCCGTTGGGGTGGCAGAGTCCTTTTTGTCACTTCCGCCCCAGGACCTATAAAGGGAATAAATTCCAGCTCTCTCTCTCTCATTTGCATTTCGGCTCCTGGCCATTCGCGTTCGTCTGGCAACCCTAAAATGGCCTCTTCCGAGCTAACTTCAAAACGGTAACAAATAACTTTACTTCATTCTTTCATCTACTACTCATTGACTTGTCAACTATACTATTCTACATAACTGCAAATTATTAATTAAACTTTATAAACACAAACCACGTCTCTTGTTATATTCATACAATCCAGTATTTTGTTATAAGTATCACGTCGGGGTCACCACTTATAACAAAATACTGGATTGTATGAATATAACAAGAGACGTGGTTTGTGTTTATAAAGTTTAATTAATAATTTGCAGTTATGTAGAATAGTATAGTTGACAAGTCAATGAGTAGTAGATGAAAGAATGAAGTAAAGTTATTTGTTACCGTTTTGAAGTTAGCTCGGAAGAGGCCATGTTAGGGTTGCCAGACGAACGCGCCTGGCCGAAATGCAAATGAGAGAGAGAGAGCTGGAATTTATTCCCTTTATAGGTCCTGGGGCGGAAGTGACAAAAAGGATTCTGCCACCCCAATGGGAAGCAACTCCAGCTACTTCCTGTCTAGAGAGCGTTACTCTATTGGTGATGTGATGGTCACAACAAGGGAGGCAACTCTTGCTACACTACTCAAAGATTTTCATCACCTGCCACATATCAACAAAAAGATGTCATCTCAATGTTTCAACATGAAAATAAACTGTAATACTGTAGTGAATCAACAGCTTGGAACAAACAAATAAACTCTACTATATGTATTGAGTACTTTTACTCCAGTTTGTTAACTCAAATGTGTGTGTAGGAGAGTATATATATATATATATATAATATATATATGTGTATAATTTGAAATGAAAACAAAACAAAGTATTATATAATAAATGAAAAAATATAAATCTGACTAGAATCATTCTAGTATGGAAGAATATTTAATATAAAAAGAAATGTAGTCATGGATAGAGGGAGGAATAACATTGCATTCTTTTGAGTAAATGTAAGAGACATTACTGACGGGGCATTATATATATATATATATATATATATATATATAATGTAGTAAACAAGGGAAAGCAACACGAGAGAACAATACAGTACAACAATGGTATATAGTTTATATAGTTGGAGCTTTAACATTCCAGATACGAGTACTTTATCAAAAGATGGAAAAAGAGAGAAGAAAGGATGTTTGGGAAACAGAAGCAACAGGTGGAGAGGAGAAAAAGCATGTCGTAGTTAGACAGCCATCTTAGAAAAGGAAAACCGAATTCAGAACAAAGGTAGATTGTATGTGTGTGTGTGTATATATATATACACAAACGTGTGTTTTATGTATGATCATACATAAAGTTCAACCATTTATCGAAAAGTACTCAATACGTATATATAAAGTATAACATTATTTTTTAAACAAAAGATTGACAGTAACGTATTCACGGATGGACACACACATAGACATAACTAAAGAAATGATACGGAAGGGCGGGGAGATAACTCTGCAATTTTAAATAAAATAAAGTTACTCTTGAATGCTTTGAAGATGTGTGCGTGTTTGTGTATGTTTATTTATCTGTATGTTTATGTTTGAATTCTGTTGAGTAGCTGCACGCCAGTCCTGACTGAGCAAGCCTATAAGCAAAGGGGTTCCATCCATGACCTCCCTTCTTTATCTTAGGCACAATGCACCGAAAAGCACATTATCGAATGTGTTCATTTTTTTTTCACAGTTAATGCGTAATTTTAGGGATATCTGGTTGCTATCTCTAGCAGGCCCAGCAACTGCTAAGAGCTTTTGTTTTGTTCTAAGTCTGTTTTATACAGTTCCATTTGGTTTTTGTTGTGTTTATTTTTTCCTTTTATCATTTCGTCTTTATAAATATCACATATAGCTCCAAGGTGTTTCACAAAGTCGTCCGAGTAATTGCTGCATACTGTTTAACAAAGGCAATAGCTGAAAGTTCCTTGCAAAATTCTTCCAGAACAATGACAGCAGACATTTCATTGAAGGTTTCTGTGTCCATACTGCAGAGGAAAAGAAAAGAGAAATATTAATGAAATACAAACCTCTAACAAGATGTCTAAACAATTTAATAACGTGTGTGAATGTGTGAGAGAGAGAGTGTGTATGAGTGTGTGTGTATGTGTGAGAGAGTGTGTGTGTGAGAGAGAGAGAGAGAGAGTGTGTGTGTGTGTGTGTGTGTGTGTGTGTGAGAGAGTGTGTGTGAGAGAGAGAGTGTGTGTGAGAGAGAGTGTGTGAGAGAGAGAGTGTGTGTGAGAGAGAGAGTGTGTGTGTGAGAGAGTGTGTGTGTGAGAGAGTGTGTCTGTCAGAGAGAGTGTGTGTGTGTGTGAGTGTGAGAGTGTGAGTGTGAGTGTGAGTGTGAGTGTGTGTGTGTGTGTGTGTGTGTGTGAGAGAGTGTGTCTGTCAGAGTGAGTGTGTTGGCTTACATGGAGTTTAGTAAAAAAAATTCAAAATTCATTTGAATTCAATAAACCAAAACTGAATGGTGCAAGAATTAATTCTGCATCTTTAAAAATCTGAATGGTGCAAGAATTAATTCTGCATCTTTAAAAATGATGAGCAGTATAGTAGACCTGCCAACCTCTAAAATCCCAAACGGGGAGTACCATGAAAAAAAAGGGCCACAAACGGGGAGAAATGAGGCAAAATGGGGAGATTTTACATAATGAAAGCTATACCCATTTTCTCAAGAGAAGACATCTCTCGCCTACCTTAAAGTGGGTAAAAGATATGTCCGTTGGATGAAGAGAGTTGACAGGTCTGGTATAGCAGCAAATTGGCAGAGTTGTTAGTGTTGGATAGGATACTTTGCAATATGTTTTCTGATTCTATGGGTGCTGTATCGGTTGAGTGTCAGCTAAAATATAATTTCTGTATTTGTTCTGATCATTTTACATTCTGAGTTCAAATCCCACCAACTTTGCCTTTCATCTTCTGGATTTGATAAGATTAAGTATCAGTCAATTTTACCACATAAGTGGGCCACATACTAGGTGAAATAAATGCCAGGACAGAAAAAAAAAGCAGTGGTGATTACTAGGGAGAGGAGTAATAGATAGTATAGACAGATAGATATGTTTAGAAGAGGTCACACTCTTGAAAACACCAATCTTCTGGTTATCCTTTTTATCCACAGTTTTTTTCTGCAGATACTGACCAGTAAATATTCATAAGGGGAGAAAAAAAACCATGTGTTGTAGTTAGACAGCCATCTTAGAAATGGGAAACTGCATTCTAAATTTTTGTAAAGTTTAAAACTTGAACAAAAGGTTAGATACAGTTGAAATGTAAACAAAGAATGAAAATTTTACTGAAGCAATGCAAAAGTATGGCTTCCACCTCAGTAGTCAATGATAAAAATAATGATTTCTACTATAGGCACAAGGCCAGTAATTTGGGGGAGGGAAGAGTTGATTAAACGCCCCCAGTGCATTACTGGTACTTTATTTTATCAACCCTATTTAGGATGAGAGGCAAAGCTAACTTCGGCAGGATTTGAACCCATAATGTAAAGGGCCATAACTCTATGCTACAGAGCATGTTGTCTGATGCTCTACCGATACTGCCAATCCACCGCCCTTCAATGTGTCAAAATATCATCATGTTTATTCACATGTATAAATATAATATTTTGACACCGCGTTCCAACTCATTAAAATTATTATTATTATTATATATATATATATATATATATATAGTTATTAATCTACTTTGTTATAACTAATTATTAAAAGTATATGGAGTAATGAGCTGAAAGAGATGCTCAATTGTTGTACTATTGGAACACTTAAAAGTGGTAATAAAATAAATTGCTGTAATATATGCAAGCCAATACAACCAACTTTAACACAACTATAAGAAAAGATTGACTCACGACTAAAGTAACGAAATATTGATTTCTTACATAAGTAAGATTTAGGGACTGAGACTGTCATTAAAATTGACTCCAGTACTTGACTGATACTTTATTAATCCTAGAATAATGAATTGCAAGGAGACATGGAAGAATTTGAATCCAGAAGGAAAGGAGCTGAAATAAATACTGTAAGGCATTTTATTTAATGATCTAAGGATTCATTAAATACACTGCCATAAGGTAAAAAAAATATTTATGATAAAAATTATTTAGGATACACATTCAGATGTGGCCTTATTCTTTTACATTATACCGTGTAACAAAAAAATTTGTTTTCTCTGTTCCTGGCTTATAATCACTTTTTTTGTGTTGCTTAGGTCCCAAATAAATTTAAAAAAGTGCTATTAAACAGTTAAAAATTTGGGTTTGTAAAAATTCTAAACTATTCACTAGAATTATTTGTATGCTGGATTTTACGTTGTATGTAAGTTTAATTTGCTTATGTTAAATGATTTTTTTTATATATGTTTCAGGTTAAATTAAAATTATAAAATAAAGAGTAATACCTAACGAAAATTATAAAAGTGCAATAAAGTATAAAATTGTTAAAAAGTGGATTAAAGAGATTTATTGATACTGGATTTTCACACCCTGAATAAAGGGTAAGTTGTGTTTTAAGCACAAATTTTCATTAGTATGATTAGCGTTCTTTTATATTATTTAAATATGTATTTCCTTTTCCAATATTTATTTTGTATTGCATATCAAATTTATTTTCCAAGACAAGTATTCTGATGAAGAGGAGGAGATGGATGCTGAGGACTTGGATTACCTGCCTGAGGTACCAGAAAAAGTTCCTCACTTTCCAAACCCAAAAGAAGTCAATGACTTGGTCAGGGATATGGGTCTGACCAAGTCCAATGCAGAGCTATTCGTCTCCAGGATGAAGCAGTGGAACTTGGTCAAAGAAGAAGTGCAGGTGACAAGTCAGAGAAGTGGACACGAACCTTTCTCAGGCTTTTACACTCTTAGGGATGGCCTCTGCTTCTGCCATGATGTGCCTGGACTGTTTGACATTATTGGGGTGCTGTTTGTGCCCAAGGAGTGGCGGCTATTTATAGACAGCTCCACCACAAGTTTGAAGGCTGTCCTCCTCCTCCACAATGGAAACAAGTTCCCGACACTGCCCCTGGCTCATTCAGTCTGCCTGAAGGAAGATTACTACAGTGTGAAAGTCCTCTTGGAAGCTCTGCAATACAACCAGTACAATTGGGAAATCATTGGAAACTTCAAGATGGTGGCTTTCCTGCTTGGACTCCAAGGAGGCTTTATCAAATTCCAATGCTCTGCTTTTGAGACAGCAGAGCCACTTCTGACCACTACAAAAGAAAGAACTGGGAGCAGCGAACAGAATTTGTAGTTGGGACCCGGAACGTCATGTGGGAGCCACTGGTTGATCCCAGGATTGTGCTCATGCTGCCACTGCACATTAAGTTGGGGTTGATGAAGCAGTTTGTGAAGGCTCTCAACCAAGAATCAGCCGCTTTTAAGTACCTTCTTGAGTTCTTCCCCAAGTTATCTGAGGCCAAAATCAAAGGTGGAATTTTTGTTGGACCTCAGATAAAGGTGTTTGAGTCTACCGAGTTATCCAATAAGCTCAATAGGATTGAGAGAACAGCATGGAACTGTTTCAAGGCAGTTGTTAAGGGCTTCCTGAGCAACTACAGAGCTGAAAACTACCAGCAACTGGTGCAGGATCTGATAAAGGCTTTTAGCGCCACGGGATGCAGCATGTCGCTTAAACTCCATATGCTGGATGCTCACCTGGAAAAATTCAAGGACAATATGGGCGCCTACTCAGAAGAACAAGGCGAACGATTCCACCAAGATGTGAAAGAGAGAGTGGAGGTACCAGTGCCACTACAATGAAAAAATGATGGGGGACTATCTGGGGGCTAGTGCGGGAATGCGATCTGGACTACAACCGCAAATCCAGTCATTTCTGACGTGTATAAGTTGCTTTATAAGTGTTATTTGTTTTTACTTGTTTGCTTTTGATAAGCTTGTGTAATAAAATAAATATATACTCTGTTGATTTAATTATATGAACTGATAAATTTAAAAAAAATGTTTTTTCTTGAAAAATATGAAAATTTCGAAATATCAAACTCCTGACCACAAACCCAAACTTCTGATTAAATAATAGTGTTTTTTTAATAATAATTGTTTCTACTTTTTGGCACAAGGCCAGCAATTACCCAGTGCATTACTGGTACTTTATTTTATCGACCCCGTAAGGATGAAAGGCAAAGTTAACCTCGGCGGGATTCAAACTCAGAATGGCAAGGGCCGTAACTCTGTGCGTCAAAGCATAGCATCCTACCCTCTACCGATACTGCCAATCCACAATAATGGGATATAACAAACCATGAAATGACACTTAGAACCGGGGAACAAAAAATATGTTACACAGTGTTAACTCTTGCCAGTATTAGAACAGCTCCTCCACTATATTGTGGTGGCCATAACTGGACCACAAAACCTAAGGTCCCACATACATGTTAAGTGTATGAAATTTTAATTATACGAAATAAACTCTCTTGCAATAGATTGAGCATTGTTTTCCTTAACCTTTTATCTATGGATATCCTGCATACACATTTATGTGTGTGTGTGAGTCAGTGAGTATGTGAGCGTGTATGAGTGAGTGTATAACTGTTTGTTTTCATGTTAATATAGGATGGGCTGAATGATTTTAACAAAGATTGAAGCTTAAAAAATATTTAAAAAACAGGATGCTTTTTCCAGTAGGGAAGTAAAAGTAAACAGAATGGTGTCTTGAGTTACAATACAATAACTATAAAGAAGGTTTGGAAACAAGCAGCCTGAGTTCCCATTCAGCAAAACAATATAAAAAGTTAGAAACAAAGAAATAGTAAATAGATTATTTTAAAAGGAAGATATTAAGAAAGCCACAACAACACTAACAGATATCAACATGCAGGTTAGGGTTAGTATTTATTTAGGAATTTGTTATAAAGAAGCAACAGTTGCTAAATCATATATATATATGCTGCAGAAGAGAAAGGAATACTTACCAAAAAATTGGTGGGACACTTTCATGCCGCATGCTGTAGACAAGTCATTTCAAGTCAATACACACAGAAATAAACAAACAATTGGTTAAAATAAAATAAAATAAAAAATAAATAAAGGAAAAGAGAAAAGTGGTCATTTATTAGATCTTGGATTTCATACATATTAAGAGCGGGCAGAACAGGATTAGGGCAAGGCCTCCCTAAATGTGAAATAAATATCATTCCACTGCAAAGTGATTGTGGAGGTGCCACGGTAAAAAAGCACCCAGCCCACACTGTAAAGTGGATGTGTAGGTGCCACGGAAAAAAAAAGCACCCAGCACTCACTGTAAATGAGGTTGGTGTTAGGAAGGGCATCCAGCTGTAGAAATCAAGCCAGAATCAGTCCCTGTATGAGATAGACAAGGTCAGCCGACCGGACACTGCCCACAACAGGACAACCCGTCTAACCCATGCTAGCATGGAAGAACGGATGTAAAACGGTGATGATGATGATGATGACAGTGGAAAAGCAAAGAATAAATATACATGCTAGTATTATTTGCTTTGCTTTGGATTGGCAGTATCGGTAGAGGGTCGGACGCCATTTTTTGACATATAGAGTTACGGCCCTTCCCATTCTGAGTTCAAATCCTGCCAAGGTTAACTTTGCCTTTCATCCTTACGGGGTCGATAAAATAAAGTACCAGTAATGCACTGGGTATTTGCTGGCCTTGTGCCTAACGTAGAAACAATTATTTGCTTTGCTTTTTGTTGAATAATTGTAATCATTGCAGATGTGATTAGGTAATAACAATCTTATATTCTAGAGATAGCTGGCTAAATCAAACATCCAATAAGACTATCAAGTGACAATGACACTATTACTAAGGGGAATGCCATGTTGAAATTTAGGTATTAAAACAGAAACCCATACTGAAGATAATTGGAAGTTTGTTGAATAGATTTAGTTGCTACACTGAACAGGTTGAGTGCCCACAACAATTAGAACCACCGTACAGTGTTTATCAAGTTGTTAAAAGAAAGCCTTTACATAGTCACTACAGCAAATGAGGAAACTTCTATGCAAATACTCAAAATGCTAAAAATATCGGCCAGATATCCCTAAAAGTGCACTCGATCATCTTAACCCTTTAGCATTTAGATTACTTTATGTTTACTATTATATATTCATTATTTATTTTGAGAGGGTCGATAAAATAAAGTACCAGTAATGCACTGTGTAATTGCTGGCCTTGTGCCTAAAGTAGAAACAATTATTTATTTTGAGAACAATACCTTAACATCAGTATGAGTGGCCAGTTACAGCCGGTTTGAACAGAAAGAGGTAAGAGAATTCTGGTCGGATACTGCTGGTTTAAATGCTAAAGGGTTAAATAAGGAAATTGTATGACTAGATATACCACCAAAAAGATGGGGTAGCCATGACTGGAATGCCTTTGAATATATGTCCGCTTGATCAAGATTGACTGGGATTAATCACCAAGTCATAACCTGTCCTGTATTTGCTGCTGCCTACAGTAGTAAGCTTTATCATCACATGATACCTACATACATCTGGGCTACTACATAATGTTGCTAAGGGATTTGTTTTACTGTTGAGCTTTATAGCTAGTAGCCCCAACACCTTAACATCACACCTGTAACTCTCTTCTAAATAGAAAAAATATTTAAAAGTCAAAATGTAATTCCTTTAACTCTTGATACCAATGCACCCGAAGCTGACCTGGTTTTATGATACAACAACTGCCTATTTTAAAAGCCTTCCACACTAATTTTATTACATTCCTCTGAATTTTTTTAATTATTATCCAAATTAACTGAAACTTATAGAAATATATAAATAAAAGGATTAAATAATAATTTAATGAGACTAAGATAAAAGCAATTTGTCTGTATTTGTCAATATAGACTAAACTAAAACCTTCAACCCTTTAAAATTGTATCGTCTCTTCAAATTCACCTCTTACATAAAATTCCAGCAAGGAGTTAAGTGTTCATAATATTAAGGATATATTGTTTTCACATTTGTAATCTATCTTGTAGAGTTGTAACTAACTGCTCATATATTTAAATAACTATTGTTATCAACTTCTGATTAGTAAAATTTCATTAATGGATACAGTCAACTGACTGTATCAATTAATGAAAATTTCAAACTTAGAAGCTCATCAGCTTTCCCAGTTTCAGATAGTGTTAAGTGACTGAAAATACAAGACATCTTACAGTGTAGGATACCAGTCCATTGCATAAGCCACTCACTTTCAACTACTGCTTGTAAATATTTTCAACCAAATGGACTGGAGCAATGTTACAACTCACTACTCTGTCCAGAAATCAAACCCATGCCACTAATTGAATACAAAACCCTATTAGGTACTGTATTAATATAAAATTATATAAAAAAAGATGTTTCTATTGGAATTTTTTCCATAGATAAATGATTGCCTAACTCTTTGCAACACCACTGTATTGCACAATACATTAAGATTTCTATCATCATCATCATCATTTAACGTCCATCTTCCAGGCTAGCATGGGTTAGACGAGAGTTGTCCCAATTTGAGGCAAGGTTGGTCGAGTGACCGTGTCTCGCTTGTATAGGACTATCTGGCAGGTTTTCTACGGCTGGATGCCCTTCCTAACACCAACCACATTTACAGTGTTGACTGGGAACTTTTTACCGTGTTACCTACACGGCCACATTACAGCGTGGACTGTGTGTTTTTTGTCGTGACACCTACACAATCTTGATTTCATTATCTCATTTATTTGGACGGGATGTTGTGGTACCAACTTTACAGAGAAAGGGTTTTGTTGGTGGGAGTGGGAGGATGGAGTAGGGGTAGTGGATTGGGGTGTATATTTGGTTAAGAGGTGCCTACCGACTGTAGGTTTTGCTTTGTACATAGGCAAGGCGGGTCTTCTGTATTACTGCGTAGCGCCAAAGATCTCAGTCCAGTGACATTGTCTTAGAGAGGTGCAAGTGTGTAAGGTCGGAATTTATCAGATCGTCCCAGGTTTTTCTGGGTCTACCTACTCCGTAACTTCCATCAATTTTGATCACCCTGCACTTTTTTATACAGCTGTCATCTTTCATGTGCATCACGTGACCATACCAACGTAGTCTTCTCTCAAGTAAACAGCATCTGATCCCTCTTATTCCTAATTTCTCACTTAGTTCATTTATGTTTTGCCGTTCACGTATATTACTATTACACATCCAACGGAGCATGCATGCTTCGTTCCTTTCCAGTCTGTGCAGGTCCTCTGCACACAATGCCCATGTCTCACTGCCATGTAACATTGCTGTTCGTATACAGGCATCATACAATCTGCCTTTCATTTTTAGAGAGAAACCTTTTGTGGCCAGCGGTATAAGCTCTCTGAGCTTTTTCCATCCCGTTCTGAGTCTGGCTACTGTATTTTCAGAGCACCCTCCACCACTACTGATTTTGTCACCCAGGTAACGGAAAGTGTCCACTATTTCTATAGAACCATTTGGGACATAAAATGGAATTTCTACCTACTCCTTGCCTACACACTGAGCATGGCCATTTCCTAGAGGGCACCTGTGCCCTATTATCCTTTCTACATACTAGAACTTTAGTCTTAAACAAGTTAACTTTAAGGCCTTTTGATTCTAGGCCATGCTTCCATGTTTGGAATTTCTATTCTAGTTCAGCCATGGATTCAGCTATGAGAGTTAGATCATCTGTGTATAGGAGTTCCCATGGGCAGCCGGTCTTAAACTCCTCTGTTATAGCCTGAAGGGCAATAATAAATAGGAGGGGGCTAGGACAGAGCCTTGATGAACACTGACTTTTACGCTAAATTCTTCACTATATTCATTGTGATTCGAATTCTAACCTTACTGACTGTTTCTTTATACATGGCTTGTATAGCTCTCACAAGCCATTCATCTACACCTAGTTTTCTAAGAGCCCACCAGATAATGGAGCAGGGGACTCTGTCAAAGGTTTTCTCCAGGTCTAGAAAAGCTAAGTAGAGGGGTTTACTTTTAGCTAGGTACTTCTCCTGTAGTTGTCGTACAAAGAAAAGAATGTCTGTGGAACTTTAACCTGACACAAACCCAAACTGCATTTCATCTAGATCAATTCACTCTATGATTAGTTGCGCTATAACTCTTTCTCCTCCTTTAGTAGCCTCTTGTAGTGACACTTCCAAGCTACCTTCTTATCAGTACCAATAAGGGCAAGTACACCATTATCATTATGGACACACTTCTCCCTCTTGTTAAAGTTTTATATGTCGTATTGTACATTTATATCATTAGATATTTATGTATGTATATATGTCATTCACTATTTTGTAATGATTAAATACTCGGATTTATTCTTTGAATTTTTTCTTTGAGCTTATTTTGGGAGACAAGACACATTTTTGAGGTTATCTCAAACATGACATCTATCACTTTGAATGTAATATATATAATATTTATATATATATATAGATAGATAGATAGATTCATTTTATTAAGGCTAAATAGTGAGTCTTGTTACTCTGGAGTTTCGCCTGTTTATATATATATATTCATGCTTAAATCCAGTTTCCCGTGTAAATGTGAATGGGATGATATGTTTTGTTTTTTTCTCTTAAAAAATTGGATTTCTTCATACTGCTGAACCAAGTATTTATATAGTTAGATGGTATATCTTTTCTATATACTAAAAAGTAAGACTGGAACCAGGTAGGCTGGTCATTAACTCAGAACCTTAATTCCAAGAATGAGGAGAGCAGGCTAGTGGACTAAAAACAAATGTCCTTTCACTTGAAAAATAAAGTTAATTTAAATCATAAACTATTATTCATTAAGTTTTAAATGTATTAACAAACAATTGTTAGAAACAGCACTGGAAAGACAGATTATAGTGTAATACTGGCTATAAAACCACCTATAAACTTTACCAGGGCTGGAGGAAAAAAACTACTTGGACCAATTAAAGGTATAAAGAAAAAAAATCCATTCAAATATTAACAATAAAGTAATAAAGAAGAAAAACATTCAAACATGCAAAACAAAACAAACAAAGATATACGTGCATGCTACAATATGGTAAAAATCAACTGAGTCATTTTTGGTGATTGGGAAAACAATCACCAAAATAACTGATATATTTTTACTTAAAGTTTTTTTTTTTATTTCTAATTAACTGCTATTATTATTTTTCTTTTTTTACAGCAACCAAAATCACAAATTAAAACAAATTAAAATTCCTCAAATTTAAAATGCCTATGTTTTTCTAAATTCAAAAGGAGTGAAAAATATTTGAATGTAACATCTTTTTCAAACTGACATTTAAATTTAAACTCTAATTAAAATACAATAAATTCAATAAGACAGGATGTAGTCATAAAAAAAAAAATCACTTCCTTATTGAATTTCAACTCAAGTTCAAACTTCAATTTCATATTTCCCAAACTCTGAATTTTGACTAATGAAAAAAAATCTTAATTTTTAGTTCTATAAATTTAAACCTCCACAAAAATAAACAAAACAAATAAATAAAATAACTACTAAAAAGAATTGCAATCAAAATTTCTCAAGCATAGTATATAATTAATTTTACAGAAGTCTTTTCTTATCATTTTACACCTGTTTTTTCATGTTTGTATGGGCTAAGTCATTACAGTCCAAGTCAGTAATTATGTATGAGCAAGATATAGTCTTCCAACCCTCCTACATCGGTTTGATGGAGGACCCCTTTTGGTATGGTTGCTATGGCTAGATGCCATTCTCAACACAATATCACTTACAATGTACTTGGTGCATTTCATCACAGCACCAGGACAAAAGAGATTGTCATGTCCTTGGCATGAATGAAGATTCTGTTCTATCCTATGTTGTTACCATTTGATCAACAATCATTTTACAGATTGTAGTGGATACATATTACTGTGGCACTAACACCAGAAAGGTAGATTTATTGCCTCAAGGCTAATGAGTACCTTCTACATCATGTAGTCTCCATTTTTTCAAGGTCAACATGACTTGGGAGTAAAATAGGGGAATGATAAACATGTAGGAGAAAATGGTGATGTATATCTATGTGTAGGAGAAGATGTTAACAAATGAAGTAATAGCAGAAATAGTGGATGATAGTTATGTGTTGGATGTTGGTAGGAGCTTGAGTAGATAGCAGCACAAAAAGCATGAGGAGGCAGCATAAGATGAGTCATGGAAAAGGATAGCAAATGATAGTACATGTTAACCAAGAATTACATGGAGAAGATGATGGTTTGTAGCCAATGGCAATGGGTCGGGAGGTATTATTAGTAGTAGGGGTAATGGCAGGACACCGAGAATGGACAGATCAGATGCTCCCCATCATGACATAGACATTGATAGAAGAGTGGTAGAAAGATAGCTGAGTGTTGATAGGAGAGAAGTAGAGTGACACTGATAATGAGAATATTGATGAGTGATGGTGAATGGATTGAATATTGACAGATTATAAGTCATACTTTGTTACAAGGTGGCATGGTAAAGACAAAAGGATTGGAGATGAATGACATGAAGGTGAATTTGGTGTCTAATGAGTAGAACAGTAGATGGAGAATTGACAGAAGTATAGTGAGCAACAGTCCTATCAACATTGTTCTAATGACTACTTTGCCTTGCTAACACAGCTGGATGGGAAATTTCCAGCACAGTGTTACACTAATCATCATCAGACTTTTGTTATTTGTATCACGGAATGGCTTCTTGAGGTTAGTTTTCCAGACTTCGTTCAATATCTTCCTGGGTCTCTCCCTTCCACGGTATTTATTTAGAATGCTTCAACTGATAATAGGAATTTATCAAAATACTAATTTTGGGTTATATTCATCTATCTTCTAATGCTTTTAAATTAGATTTAATACCATATTGTCAACATCAGTTGTATAATGCATGCTAAACTGTAATTAGTAGAAATACAGGCATGTTTTCAATGTATGTCAAAGAAACTAACATGCTTAGAAAAGCTTCCAGCAGTGGCTTACCTCTCTATGGTTTTATGTTCACTAATCAGTAGCTTGCGAGTAGTTTGAAGCATCTGGGAGAAGTTTGACTCTGATTTTTTCCTGGATTTTATATCACCAACAACCTACAAAATAAAAGGATAGTGATAAACATTTATGATACAATAGTGTATATTTATTGTTTATATATGTACATGTTTGTAAACAAACAGACATATACAATATATAATATATATATATATATATATACACATATACATCACTGAGCAGCAGATCCCAATAAAGTAATCTAAAAAGAATACTTCAAAAGCATTTTTCCCTATGGATACAGTCTTAGTTAAGCAACCAAAAGCTATATATATAATAAGCTTATCCCTGGTTCAATCGGTGGTAACTACAGTAAGTAAGGTACTCAATATATAGCAGAGTATAAATATTTCATATAGAAATGGCTTCTACATGACTAGAACTATTTCATTCGGAATATATATAGAATGTATCACCGTTTTACGTTCGTTCTTCCATGCTAGCATGGATTAGACTGGTTGTCCTGTTGTGGGCAGTGTCTGGTCGGCTGACCATGTCTTGCTCATACGGGAACTGATTCTGGCTTGATTTCTACAGCTGGATGCCCTTCCTAACACCAACCTCATTTACAGTGAGCGGTGGGTGCTTTCTTGCCGTGGCACCTCCACGACCACTTTATACAGTGGGGGCTGGGTGCTTTTTTGCCGTGGCACCTCCACGACCACTTTACAGTGGGGGCTGGGTGCTTTTTTGCCGTGGCACCTCCACGACCACTTTACAGTGGAATGATAGGGATCCCAGTCCCTATCATCTCATTTCTACAGCTGAGTAAACTGGAGCAATGTGAAATAAAGTGTCTTGCTCAAGGAAACAACACATCACCTGGTCTGAGAATTGAACTCACAACCTTTCGATTGCAAGGCCAATGCTCTAACCACTAAGCCATGTGCTTCTAATATAGTATTGGAGTGTACAGATGGGAAGATAAAGTACTCAATATATACATATATAGTTAAATTAGAGAAGATTCTTGTCTTTGTCATCTGAATGACATAAATGAGAAACCAGGAGTAATGGCAAAGTGATTCATTAGCTTTAAACAAAAGATGTTTAGTTTTGTTGCTGATGAAGTCAAAATAATTGAAAGAAGTACTGAGATACTGACCTTCTGCAAGATCGAATATAATAATTTAACATCTTTTGTTACTGGCAAAGCTGGATCCAAGAAAAAATCATGCAAAACAGGTTGAGGAAACAGACATAGACGCGATATCACAGATGTGACTTGAAGGTTCACAGCATAACTCTGAAAAAAAGAAAAGAAATGGTAAATGACCACAATTCTATAGGGAAGATGTCGTTATCATTTTACATCCATTTTTCCAGGCTTGCATGGGTTGGACTATAGTTGGGTACCTGATAGTTATATTTATAGTGTCATTTCATTTTTAGTGTATTCCTATCCTTAAATGGTTAGAAAGCTTTTTAAAAATGTCTTGAGCTTTGAAACTCATAAGTGCAGAGCTTATCCTGGTTTTATGAGATATTAAGTAACTAAGAAGACAGGAACTGTCCCCATCCCTGGACAGGTTGCCAGTCTGTCACTGAGTTAACCCCTAGCTTTAAGTGGAACTCATTTTTCTGCTGTGTGTATTGGATCAATACCAACATTAAGTGCCTTAATATAGGACATAATGCAGTGCCCTATTGGCAGATTCAACCTAAGACCTTTCATTGTGATCCCAATACCCTTAACACTAGGTTGTTTGAAAGTACTGCTATAAAGAACTTATGGAACGCAGATGGGCTCTCTACCATCTGTGCGACTGAATCTCCCTTCAACAAGATAAATATTAAAGTGCTTGTTAACACGGATATGTCAGATTAACAATCAAGTCTAGCTTATATTAAAATCTTTTCAGAATATACATTTTTAAGCATTATATTTTATACATTTTGAGGCATAAGAAACTAAGTTTAATTGCAGCCTCAGAACAACCAGTGCTTTGTGAGTTTTTCTTATCGACTAATTGCATAAACAATCTTAGTTAAACAAAGATTTTCAGTTTACTATGTTACATTTATGAAACCTATCCATATGGATTTACCATTTATACTTACAGAAAGATTTACTGAACTACACTGAATATTAACATAGTCAAAAATGAAAACCTATAGCCAAAAGATACAGTAAATTTTCTGTCTGTGAGAGGAATCCTTCAACAAGTTTTAAATATATTATGAAATGAAAGTGTCTATGATAACATGAGAATTTTACAAGGGTGATAAAAAAGAAAAAAGAAAAAGCTAGGTCAATTTAAAAAAAAGAACAAACCTGATGCAGCATCTGAGAAAGTTTGGAAAATAGCATCTGAATAAAAGCACCTTCATAGAAGCTATTGTTAAATTCTGTACTGCTATCCATTTGATTGGGCCGTTTCCAGTCTTGGCACATATTTTCCATAGATTTAAACTGTTTGATTTGGAATAAAAAGAAAGAAAAAGTTAATTTGAAACCTTCAGTAACAAAAATATTTAATAGATAAAGCACAAGCATAATCACACCCTGATTGCTCAACCTGCTGAAAATAGCAGCCAAATGTCCCTTATTCAAATTACACTCTATTGTTTTGAAAAAGAAAAGAACATTATGGATAAAGCTATTATAAATACACTATATCTGGACAAAACAACAGGATAGTTGTGACTAGAGCACCTTTGATCATAGGACTTCTTATGTGGTGTTGACTTGCAGCATTTCTAAAATATAAGCTAATATAAATCTGACAATCTTGCAGTATGTTTCCAAAAATACTGCCATTGGAAGTTATAAAAACAGACAAAGCTTCAATAATTGTGATATTATATTTGTGTTGCATAGTGTTTATGAAAAATACATTTAATTCTCAATAGCTAAGTTCATCCCAAATGTAAATAAGAACTATGGGAAGGTAAAACTCAATATATTAGGTAGAGGGTGGTGTATTGTAAGATTGATGTATTGTATGATTGATGTATAACTTATAGTTTTGAATTCAAGAATGTATTGAAAAGAATATAGACAGTCCTAACTCTGAAATCAACATGTGTACTATTAAAGGAAAGTTTGTAGAATATTGAGTTTGACTGCCTAGAGTGAAAACTGTAACATTTGGGTACAGGCCCTACAACTGAAAACAGAATCAATGAGAGAGTGGATGGGTGAGTAAGTGAATGAGAGAAGATAACAGAGAGAGAAGTCTTTGCTTTAATGCATATTTTGATATGTTGGCAAAATTAATGAGAATCTCACCTGTTTATGGGCATCCCGTAAGTACATATCATAACCACTATCAGCTTCAGGTAAAGCTGATTTAATATCTTCAGGTAAAAGGCACAAGAAACTACAAAGAAGAAGACCAATACAGACAGGTGATAAACTTTCATCTGATAGATTGAAAAGTAGTAAATTACAATTTAGTAAAGTATTGTACATTTTTCAATGTACTATACATGCACCTTTGATGAGCTGTAGTGCATCTGAGCACTGTACACAATTGTCATTATTATTACAATGCATATTGCTAAGTTATTAACCTTAGTGACATAGTTTAAACCTTTTTCATTTTCACACCAACATATGTACAATATTGTACATCCCATATACTTAGTGATTCTCTCCTAACTACTTTAGAAAGTATAGCAAAGTCTATGCTTCACTGAGGTCTAATAAGAGTTTCAGCAAGTACAGCAGTTAGCTTCCATACTAGCTGAAATAATTAAAATAATACTTAATAAGTGCTTGGGCCGCCCTGTAAGGTGGCTATGTTGGTGACATGATTAAAAAGTACCCAGTCCAACCTGCCAACTGGTTGTTTTGGTGCCACAATAAAAAGCACTCAAAATATAGGCAATGTTTTTCGGTAGCAATATGGTAACAAAATAGTTAAAACAACATAAAAATAATAATATACAAGAGAACAAAACCAGGGACGTTTATTTTGTTGTTTTAGTGAGACAAGAAATGTCAGCACCCATGACCTTATATGGGGGTCTCTGTGGCTCATAGACAGAAAAGGGGAATGAAACCATGATTTGTTCAAGAGAATGCAGTAGATATTATAAATACTTAAGCTGGCTATATGGTCAGAATGTTTGCAACAGAGAGGACTCCATTAAAATTATCCAAGGGCCAAGTAGAATGTTAAATTTTGCAACAGAGAGGACTCCATTAAAATTATCCAAGGGCCAAGTAGAATGTTAAATTAAGCAACAAATTAAATCTATGAAACAATTAAATTAAAAAAAAGGGATTCCCACCTGTTAATAACTTTATGAACTTCTGAGCGGTAATATTTAATAGTCAACAATTCAGTGGCTTTGTTATCTTGAGACAGAAAAAGATTATCAGAATCATTCGTTTCTAAAACATCTGGTTGTTTTCGTGTGTTTTTAGCCACGGAAACACTATCTGTCACTGAATCAACATGTTTTTTATCAGTGTCTGAATCTACATGTTTTTTATCAGTGTCTGAATCACTTTGAAGCAAAACTGTTTGATCATCAAGTTGTGAATTCTGATTTCCTCCATCTTTGGAAACTGAATGTGAAGGTGATATATAGGAAGAATCATCACTGGAGATAGTTTGTACATCCATAGCTTCTGCTAATCGTTCCATTTCAACACTGCTTGGAGGAGTATGACTCGAATCTTTAGTCTTCGAGTCATCTGATTCACTCATACTTTCTGATTTTCAGATTATAGGAAAAATAAAAAGATAAAAAAATATATAAATAAAATATTGGTTTATAACACAGACACAAAGCTTTATTCTTTTTTTTTCTGAGGAGAGGAAAGAACAGTTGATTATATCAATCCTAATACTTGTTTGGTAGTTTGTTTTATCAACCACAGAGACAAAATACAAAGTTGACCTTGGTGGAATTTGAATTCAGAATGTAAAAGGATGGAACTATATACAGTCAAGCATTTTATCTTTTTTTTCTATAAAAAACATTAACCCTTTAGCATTTACCTTACTCTATATTTTCTATTGTATTTTCACGGTAAAGGCTTTATCTCACATAATATTGAAGCTATGAGATGTTGATGTTATTTATTTTGAGAACAATACCTTAACATTGGTATGAGCAGCCGATTATGGCTGGTTTGAATGGGAAGAGGTGAGAGAATCCAGGCCGGATATGGCTGGTTTAAATGCTAAAGGGTTAAAGGGAAAAGACATTTAAAAATATAACAATATCAAATAATACCACCGATTAACTGTATTATAAGGAACATGTATCAGCTAACTTATTTTTGCTGAATAACCATAGTTGACATGGGTTGACTAATGGCACATAGGTAACTCATCAACACTTAGGATCAATCAATCAAAAGATATTAGAACTGTAGATTAAATGAGTTAATTTCATGCTAAAACTAGATTCAAGCATGACTGGTTATATATGGGTAGGACTAGTTAATACAATATAACTCTACTTGTCTTAATCCTGTGAGGCCAGAGATTTTCGGGTATAACCTCGCCACTTCTTCCCATGACCTGCCTTTTTCACATGTGCCTTCTAGCAATCATTTGTATAACATATCCACACCATTTCTTATTTGATCTGTCATTTTCACATGTGCCTTCTAGCAATCATTTGCATCAGATATTCACACCATAGCTAGTGTCTCTCCTGAAGAAAATAAACAGCCTATATCTTTGGTCCAAAGCTGTATTTCTTTAAGTGACTCGATCTCTGCTTTGCTAATAGATAACCTTTACACATTCAAAAGTCTATATACTCTGCTTATTCTACTCTGGTGGCTACATATTTTCCACACCATCCACCAAATATTTCATTTCCATTCAGCAACCACCATCTGCCTTGGGCATGTTTTATGCAGTTTGCCTTTTGTACAGATCGTGGAAATTCTTGCTCTCTATTCTAATACTAGTCATAATATTTTCATTAGAAGCAACAGTAGCACTTTATGTATCATTTATGAGTCAATGGAGACATGACTTACTAGAAGTAGCAGCCATATCTACCTCAAATCACACCTTACCATCTTAAAAAACGAAGGACACATTGAACAAAGCTGTCCTTGAAATAAAAATAAACAGGATGTCTGTTAATCACGGCTGATATGGAGCATAACATCATCAAATAAAATACATATTTTCAAAGTAACAAAAGTGATCTACTGATTCTATGGAGTATCAGAGTGACATAAGAGTACTCCTACCTATAGTTATGGAATCGCTGAAAACAGTGTCAGCCAAAGATGCAGGACACTTAGATTGTAAACTGTAGTGACAGGATACTCCTGACTGAATATGTGTCCCTCCTTCTAAGTTACGCAGCACTAAGTTGTAGACAATGAAGCTACAGTTCTTCTGTAGCAAAGTATCAAACAGCTTCAATGATATCAAAGAAATCTGGAAATACAAAAAAAAAAAATAAATAAAAAAAAAATACTTAAGCAATTTTAAAATTGATTATTTAAATACTAATATCCTCTAATGATTTAAAATTAGGTTTGTTAATTCAAATGTCTCTAGTGTCTTTACTAGGTGACAGATTGTTGTAAAATCTTGCAAGATTAGTGTAAAGACTTTACTTTTTTTTAAATGATGCAGCCATAGTGTTGTTTTTTCTTTCTAATGAAGTTTGTTAAGAGTTAATAACACTATAACTAGACTGACAAAATAACAGTTTCTAAAATCAAAACAATTATAATGCTAGTTTTTTAATTTATTTCTAATATGTACAAAAACGTTTGTGTTCATTAAACATCATTTTTAAGTCCTCTTTTCCATGCTGGCATGGGTTGAATGAAACACTTTGAGGTAATTTTTCTAAGGCTAGATGCTCTTCCTAATACCAACCCATAAATTATATTGAAGTATGGTATATACTGCTCACGATCATCAAACTGCCAAGCTATAGGATTTATTGTCTATCTAGGATATAAACAAACATCAACACTTGCTTTAAGCTGTGTCAATATGAAGACATACATGGAGACACATCACACACATATAATACATATGACAGGCTTACTCACAAGGCATTGCTTGATTCTATGCTATAGCAGAAGACACTTTTTCTAGGTGTCACACTATGGGATTGAACACAAAACTATGTGATTGTGAAACAAGCTTCTTAACTACACAACCATGCTTGCACCTTTAAATTAAGAAAAAATCCCGAAAAACATTATAACAAAAATATCTACTGGTACCTCTTCTGACAAGTGGTTACATCTTTCTATTAAACGTGTCTTCATCTTACAAGTACTCTCCTGGGACTTTTCAGGCTTTTTATCATCGCCCAAAATGAAACGCACAAATTCTACAGAAATAAAAGACATACATTCAAAAACAGATTAGTTTTAGTTCAACTGGAAATAGATATTATAAAACTAACAAACATTTTAAAGATGTAGAGGGAATAAAATCTATCAAGATGTTGATATGCCTAAATTTTTAATATAAGTTATATTGTTGTTTAACCCTTTCATGACTGCATTTTTAATGACATGCAGTCTATTTTAATTAATTAATTGTTTCTACTTTTGGCACAAGGCCAGCAATTATCCCAGTGTATTACTGGTACTTTATTTTATCGACCCCGTAAGGATGAAAGGCAAAGTTAACCTCGGCGGGATTTGAACGCAATCCGTAAAAGGACGTAACTGTGCTGCAAAGCATGGCATCCGACCCTCTACCGATACTGCCAGGATTTTTAGGGATCTAGTGAAATTCTTAATTATTTCATTACTAAGATAGTATCTTAATGTAAGGTTCTTATGTAAAATTATGTTGGAAGATTTTAATTTAAATAGGAACCGTTTATTTCATAGAACCAGAGCTATTTTTTTTTGGGGGGGGGGGAGTCAAGACCTGAGAATATATCATCATCATCATCATCATCATCAGCGTTTAACGTCCGTGTTCCACGCTTGCATGGGTTTGGACGGGGGTAGTCCCACTTGAGGCAAGAGTGATTGTCTTGCTCGCATAGGACTGTCTGGCAGGTTTTCTACAGTTGGATGCCCTTCCTAACACCAACCACATTTACAGTGTGGGTCTGGGAGGTTTTTACCGTGTTGCCTACACGGCCACATTACAGCGTGGACTGTGTGTTTTTTGTCGTGACACCTACACGATCTCATTTGTTTCGGCCTCGATGGCGCGGCACCAACATAACTTTACATAGAACGGGGTGGTGTGGATCGGGTGGGGGTGGTGGGACGGGGTGTATTTGTTAGAGATGCCTACTGGCTGGAGTAGGTTTTACTATATATTTAGGTAAGGCGGGTCTTCTCTGTTACTGAGTACCGCCAAAGGTCTCGGTCCAGTGACATTGTCTTGGAGAGGTGTAAGTGTGTGATGTCGGAGTTTATCAGCTCGTCCCAGGTTTTTCTAGGTCTGCCTATTCCGTGACTACCGTCTATCTTTATTGCCCTGCACTTTGTTATACAGCTATCGACTTTCATGCGCATCACGTGTCCATACCAACGTAGCCTTCTCTCGAGTAAACAACATCTGATCCCTCTTATCTCTAATTTATTCCTTAGTTCGTTTATGCTTTGCCGTTCACGTATATTACTGTTACACATCCAGCGGAGCATGCAAGCTTCGTTCCTCTCTAGTCTGCGTATATCCTCTGCACACAATGCCCAGGTCTCACTGCCATGCAGCATTGCTGTTCGTATGCAGGCATCGTACAACCTGCCTTTCATTTTTAGTGAGAACCCTTTAGCAGCTAATAGTGGTATAAGCTCTCTGAACTTTTTCCAACCAGTTCTGACTCTAGCTACAGTACTTTCAGAGCACCCTCCCCCACTGCTGATTTTATCGCCCAGGTAACGGAAGCTGTCCACTATTTCTATAGAACCCTCTGCGCAATTGAAAGAGCTAGTAGTTTGTGGGCACTTGCTGCTACTTATTGCACCAGAGCACCGGCCACATGTAAAATCTATGTTCTTAGTTAGCCTACCTGTGATCCCACTACATCTTTTATGCACCCATACTTTGCATTTAGGACATAAAATGGAGTTTCTACCTACGCCTTTCCTACACACCGAGCACGACCATTTCCCAGAAGGGACCGCCGCCTTGTTTTCTTTCCTACAAACTAGTACTTTGGTCTTAGCCAGGTTAATTTTAAGTCCTTTTGACTCTAGGCCGTGCTTCCATGTTTGGAATTTCTTCTCTAGCTCGGCCATTGATTCCGCTATGAGTGTCAGGTCGTCTGCGTATAGGAGTTCCCATGGGCAGCCTGTCTTGAACTCCTCTGTTATGGCCTGAAGGGCAATAATAAATAGTAGTGGACTGAGAACAGAGCCCTGATGGACGCCGACTTTTACGCTAAACTCTTCACTATATTCGTTGTTAATTCTAACCTTGCTGACTGTTTCTTTATACATGGCTTGTATAGCCCTCACAAGCCATTCGTCAACGCCTAGTTTTCTAAGAGCCCACCAGATAATGGAGCGGGGGACTCTGTCGAAGGCTTTCTCCAAGTCGACAAAAGCTAAGTAGAGGGGTTTACCTTTAGCTAGGTACTTCTCTTGTAGTTGTCGTACTATGAAAAGAGCGTCTGTGGTACTTTTGCCTGACACAAACCCGAACTGCATTTCATCTAGGTCAATTCTCTCTCTGATTAGCTGCGCTATTACTCTTTCCGTGACCTTCATGACCTGGTCGATTAATTTAATGCCTCTATAGTTACTCCTATCTAGGGCGTCTCCTTTACCCTTATAACAGTTAACGATGATGCTGCTATGCCAGTCCTTCGGAACAACCCCGTTTTGTACGACTTGGTTAACTATGCGGGTGACCATGGTGTGTCCCACCGTGCCAGATGCCTTCAGCATCTCAGCAACTATTTCCGAAGGCCCAGCCGCCTTACCAGTCTTCATATCCTTGATTGCCTTACTTATTATACTCCCCTCGACTAACACTGCTGGTCCCTCTATTGGGTCGATATGGGGGAGACTGCCTTTCTCCCAATTATTCTCCTCATTTAGAAGCCTTTCATAGTGACACTTCCAAGCTACCTTCTTATCAGCGTCGGTGATGGCAAGTGTGCCATCGTCGTTATATATATATATATATATATTATATATATATATATATATATTAATGATAATAATAATAATGAGGAGGATGTATTTACCAGACAGCAATATACTTGACACGACAGTCTTCAAGCACCGCCTAAGATAAGCTGTTGCTGCTACAACGCCAGACTCACTCCTGCAAAGTAAAATACAAAACATTATTTTTAATGAGATAAAAACAAAGCTTATATAAATATATGCTATGTATTCAAGAATCATAGAATAGGTACATTTATCATCCAAGCATGGATTTTTATAAACCCTCAAACTATTAAGTTATGCATTTTGTTTAAAACTGTCTTTGAATTTGAATTTTATGTTTCAAAATCAGACTTTACTGAGGAAATCAGCAGTGTGGGTACCAGGGACACCAGAGGTCTCGATGGAGACCAGTGCAAATAGGAAGCAGTCAGTCAGGCCTCGGTATTTCAATGTACATCCACTTTCCATACTGGCAAGAGTTGGATGGGTTGTCACAGTCTAAGATCAGACAGAGAGAAGTGACCTGTTTCGCTTGTACATTCCAAATTTGGCATGGTTTTCTACAGTTGGATGCCCTTCCTTAAGTCAACCACTGAGACTAAGAAAAAAATGAATAACATTTAGATCTCCTGTATAAGGAACAGCCTAACTGCATTTTAAACAAATAAATATAGTGAAAGAAACAACTGACATAAAATATTTGAATGGAAATGAAAGAAAATAGAATTACGTTTGCATGATGGCTGGTTCAATGAATGCTGTGAGAAAGTTGTTGTAAATAAACCTAGCAAGAGCTCGTCCCACAGTAGGATTGGCAATAGTGATTAGTTGATCACAGTAATCAAGCCAAGAAAGGAAAGATACAACACTGCGTTTACCAGGGAAGGTTTGTTTATTTTCAATCTCGGATATTCCATCTAACCTGCAAAATTATAATAATTGAAATTAGAGAAACAAATGAAAAGTTATTAAAAACTTCCCTTCTCTAAGAAGAAGAAGAAGAAGGAGGAGAAGGAAGAGGAATCTTTTGGTCAGTATTCCAGCCTCATAACTCAGCAAAAATTGCTTTCTTACATCAGCATAAGGACACAAATATATAGGAGAGGAGAGGGGTACACTTGATCAAATATACACTCAAATTCTTAGTGGAACTACTTTTGCATCAACTACAAAGGGTTGAAAAGTAAACTCAGCCAGTAGATTGTAAAAGGACGCAACTAGATATGGCAAAGTATTTTGTCAAGTTTTTTTAGTTTTAACAGATGGAAAGAAACCATAAATGTGTATGTAGAAATATAATGGTTGTATGAATGGATTAACACTAAAACCTGTTCAAATTGAATGCATTGTATGGTTATGTAGTATTGTGTAGTAATTCTACTTGCCCCATTTCACAATGTTGTTGGGAATAGGTGCTATATTATTTGTAGAATATTACCTTTGAATAGATTGTCCATCTATCCAAGAGAAAATTTACTCCTCATTTGCTTAACACTATCAGCTATAAACAAGAACTATCTTTATAGTCTACTGGAAAGATTTATATATCTGTACATAATGCAGCACATTTTTTATTATTTTTTTTAGAGGGGTGTGATTTGAAAGACATTTGGATGCTATTTCTAGTAACTACACCAGCTGTATAGAGGTTGCTTTTGTTTTTAAGCATAATTGCTATAACAGTTGGATGACCTTCTTTTAACCACTTAACTGCAAAGAAGTGGAACCTGTCCTTTGAGGAGCAAACTGAATAAATATTTAGAAGTGACCCACAGGTCCAGCACACCAGGGATACAATAAAAAAGGGTGCAGTAATAAAGTTTAAAGCTATGACCATTTGATTCCAAGTTCAAATTTTCAGGCATGGTCAGCCGACCAGACACTGCCCACAACAGGACAACCCGTCTAACCCATGCTAGCATGGAAGAACGGACATAAAACGGTGATGATGATGAGTTATATATAAAATATACAAACTACTTTACCCCCATTTTGCATAAACAGCATCAAGTTCATCCGGATTAATTGTTGCAGGTAAACGCTGATAGAGCTTAATGAGACGGTTGGTAAGATTGGCACAGAAGTCAGTGTTTTCTATGAGACAGGTAACAGCAGACTTTTCTGGAAGACTTGCACACAACATTAGACCTTCACAAGCTTTTACAGCAACTCTCCCATCCTGTTTGGAGGAATAAAATATATATCAAGATAAAGAGAATTGTCAAACATAACTTACATTTTTTTGGAGGGGGGGGGGGGTTATCTTTTTAGCTGTTATATATATATAAATTTGGTTGGCATTAGGAAAGGCATCCAGCCATAGAAACCAAGGCAAAAATCAATTCTGTGTGAGTAAATCAAGGTTCTCAAACTTGGATCTCTCACAACGGGTTAGCACATCCTACCCATGCTAGCATGGATAATGGATATTAAATGATGATGATGATGATAATAATATATATATATACACACATATATGTATACATATATATATATGTATATCATGGCCTCAGCCAGATGGCTGGAACAGGTAAAAGAGTAAAAGAACATATATATATATATATGTATATATATATATATTACATGACGTGTAGGCGCCACAAAAAAAAAGCACCCAGCACTCACTGTAAATGAGGTTGGTGTTAGGAAGGGCATCCAGCTGTAGAAATCAAGCCAGAATCAGTTCCTGTATGAGCAAGACAAAGTCAGCCGACTGGACACTGCCCACAACAGGACAACCCGTCTAACCCATGCTAGCGTGGAAGAACAGTCGTAAAACGGTGATGATGATGATATATATATATATATATATAATTTACAAATACTTTTATAAAATGTTCGAAGTGAAATAATTTTGCTAGATTTGAATATTCTTTCATCCTATAAATGGTTCCAGTCATTGGACTGCAGCTACACCAGGGATGTAGATGATCATATTGACTCCAGTAATTATTTCAGTCTGGTAACTATTTTATCAATTTGTATTTGCTAAACTGCAAAGTTATGAGACATAAAGAGATACAATACAAACACTCGTTTTTTTAGACTGACTTGTGTAAACATAAACACAAATACAGATGAACATACATACACGCACAAACACATCCACGTAATACAATTCTGGACAGTTTCCCTTCACCAAATTCCAGCCCCAATGTAACCCAAGGTTTCAGAAGAAGACTCTCCCAAGGTGCTCCACATTTCATCAAAACCAAAATCATATGCTTGCAAAGTAATTTTCTTAATCACACATCCATAACCATTGTTGGAGCTATTACTATTAACTGTTTGCTCAAAGTTAGATGCTCTTCCTGCAGTAAATCATTCGACTGTGAGATGAGAATGGCATAATTCCAAATTGTCTCAATAGCAGGACAAAGGCAATATGCCCAGTCTACCATACATCATAGAATGATCGAGTGTGTAATATGGTTCAACACCAAATTTGCCATGGCAAATCAGGTGTGCTTGACCTGTGGGTCACTTCTAAATAGTCATTTAACCCTTTAACATTTACATTAGCCTATATTTACTATTGTATTTTCATGGTAAACACTTTATCTCACATAATATTGGATTTACGAGATTTTGATATTTATTTTGAGAACAATACCTGAACAGCTGGTTACAGCCAGTATGAACAGCTGGTTACAGCCAGTTTGAACAGAAAAAGGTAAGAAAATTCTGGTCAGATACAGCCGGTTTAAATAACTCTACACCTATGCCTGCCTAAGCAGAGCTGTTCAGGAACTACTAAAGAGCTACAAAATAGCAGTATATTACAGACCTTGAACCTTGAGTGTGTGGCCAGTAACTTAGTATCTTCCTCATGCAGCCACATTGCTCCTATCATCAGATATAGATAATATCTTGTTTATTATTTATTAAACACCGTCACATAGCACACGAGTGTAACTTTAGACTTGCATATGCCATATTCCTGGTAATAAATTATGTTAATACTTTCCTGCATATCAGTTAACCACCATTATACAATGCATGGTTGTCTGAAACAGATTTGCTAATCTTTTCTGATAAAACAGGTCAGGTTCTAATCTATTCTAATAGAACAGGTCAGGTTTCTAATTTTTTCTGACAAAACAGGAAGAAGCTATTGAAAAAGATGTCGATCATTTCAAACCAAGAACAATATATAGTGAGCCAATGAAGGAGACTTACACAGTGGCTTGAATTGAAAGAAATAATGATGAAATCATTTTCAAATCACACTCTAATATCTTTTAAAAATTATATAATCCATTTGATCAGTTCTTGAAACAAGAGACTTAAAAGATAAACACAATAAAATTAAACTTTATGTGTCTTAGCTATTAGTTATGTTACAAAAATTATCCAACAATGACCTAGATGTTGACTTCCTATAATTTTATCCCTTTTCACGAACAGGGGAATTAATTAAAATGCAGGTATAATCAGTACAAGGTTTTATTCTTTCTCTAAATTTCATACAAATATTTTCATTGAAAAGAAAGTATTAAATCCTTTAACCAGTCAATATACTATTGGCAATGTACTCTTACGCGATGTACTGAGTACATTTACATAACAAAGTGCCCAATAAAAAAAGCTCATTAACAGGTATGACACATGTGAATACAGGTGTGTACATACAGAAAATAAATACATATTTCTGGTTTTCATATATAATTTGTGTTCAAATAACTTTTCTTTTTTAAACATCATAATTAATATTGTCAGGCAATATTTCTGACAGGAAATTGGCCAAAGCACCCTTTACATAATGGCACTTTACAAAAGGAACACATGAAAGATGTTTCTATCTAGTAACATTATAAACTTTTGTAATGCTTTGATATATGTTTATTTACTAATTATAATATATGCCTTGCACTATACTTAATTTTTTTATAACAGCATATTCCTCTATACCAGCATGTTTTAAACATTTTTAATGCTTTTAGCTGCTCCTAATTTAATTTTTTGCATTTATATGCTCATATTTTTCATATGCTTCTTCTACCTTTGCTATCTTCTCTTATATGAATGTTAATACTTATGCTTACTTCTCATATTGCGTATGCTCAAAATATTCTTTGACAAGCTTATTTATGTTTTAACCTTTACTATATACTCCGATGATTCCAGCCTTATGCTTGGATGCAACGATTGAAAGTAATTAAATGTTCTAAAACACTCTTTGATTATTATTTATAAAGTATTTCAACTCTATAATATACTTGTTATTTTACATTGAGCTATTCTCATACATGTAATTGGATAATATTTAATATTACCCACATTTTATGTATATATATATATATATATATATATATATTAATACATTTATATATATATATATTAATACAATTATATATATATATATACATATATATTAAAAATAAAGATAATTTATATTCTAACATACCTCACTGGAGCACATTGACAACAATGAATTTACAATGGAATACTCTAAGGATCGCTTTGATGACTTTGGCCCCATTTGTGATAAAGGTGAAAGTTGTGCATATTTCGGTCCATCCGAATTCTTGGGAACCTAATAAAGAAAATATTGAAAATCAGATCTTGACATCTATCTCTTTTGATATTGGTTTTTATATAAAACTGCTTCTGGTTTTATTATTAAAAAAAAGTGTTTTTTTTCTTTCTTCAAATGTTTATATTTATCAAAAAACCTTTCCATCATAATTTTATGTAAGAACAATTGTAAGTTATGTTCCAAATACCAGCTTAATAGTGAGAAAGTAGTTATATTAATAAATTTTGCCAAATTCTTGATTATTTATAAAATTAATAGAAAATCATAGACAAGACCCATCCAACTGATGTAAGCATGGAAAAGCTGACATAAAACGATGATAATAATGATGATGATGATGACTTTCATTAGAAATATGGTAATGTCCCACCCTTGCAAGCAGGGAAAAAGCGGACGTAAAATGAAATGATGATGAAAGGGTTAAATAATTGGAGATGAAAATAACAAAACATTTACTTTGTTCAAATCATCATCAACATCATTTGTCTTAACCCAGTATGGCATTGATGGTCATGAAATATATAAAGTGTATAATGTATAAAATTAAATACTAACCTCCAAAAAGAAATTTACTAGGTATGGATCAGACTTAATTTTGGCACATAGGGTACACAGGAATTGAACTTCTTCATTTTCAGATGGTCCGGATTTAATTTCACCACATATCTTAATCAATCGCTGAAAAAAGGGATACATTGCAGTTTAATCAAATGGCACAGAATATATAATTT
The DNA here is from genome assembly GCA_964016885.1 of Eledone cirrhosa. Taxonomy (NCBI): domain Eukaryota; kingdom Metazoa; phylum Mollusca; class Cephalopoda; order Octopoda; family Eledonidae; genus Eledone; species Eledone cirrhosa. The sequence goes on from OZ024745.1 coordinate 58,558,435, forward strand.
CTAAATGTCTAACCCATGCTAGCGTGAAAAAATTGACGTAAAACAGTGATGATGATGATAATGTTGCTAAAAGTTTTACATTTCTTTTATATAATTCAGTGATTTGAATAGCTTTCTTCTTATAGCTGGTTTTCCATGCTAGAAAGCAGAAGTAGGTTAAGCTTTGTTGCATCTACTTTTTTTTTCCGGTTGCAAACCCTCTTTATCACTAATAACAAAATGCTGAGATCAGTCACATACATTCAGAGATGTGCCTATTCACATGAAGTATACACATACAATTTTCAACACATAACTTAGTGGTCTGGGTCTCTCAAGTAATGTACCTCACAGCTATTGTAAATGACTACAACTGTGTATTTAGTTTTATTATAAACATATCCTTCTTATCCCCAGCTTCCAACCATAGAAACTACACCAAAGAGGGTTGAGAGGATCCTTCAGTTAGAACAAGACAACCTCTTTAGAGTTGGTGCCACAAAAAATGCACCTGGTAATCCTGTAAGGTGGTTGCTGATAGGGGGTGCATCTAGCTGTAGAAATCATACCAAAAAGGGGGCTGAGAGGACTATTCAGTTGTGTTAAGAGCACAATAATCTCTATAGTGTTGGTGTCAAAAAAATGCACCCAGTAGACTTTGTAGAGTGAGGGAACTTGTGTAACCGAGATGCAACTCCTGTCTTAACTGAGAGATCAGTCACTCCAATTAAGTCCTGACATGGTCTGTGATGATCCTTCTAACTCTTGCTAGTAGGTATAAAATGTTAAATGATGATGGTGGTGATGATAATGATTACAACATTTCTTTAGCTTTTTTTCTATACTGCTACAAGTTGTAGTACAACGGACAAGACCGATTTTGTTAAAAGGCCTCTCCCTATTTCAAAGACTAGGGGCAAACAAACCAACAAGGGATCTTCCCTCTATATGGTTGTTTGCTCAGATAGAAATAGCAGCCAAATTTCTACTGTTGTAAAATAATATTAAAAAAAACATTTGTTGATCTAAACAACATTGAGAAAATTTGAAATGTAGTCATCTCATTTCTGTTGACTATGATGATAGTTGATCATAGAAAAAATTGAGCAAATAGCCCTGGGGATGTAAAACAAGTGGACAGAGGTGTTCACATTCTTCTGTTTCCTGGGGTAATTTGCCTGATTTTTTTTCAACCATTATTTATAGTGATCAACAATTATAGTCATCTGCATTGAGACAACTACATTTCAAATAAATAAAAACAGTAGAGACATACTGGATGATGTCTGGGATAAACTATGTCTAAAAAGAGAGGATGGTCATGAAGGGAATGTCACTGATCAGTTCTGCTTGATCAATGCTGGCCTGGGGCTAAACTATAAAAGCTAGTGAAAAATGTCAATTTGTAAAAGAGGGCTTTCTCTTCATTTTAAGTAGATTATAGTAGAATGACTTACCTGTACAGCCCTGTGGACATTGATGTGTGGTAGCAAAGGTTGTTTTATTCGAGTCAACAATCGTGTGAAAAATGACAAAACAACTTGTTTCATTCCAGGTGGACTCTACAAGTTAAAAAACAAAAAATAATAAGGATGTAATAAGTAAAACAATTACTAGATGGGTTTATGAAAGATAACAGCTGAAAATTTGCTAATCTAGTTACAAATAAAAAGCAATTACAAAGGAAACAAAGAAGATCGAAGACAGCCATATTGGTGCCACAACAATAGCACCCAGTGCACCCTGTAAGGTGGTAGTGTTGGTGCCATGACAATAGCAACCAGTCTACCCTGTAAGGAGGTAGTGCTGGTGCCACAACAAACACACTCAATCCACCCTGTAAGATGGTAGTGCTGGTGCCAAGACAATAGCACCCAGTACACCTTGTAAGGTGATAGTGCTGGTGCCATGACAATAGCACTCAATCCACCCTGTAAGGTGGTAGTGCTGGCACCACAACAAAAGCACTCAATCCACCCTGTAAGATGGTAGTGTCACAACAAACACTCAAACCATCCCATAAGGTGGTAGTGATAGTGCTGACAATAGCACCCAGTCCACCTTGTAAGGTGGAAGTGCTGGTGCCACAACAAAAACATCCAGTCCACTCTGTAAGGTGGTTGTGATGGTGCTGGCAAAAATCACCCAGTCTGCCTTGTAAGGTGGTTGACATCAAGGAGAGCATCTAGCTATAGAAAACTAAACCCAAAATGGAGCATATGAGCAAAATTTTGTCACCTGTCGTGTCTAGCCTCATAACCTGACAGCCAATCTAACTCATACAATCATATGAAACAAACGTTAAACAGTGATAGTGGTGATGACATTACAGATTAAAATCTGATAAAATTACAAACATTAGGTCTTACTACATATTACTGAGCCGACAGAGGAACTTACATCATTCTTGCCCAGTGTGTAAAGAGTTTCCAATAGCTTGTGGTGTAACATGTACTCCATACAAGGCCCAGTACTACCCGATTCACATGTTTGTTCTTCTTGCTGAAGTATAGATAACATCTGTTCCAAATGACTTGGTAGGTTTGTTTGGTCCGCAGGCAGTCTCTCATCTGAAATAGTTTAAACAATTACAAACAATTAAAGCAATAATTTAAGAGAAAAATTTTTTTTTTTACCATAGACTCAATACAATATGAAACCCAATGTAAAGTTGTGGAATTTCACAACAAGCCACATATTTCAAGCAATCCTTCAGGAGTTAGAATAAACCAATGAGGAAGGACATAGACAGAAAAAAAAAAAGAAAAAAAAATTCACACCATGATTATTCTAGTTATGCTTTCACATATATATCATGAGGCAAGCAGCCATAGAATGTTGTGCATAAAAATACAGTTAGTAAAAGTTAATAAAAAAAACATCTATCCAGTTGCTAAAAAAAACAAAACAAAAAGAGCTTCAAAATGTATCAAAATTTAGATATATAAATGAATAAATGGATGTTAACCCTTCAGCATTTAAACTTGCCGTATTCGGTCAGAATTCTCCCACCTCTTTATGTTCAAACCCACCATAACTAGTCACCCATACTGATGTTAAGGTATTGTTCTCAAAATAAATAATAGCAAAATCTCATAGATTTTATATTATGTGAGGTAAAGCCTTTATCATGAAAATATAATAGTAAACAGAGTAATGTATATGCTAAAGGGTTAAATACATCGCAATATTTAGCTCCCTCAGAGCAACCTAGTGCTCAACAACAACAATGAACAAGGATATTGAAATCAAATAAACACTTCTATAACACACACAGATATAGTAATGCAATACCTAAACAATCAACAATGCTTGACCTGCTAGAAATTGCAATGAAAACCACTTCAAATCACAACCTGCCTTCATTAAAAATATGCACATTTGATATTAGATCTGGAGACATTATGTCTGAAAAAAAATGAGATGGTCATGGTTAAAATGCTTTTGATCATACAGGTGCTCTATCAGAGCTGAGCAGAGGCTAAACAACAACAAAAATTAAAGACAAGGATTCTAAGAACTCACTGGCAAACTATGACCAAAGAAATACCTTTGCAATGTAATCAGTGGAAGATTGGTGGAAAAAAAAGGACTTTCAGATGCATTAAATATACAAGCAGTAGAGACACTCATTAAGATGATTGACTATATGCTATAGATTGTTTTTAGTCAGTGCTAGGACAGTTCTCACTTCAACAGAGTTTTGATTGAAGATGTTCCAGCAGCAATAGTCCTGTCTCTCTCTTCCAAATGTAGTGTAACCATGATGATGTGCCTTATGAGTTGATGTAATCAATGGTGGGAAATATTGTAATCTATTATATCTATATAGCCTTTCTGTATAATATATAAATATATATGAAGTATTTCCGTCGGAAAGGTACAGAAAAAAGAGTGCTCTATGTAGGCTACAGAGCTTATTAGTTATGTAATAAACAACATAAGATAATTATTTCATTTACCAGTGGTTTCTTGAAGGCAGATGTTTTGTCTGTCTTCAGTCGTCAGAATGAATAAATAACATGGTGTTTTTATTAAATATGGATTTTAAAACAAAATTTAGGAAATATGAAAGTGACCTCACTTTCATATTTCCTAAATTTTGTTTTCAAATCCATATTTAATAAAAACACCATGTTATTTATTCATTCTGACAACTGAAGACAGTCATAACATCTGCCTTCAAGAAACCACTGGTAAATGAAATAATTATCTTGTTGTTTATTACATAACTAATATATATATATATATATATATAAAATGAAGTACAGTACTTCATTATTATAATTATACTCTGCAGTAAACAGATCTACTTGTATACTTCATTGAGTGCTCTATCCTGCATGCAATTGTGTCAGTGATTAACTAACACATACTTTACCAAATATACATATATATATATATACATACACAAATATATAATAATAATAATCCACAAACAGTTTTATTAAACTCTGGTGAAGAAACCAAATATTTTTTCTTCAGTCCAGAAAACAATGGGTTATGTAATAACTAGAGCAAGAAAAGTGCAGAAGTTCAGGGAGCTGTTACCTCTATTAGAAACAAAGGGTCTTTCTCTATGTGCAACAGGTGGACTGTGTGAATTTATGCGAAAGGAGTATGATGCTGCATGGTAATGAGACAAAAGCCTTGAACGCAGATCTGCAGAGGCTGGAGAGAAATGAGTTGAGTATGATTAGATGAACAATATGAACATGTATGTTTAGTGAGTGACTGAGTAAATGTACGCTGTAAGAAGCTGAAGCAATGGTATGGATATGGTTATATGATAGGAATGAGTGATACAAGCTAGGTAATAATGTGTTCAATGTAAGGTATTCATAGCAGAGCCATAAGAAGAATGATAGAAGAAGTGTTGATGTCAGACCTCAAGATGTTGGGCCACAAAGAGAAGGTGATACAGGACTAAGAAAAATGGTTGATTAGCCATGCCACAGAAATAGCCAACCAATACTAGCATAAAAAACAGAAATAAGGTGGCTATATCTGCTTCATTAGAGATAACACAATAACAACAACAGATGACGATGAGGAGGATGCAGATATCGGACAATATCAAATGTATCTACAGGTAAAATTCCGTTATAACGAATACCATTATAATGAATTTTTCAGTATAATGAAATTTTTTTTCAATCCCCGGCCACACGCTCGATGTGTTAGGTCGATCTCATAAAGAATTTTTCATTATAACAAATTTCTTTTGGTACCCCGTGAATTTCGTTATAATGGAATTTCACTGTATTATTAAAAAAACATCTATGTGTAACTATACACCCGTTGTTTTTTGTTTTATTGAATACCAATATTTCATAAAGCAGGGCATATCTGGTTATGAGCAAAGGTGGGTACAGGCTTCATTGTCAGGTAAAACACAATGATAGAAATCGAGCAAAGAAGGTAACAGATTCAGACAACAGTTGGCACTGCAGTAGAGGAACAGATGAGTGAATAAGTTTAAATTACCCTATTTCCCGGCATTGAAGACGCTACTTTTTTCCTAAAATAAATCTCAAAAATCTACCATGCATTCTGGAGGTCGAAGGTTGTTTAATTATTTTTTTTTTAATTCTTGGGTATCAAAATTAGGGTGCATCCTTGAGGACCAAGCGTCTTCAGCGCTGGGAAATACGGTACTTAGGAGTCAAACAGCAGAAAAATGAAAAACCAGTATTAAAAAAAAAGCACAAAGGCAAATTTAAAGAATAAATTACTTAAAGCAGCTTTTATGTAATATGGACACTGTTTGCAGAGCTTTTAAAGAATGGAGATTATAAACAAACAAAAATGTTTTTTTTTAATATTTCATTACCTTTGTTTTCTATAAAATAATTAGTTATGGCTTTCCAATGATGAATAAATTCTTCTTGCAATGTAAGATTAGGAGCAATCTGAAGAAAGAAACCATAATTACATAATTAATGTAAATCATAAGATAAAGAGACAAAATATTATCAGGAAATCAAGAATTTTAGGCTGAAGTTAATTAAAAAGAAATGAGAAGTCATTAAGCAAATCTCATTTGATTGCTAAAGTATTGTTTATTAAATATCACAAAATAATGCAATTTTATAGAAGAAAAAAATATCAATTCAAAACTCAGGTGAACATATATTGGACTAATGATAGAGAGATACAATGATTGAGCTATTAAGGTGTTGGACTATAAACCTTTGGTACCTGAAATTCTAAATTTGTTTTATTGTTGACATCTAGTCCCAAGACAGGTCAGTCTTGACTGAGTAGATTTATAATGTAAAATATTTTAGTTGTAACCACCCAATCTTTTTATAAATATCTAAGACAAACAATCTGCTGATCCCTCCTCACAAATTGCTGACCTTATGCATACATTAGAAGCCATTATTATTATTTATTTACAGGGCTGGTAGAACTTGTAGAGTGCTAGACCAGATTGAATGAATTACACTGTTTAGTTAAAATCTCTCAAAATTTTTTTTCACTTCTCAAATGTTCACAAAATAAGGATTGCCATCATTTTAGCATTCCCATGATCATCATAACCTTTGCTATGCTTGCAGAATGGAATGCGAGAATGGTGCGATAACAGACTGAAAGACTTAGCCTTGCAGTCTTTACTTACGTGTATAAAAGGGCCTCACATATATAATATAGTGAATTGAACATTTTTTATTAACTGAGCTTATTCAGACAATTAGTAGAAAAAAACTCTACTGCTACTTAAAATCTATAAACAAACAAGAGAGATAATTTCAATAAGAATTTTTTAAGAAAATATAGAAACTACAGACAACAAAAAGGTTAAAATGAAGTGGTGAAAGCAAGATACATCAATCCCCATGTTTGACTGGTATTTTATCAACCCCAAAAGGATGAAAGGCAAAAATTAACCTTGCTGGGATTTGAACTCAGAATGTAAAAGAAAATAACTAACTACTACAAAGTATTTTGGCCGATGTTTTAATGATTCTGTCAACCGATTACATGTTACCAGACCAAAGAATTCAAAACATTGGCAGAGGACCACAAAGTTATTGTTGTTTTGCCACAATGTCAGGTCTGATCAAAGACTTATGTTATTCCAGACATGACCACAACTTTCTTATTCGTCTGACATAATGGGTTCCATCATGTAAAGTACCCATTTCTTAACATGTGAGGGTACAATATTGAGAGAGATTTGGTTGCAATTTCTAGTAGCTCAAGCAACCATATAGAGTTTTCCTTATTGGGTTGAGGAGTATAATGAATTGAATTGGTTACAATTACTTACTAGTATTTACTTTATTTATCTCTGGATGGATGCAAAGCAAAGCTGACTTTAGTGGAATGTAAAAAAATGTTTTATGGTATTTGGCACTCTAACCTTTCTGACAGAAAGACATTAATTTGTAGGTGGTAGAATATATTTGATTGCATTGACCCCCCTCCCATATATCACATGGTGTGCTTATTTTATCAATGTGGGCAAGATGAAAGGAAAAGCTGACTTCAGAACATAGAGAAATGAAACTAAAAACTATATTTTATCTATTTTAATATTCGTTATGTAATTTTTTTATATTCTACTGTTTTATAATAAACATTAAGTTTTTTTTTTTTTTTCAATTAGAATACATCTGGGAAAGTATAAATAACATTAGCTAAGTGAAGTTAAGGTTATTTTAAATGAAGCAAACATTTATCCTATTAAATAGTATTGATAGTGTATCACCCACAACTAATAGATTAGATAACTAATTCTGTTCTGATTCTTCACTTCCAATAAAAATTAAAAAAACTAATATATACATGCTATTTTTAAATATATTATTTTGTGTTTATCTTGCAAAATGGTGGTTTCTAATTTCGTAAATTTGCAGCTAGTTGACTAAAGAGAGCTGGGGTTTATTTTTTTGTTTTAAATTTTATATAAACATCATTGGCGTTATGCTGTGTCCATGCTAAGTGCACTTTTAACCTCTGAAAAGCATGGCCCAATTAGCTACAAATAGCAATCAAAGAGAAATGTAACTTACTGTTCTATAATTGGTGAGTATATTCTTTCATATGCAGTACTGATTTGGAATCCTCCTATTTATATAGCTTAAGGATAGATGGACTTCACAAAGAGCCAAGGAAGGAGCCTCTACCAGGGTTTTAAGTGTTCAATAGAAATCCAATGACTATAGACCCTTATATATTAGGAATGAAGTTACAATATTAACCCTTTAGCATTTACATTACTCTATATATACTATTGTATTTTCCCAGTAAAGTCTTTACTTCACATAATTATCTCATATAATATCGAATCTATGAGATTTGATATTATTTATTTTGCGAACAATACCTTAACATCAGTAAGAGTGGCCAATTACAGCCGGTTTGAACAAAAAGAGGTGAGAGAATTCTGGCCAGATATGGCCGGTTTAAATGCTAAAGGTTTAATGTGTTTTTGGAAAACAGTAGTGGAATAAAAATTGAAATGATTTCAATGAGGAATTGAAATCACCTGAAATCAACAATGATTCTTACTATTAAAAACCAAACATGATATAAATGTTTCCAAGTGGATATTTTATTTTCATATAGGCACAGCTATGGTCATATGGTTTAAAATTTTGCTTTGCAATGACATTGTTTCAAGTGTCTTCTAGTATAGCCTCAAGCTGGTCATTAGTGAAATTAGGTACTCAGAAACTGTCAGCTAAAGCCATGGCAAATGCAGTATATTGCTCAAGAACCAAATGCACTGTCCAGTCTATAGATCAAACCAACAACCTTATGATCATAAAACTACACATTTTAACCATTAGGCTGTGTGCCTTCACATGCTAGGAATCATCATCATTATTTAACGTCCATCTTCATCGCTAGCAAATTCAAACAATCAATGTTAGGTAACACAATACTGCCCATTAAGGTAATTAAGATAATTGTTTCTACGTTTGGCACAAGGCCAGCAATTACCCAGTGCATTACTGGTACTTTATTTTATCGACCCCGTAAGGATGAAAGGCAAAGTTAACCTCGGCGGGATTTGGTAATTAAGGTAATTAAGATAATTAAGATAATTAAGGTAATTAAGGTAATTAAGATAATGAATGAGATAGGGCAATGTTTTGATGATTCAGTATTCAACTTTTGAAAGGCTCTAGATTTTAGTTAGAAGTCAGTATTATAGTATCAGCATGTTCAGCATCTGCCTTATCTTATTTATTTGGATTTTTGTAGGGTAACTAAATTAACAACCAGCAAACAACTGGAGCCAATTTAATCAACTATATTCTTCTCACTTTAAAATATTGGCCTATATATTTATAAAACACTGTGTGTGGGGGGTGGGTGTGGGTGTGTGTGTGTATGAGCGTATATATATTCTATTCTTTCATTCTTTTACTGGTTTCAGTCATAGACAGCAGCCATATGCATACACATATATTGATATACATATATATACATATATATAAATATATATATATATATATATACACACTTATATATATATCGTCATCATTTAACGTCCATTTTCCCATGTTAGCGTAGATTAGATGAGTTGCCTGTAGTGAGATAAGCCAGATCAGATGACCGTGCCTTGCTCATACAGAACTGATATTATATATATATAATAACGGGTGATATGGCGCATGTCTTTCTGGCATGACACCCATAATTTTGATTATCTTAATTTTGGATATAGATATATATATATATATATACACACACACACACACACACACACACACACACACACGTATGTTTGTATAAGAGGGACAGTCTACATATCTCCCAACCTGCTAAAAATTGCAATCAAATCTTCTTCATATCATACTCACCATCTAAAATCATAAAGGAATAAAGTGGTCCTGGATATACACCAGTATTAGGGAAAAAGAAAAGAAAAAGTGGCATGGTCATGGCCGGAATGTCTCTAATCATAAGTCTAACCACTCAATATTGATGTGCTACTAAATAACAACATATCATGCAAATGTGTAGAATATATAGTTGAAAAAAAAAAAAAAGTGAAATTTTCTAGCATCACACCAAAACAGGTTTAGGTGGTTTCCTATGAAGTTGAATCTCAGAAGAGGTTTAATGTTTTTATGATAAGGACCCTGCACTGCTCAGTCCTGGAATTGAACCTATGACCTTATAATCAAGAGTCTAACACTCTAACTACTAGGCCAGGTGCCACTATATATAGATAGTTGCATCGGTTATTGTTTATTGAATTTGAGAAGCTAAAAATGGGAATTGTGATAAGTAACATGCATGAAGTGAAATAACTACAACCAGAAGTCAAAACTTAAAAGACGATTCTTTTTATTGATACCTTACATTCTTCTAACAAACACAAATTCACATTACATCTAGATCTGTGATGGTAAACCTATGACATGTATGATGTGTCAGCAGTGACATGCTCCAGGTTTTTAGGTAGAGGTCTTTGAAAAATAAAAGTTCCTGCAATATCATATAACAAGCTGATCTATAAGTATTTGAAGTAAGTGAACCTCTGTTGATTTCTTGGATGAGTGTTTCAGTTATGCAGCCAATGGAATAGCCTTCTCATTAAGAGAAACATGAAGTGGCTAAGTAATCCACAGGCACATGTACTTTTAAAGATTCAGTGTAACAGTATGTGACATAGCTAACCCTTTGAATTACACATACAGGCTACCTGACATGCTTTCAAACAATTTCTGTCTATTCAATGTCCCACACAAGGTTTGGGTTGACCCAAGGCTGTGGTAAAAGAAAAGCCAAGAGGTTGTGCAATGGGATTACACCCAGGAGCTCATGATTACAAAGCAAACTTGTTAAGAATTTGGCCATACTGTTCTCCTATAAACATTTATCCCAAAATAAAATACATGTTTACATGTAAGTGATTCTCCAATAATATGATTTATCATCATCATGATTTTATGTCTGCTTTCCTTGCTAGCATAAATGGGTAGAGTACTCTCATCTTGCTCATTACATTCCATATTTGGCATGGATGATATTCTTAAAGTCACCCACCTAGAAGGATGTATTGGGTGTGTTTTTTTTTGTTTTTTTTTTTGTGGCACCAACACTAGAGAGGTTGTCATATGCTTGTCCAGATTAATGGCTCCTCTCAGCCCTACATTATCTCTGTTTCCCTGCTAACACTGTAGCATTCAGTCTCTCACTACATTTACTTTTTCTGTAGCAGTGCTTGTACAGGTAGGTGGATTTTTTGTATATTGGCATATTGCCAGACAGCTCGGTTCTGTCATCTTCTTTATGAGGTTCAGTTTCTGAGTCATTCTTCATAACTTCACTCCTTGTCTTCTTAAGTCTCTTACTTCCACAGGTTCTATCAACTTTATGCACTCAGCACTCTATTTATACAACTCTAGCTCTCCTCACTCATCACATAAGCACACCAGCACAATCATCCCCCATGCACACTATATTCAATTCCTCTTATGCTCAGCTTTATTTTCAGTTCACTTATGTTGTTGTTAATGAACTCTTTCATTACACACACAGTGTAGCATGCATACTTCATTTCTTTTTAGCCATCACAAATTTTTGGCACTCAGGACCCATATTTTGCTGCCATGTAACACAGCAGTTCAGACACAAACGTCATATAATCTGCCCTTTACTCTCAGAAAGAAGCCTTTTGTAGCTATAATAGTTAATAGCGCTCTGAATTTCTTCTAACCCATTCTCAATCTGGCTACAATACATCCACCTCCACTGCTAATGAGATCAGCTAGATAAAAGCTTTCTACCACTTCCAGTGAGCCTTCTGTACATTTGAGAGAGTTTATTTCTTGAGTATCTTTACTATTGACTACTCCTGTGCATCTGCCATATAAAAAGTCTACCGCCTTGTCAGTTTACATGTGGTCCTACTACATATCTTGTGTGTCCAGTCTACACTGGGTACACCATAGGAAAATTACTGCCTACTCCTTTTCAATTTCCCTTGATAGTTTTATCCTCTTTTCCTACTTACTAAAACTTTGGTCATTGTTAGGTTTACTTTGAGGCCCTTTCATTACAGATTTTGCTTCATTTTTACTACGAGGGCTAGATCATTAGCATATAGAGGTTCCCACGAATTTTACCTGAAACAAAGATGAAATGGGATGGTCACTGCTTGAGGGTTTTTGATTCCAGGTCTGACCTGGAGCTAAACAACAACTTTAGAAACATAGAGAGGAAAAATTTCATAATTTTAACACAACGGAGAAAATAAAATGGGAACTGCAATTTGTAAGTGAATAGAGAATTGTGTGAGGAGATAGACAACAATGAGATACAATGTTCTTGACATCCAGCAAATCAGTTCTATAGTACTGATGGGGTTCATTCATGTATTGGTATTTGATAACTTGGTGAAAGGGAGTGTGCAAAAGAAATACATGGTGTGCTGCAAGCTTTCTTCTCTGGCAAACAGTAAAAGGCAGTTACAGTGCCAATACAGGATTACCTCAAGTTGTTTGGTACGCTGCCACAACCGTCCTTGCAGCTTGTGCATAACCCAAGACATGATGATGTTAGATGTAGTGGTCAGAAATAGGGTTCAGCAACAGAACTGTATGTAACAATGGTTGTTATTAAATATAAAAAAAAAAAACAATAAACAAAGAATCTAGAGAAGAAATAGATTTAGAAATCAAATAGGTCGCTTGTGATTGAAAACACTTTATGTACAAACAAACAAAAATACCCCTTTTTTGTAAAGAGAGAGAAAACATGATTTAATTCAAATTCAGTAAGATGTACATGAAATCTATAAACACACACATATAACCACTAATAGAAATTTCATCAGGGGGTTTAAAGTTTCTTTCAAAACAACTTCCCATAATCTGAATACTAGTCTTTAATGTATGTAAACATATTCTAAGACCACAGGAAATTCCACAGCCTAGGTACAGTATAATGTACTTCCTGCATCCCCCCCCCCCCCATTTTAGGTCCAGTATATCATGGCACAACTCTAAATATAGCAAAATATGACAGTTATCAAAACAATGAATGTAAGATTAAGAGTGGAAATAGCTGGGCGATGATAATTGTAATAAAAGATAATGGTGGTGGTGATGGTTGACATAGAAGAAGTCAATATGCATTAAAGTTAGTACATTCCTGGGTGTCAGTATTTGTTTAACTCTTAACATCCTGTAATGATTTAGTAGAAAATATCTAAAAATAGGTTTGTTAATTTAAATGTTTATAGTATCTTTACTAGTGGACAGATTGTTGTGAACATTTACAGTAAACTAATATTAAACACTTTACAATGTGTATTGAATGCATTTTATCATGGCACCAGTTTGTTGCTTGGTTTTGTTTTTATAGTTTTTGGGGTTTTTTTCTTTCATATTTGCATCAATATTTGTAATGTTATTTATACAACTGTGAATTGATTTCTTAAAAATAAAATAGCTTATTGATATAAACATTATCGACCATTTTACAATGTACTATATATATTTTGAACTGACGTTTTGTAGGTCCAGTCAATATGTCACATGCTGGTTTTTCATGTATTTTTGTGGAAAAATGATGCAACTTATGCATGAGTATATATGGTATATTCATACACTTCATATACAAATGAAATATATTTATATTCAGTACTGGAGCTGTTAAAATTTTGATTTAACCCTTTAGCATTTACATTACTCTATATATACTATTGTATTTTCATGGTAAACACTTTATCACATAATTATCTAACATAATATCGAAGCTATGAGATTTTGATATTATTTATTTTGAGAACAATACCTTAATGTTGGATGAGCAGCCAGTTATGGCCGGTTTCAACAGAAAGAAGTGAGAGAATTGTGGCCGGATATGACCGGTTTAAATGCTAAAGGGTTAAAACAAAATTTAATTGAAAATTTCATTTTCCTTTAAATAGAAAAAATATAAATTGTAGATTCTGAATCTCTGATGTTTAAAACAGAATTCTAAGGATTTTTTTTTTTTTTTTTGGAGGCGGGTAAGACAATAACAAAGTTAGAGAAGCTTAACTCTTTTGATACGAAACCATCCTGGATTTATGACCCAAATCTGCACATGTTAAAACCTTCCATCATAACTTTATTTTAGACACGTTCTAAATACCAGCTTACTAATGGGAAAAAACTTAGTGATTTTGTGGAATTCATCAACATTTTTATCTACTAATATAATACCCAATGTGTTTTTGTCCATCACACACTAGAGATGACTGAGGAAGGAGAGGGGTGATGACAAACTACAGAAAGCAAAGTCCATCTGTCACACTCACTTTGTAGAGAGGGGGAGTGCCAAGCGAGATATGTACATAGAGAGAGAAAAGGGAATGCTGTGTGTTTTCAAGGTGACATACAGGGAGACGATGATGTCGGCTCTCATCATCTGTACATATATAAAGATGAAGTTTTCTGCATGTGTGTGTGTGGACAATTTTTAATGAGGGCTCATATATTCTAAACCAATCATGCAATTTCTTTGAAATTTTTTACAGAGCTTCTCCTTGCACAAAACCTGTACATGATCTACAAAGGTTTTCAAAAATCGATATTGGGGCCTTTGGAGACATTAAAAAAGTTTCGGTTATTTGTGTGAATTTTCGTGATTAAGTAAGACAAGAGTTATCTTTTGTAATTCGGCTCATTCGGATTTTAATTGACATTGTATAATTTATCGTTTCAAGCTTGATGTTCATACATTAAGTGATGTCATAACTTTTACAATATTATGCTTTGTACATAATAGTGTCTATTATTCACTTCACTTCTCTATTTCATGATGCGCTTTTACTGTTGTCAAAAAAGGCACCGAGCTCACATATTAATTATTTCGCTGGAATAATGCCTAAGGTTTTCATGTTTACATAAAGTACGTTTTTCTTCTATGTATTCAAATTTACTTTGTTTAGTTTAATGAGCTACATCGAAGCTACTTGAACCGTCCAAAGTACGGGTAGTTTAGCTAGTTTTATATATAAATCAGTTTATAGTATTATTTTATGAATTTTCAATGCTCAAACAAATCTCCCCAAAATTCAATTGCCTCTTGGGTGTTGATATTGACCACAACATAGTTGATTGACTAGTTGAATAGGAACTAAATCCCCCTCATTACATTTTTTTTTAAATGGAAGGGCATATTGGATAACACACTATGTCTGATTAAGAATAAAAAGAGCCTATGTTGATAGTTAAAAAACGTAGGGTTAATCAAGGGCTCAGAAACAACAACTAAATGTAAGACAATGTTCTCTGGAAATAGTAAGTTATCTTTATTTATGTATGAAGCACTTAATTATACACAAACAATCACTCAACCTATTATACTGTTACAGCTTACACTTACACAGGTTTAACTGGCCTCCTATGAGAGTGCATCTTGTAGGAGGTTTCTTTGATGTTTTAATGATAGGGATCACAGTTGTCAACAAACAAGAATGTATGACATGGTTTTCAGATATGATGTGAAATGATTTTTACACACACACACACCATACATCAGTTCAATTTTATCAGATATAACATTTCACTGCTAATAGTATTAAGCAGGTGGAAGATTACAAGTATCTTGGCTCATATATCTCCTCCTCCAAAAAAGATTTTCTAACCAGGAAGGGTATGGCATGGTCAGCGTGCAATGACATGCACGCCATATGGACATCTCAACTTACCAACAAGCTAAAACTGGAAATATTCCAAGCAACCATTAAGCCCATATTACTTTATGGATCCAAAACTTGGACACTAGCATCACAACTTGAGAGGAGATTGGATGGCACATATACCCGCCGCTTAATGAGAGTGCAAAACCTATCCTGGAAACGACATCCCACCTTGTCTAAAATCTATGGCAAACTCCCTCGAGCCTCTGCCCTTCTAAAATCCCGGAGAGCTCAATTTGCTGGCCACTGTCACCGTGCCAGCAATGAAATCATATCCGCTCTCTTGCTCTGGAACCCTGACTCCAGCCTGACTAGGAGTAGGAAGCTGTCATTCCCTGACGTTATCTCTAGGGATACGGGAATCAGTAGACAGGACCTGGGGGCAGCGATGGGGGACAGGGAATTCTGGGGTATGAGAGTGAGATCCATCATCTCGACAGTAGTCGACAAATGATGATGATGATGATATATATCAAAGCTTATCACTGAATCATCAAATTAACTATACTACACAAGATCAAATAAGCACATAAATAATTTAGGTGGGGTGTACTAAATAGTATACACAATTCTCAATTAATTCATTGTCAGTTCATCACCACCTGCTCAAATTATTCAAATCCATGCCTCTCTTAGTTCACATTTTGTAATTATGTAAATTATACAGGCCCAGAAACATCATAACTCTTTATATATGTAAAACTCTATGTCGACTTATCAATGCAAACATGGGAAGACTTTTGCTGAGGAGGTCTAATAAGACCAAAACATGTCTGCAGCTATCACCTTCACTGAAAACCAAGAAAGAATTTCCCTTCCTCAAGACTGAAAATTGAAATTAATTTCATGGAATTACAGTAGATGAAAGCAGGTAGTCCTTGTATATACAACAAAAAGTATTTTAGGGTTATTTTCCTTACAGGGATTAATATTGGTGGAGCTCATCCCTCTTCAGGGTTGAACACTGCCAATTTCTTCTTCTTCCTTAGAGAGAGAGAGAGAGAGAGAGAGAGAGAAAGAGAGAGAGAGAGAGAGAGAGAGAGAGAGAGAGAGAGAGAGAGAGAGAGAGAGAGTAAATCAACATCAATACTAAACTGGTGGTTTATTTATTGACGTCAAAAATTGAATTATCTTCCCCTTTCTTGAGTCTCTAACAACTGCTGCTAGTCTTTTGTTTTTTGTCAGAGGCACATTTAAATTGACACAAGGCCACACTTTTTGGAGAAAGTTATAAGTCAATTAAATTTAACCCAGTTTATCATTTTTGAACCCGCTCCCTCCAGTCCACTGTGTAGTCTTGTGCTGGTATTTAGAAATAATGTATTAAGGAGCAATTCAAAGTTATGAGACAATTTTTATAGTTTAATAGAACAAAATAAACAAAAAATAAAAACGATAAAACCTATGACCTAGAAATAAAAACGATCTTGCTATGTATTTTATCGGAAGAGTAATTTGTAAAAGATTGCTGAAGCAACAGTCAAGACATTAATTCAAATTAACCAACTGCTATGAGGATTTTTGTTTACATATAACTGCTAGCTGAACTACATTCACTGCAATTAGAAATAGCAGAAAAATCTCTCTCAAATCACACTCTAATTTTTGTTATCAAACTTCCTGAAACTCCCAATACAAGCCTGTTAATTTTAAAATGCTAATATTCATCTAAAAATCTTCCATTATAAGTTTATGTAAAAGCATCTGCCATCTTATACTCTAAATACCAGCTTAATAAATAATAATTGTTTATTTTTGGCACAAAGCCAGCAAGTATCCCAATGCATTACTGCTGCTTTATTTTATCAACTCCACAAGGATGAAAGGCAAAGTTAACCTCAGATCGTAAAGGGGCGTAACTCTATGCAGCAAAGCATGGCATCCGACCCTCTACTGATACTGCCAATAGTTTCTGATTTAGGCACAAAGCCAACAATTATGTAGGAAGAGAAAGTAAATTATATTAACCCAGTAAGGATGAAAGGCAAAGTGAACCAAGGCGAGATTCGAACCCAAAACATAAAGGAATGTAACTATATGTCACAAAGCATGTTGTCCTCGCTCTACCAATACTGCCAATCCATCACCTTTTAATAATAATAATAATAATAATAATAATAATGAAATTATTGTGTAAAGTGTTCAGGTGCACTACAACTCGTCAATATAGTACATAGAATAATACACAAATGCCAGGGAAGTACATGTTTGTATGTGTTAGCTGTAGTGTTGGCGGATCTCGGGAAGCATGGAGGCCTTAAAGGATGCAGTGTCTCGACAGCTAACAACTGATGCAGGTAGTTTGTTCCATGCTTCAGCAACTCTGAGCGTGAAAAAATGTTTCCGAAAGACCATGGGAACTGTGCTGTTTTCTTACTTTGTGGGCATGTCCACGTGTGTTAGACACATGGAAATCGAAAAGGCACTCAGGGTTGTTGTTGGCAACATGGTTAACAATTTCGGTTAGGTTAACATAGCTGTATACAGCCTTAAATAGATATCTGGAGAGCGGCTGACAAAGGTCTTGCTGAGTGATGCTAAGACACCCTCGGCCCTCTTGACAATTTTAGAGACGTGCCTCGTCCAACGCAAATCGTTGCTGACCGTAATGCCCAGGTCACGTTCACAGGAAGACTTCTTGATATTAGTGCTGTGGAGGGAGTATGTGGATGCTGGGTTTTTACTCCCAAAATGCATGGTGGTGCACTTGTCCACAGCTAGCTTGAGTTGCCAGTTTGAGATCCACTGTTGCATTGTGTCCAGGTCAGACTGCAAGCAGTTAAAAAGACACCCTCGGCCCTCTTGACAATTTTAGAGACGTGCCTCGTCCAACGCAAATCGTTGCTGACCGTAATGCCCAGGTCACGTTCACAGGAAGACTTCTTGATATTAGTGCTGTGGAGGGAGTATGTGGACGCTGGGTTTTTACTCCCAAAATGCATGGTGGTGCACTTGTCCACAATTTTGTTTACCAAGTCAGTTGCCAGGCGTCGGCGCTTCAATGAATCCATGCCCAGGGAAGCAAGGCGCTCAGAGTATGGTAGATGCCTGATGGAGGGTATTCGCTTGGTTGCACGTCTCTGAACAGTTTCCAGGCGGTCAATGTCCTGAGCAAGATAGGGGTTCCAGACTGGTGATGCAAATTCTAAGTGTGGTTGCACCATAGCTGTATACAGCCTTAAATAGATATCTGGAGAGCGGCTGACAAAGGTCTTGCTGAGTGATGCTAAGACACCCTCGGCCCTCTTGACAATTTTAGAGACGTGCCTCGTCCAACGCAAATCGTTGCTGACCGTAATGCCCAGGTCACGTTCACAGGAAGACTTCTTGATATTAGTGCTGTGGAGGGAGTATGTGGACGCTGGGTTTTTACTCCCAAAATGCATGGTGGTGCACTTGTCCACAGCTAGCTTGAGTTGCCAGTTTGAGATCCACTGTTGCATTGTGTCCAGGTCAGACTGCAAGCAAGATCTATAGTGTTCAGGATCTGTCCTTTTTATCTCAAGGTACAGCTTGATGTCGTCTGCGTACTTTAGTACTGTGGCATTCCTTAAGTTGGCATCTATGTCATTAATATATGCCACAAACAAAAGGGGGCCAAGAACAGATCCCTGAGGTACACCAGATGACATCTCATATGGTGAGGAATGCTGTCCCAGAACCGTGACTACCTCTCTTCGACTGAGAATGAAGGACTTCAACCAGTTAAAAAGATCATCCTTCACACCCATTGCAGAGAGTTTTGCCATAAGCCTTTTGTGTGGCACAGAATTGAAGGCCTTCGCAAAGTCAAGGTAAACAACATCCACCCATGAGCCGCCATCAGTGATCCGGGTGATGTCCTCAAGAAACTCTATAAGTTGATCACAGCAGCTGGAGTTGGGGATAAATCCAAATTGCGAGGGCCGGATAAGACTGTGAGAGCTCCAGAAGTTCCAAAGTGTTTCTCTGACACAGGATTCCATCAGTTTGGCGATGCAACTAGTAAGACTGACTGGACGATAGTTCACAGGTGATGTGCGGTCACCCTTTTTGAACAGAGGAATTACACTGGCAGTTTTCCACTGTTCTGGAGTAGCACTGTTGTTCAGACAGAATTGGAAGAAGCGTGATAACTGGTGTAGAAGGAAGTACCCACCACGTTTAAGAAGCAGGTACGTAACACCATCAAGACCAGGAGAGGCATGGTTGCGTTTATTTTTTAGGTGACGTCGCAGCATTGCAGGTGTAAATTCCATGGTTGTAATAGAGTCCGGTGTCATAGGTGGTGGAGATGGTACATTCTGGTCTTCAATGGTGAAAATGCCTGCATAGCATTCAGCAATGAGCTCTGCGCATTCCTTGGGGTCGTCAGTAACCTGGCTTGTGTGGGGATTGCGAAGAGGACCAACTGGAGAGTGAGGCCTCTGCTTTGAGTGAACATACTTCCAGAACACCTTACTGTCAGGGCTGGTTGCTATGCGCTGCTCAAATTGAAGCACTGCCTTTTTTGTCACCTGTTTGAGGTGGTTGGACGATCTATTTCGCCTCTTCCTATTAATGTCTGATTTGTGAAGTTTGTACTCACGTTCAGCATTGCGCCGTTCTTTTCTGGCAAGACGGACTGCTGCAGTCATTAATGATAATGATTTAATTTTCTTATTATAATGAGCAAGTTAGTTTTCTTGCCAACACCCTTCAAATACTTGGTTATTATAAGCAGTGTCTTTCATAAAGAATATGATAAAGAAAAGGTTTTTAAAAAAATCACACATTATATAGTGTAGTTTTAGATATAATTTGAACTTAAGATGGAATAGTTACAGCTGGCATACCTTTGATTCCTATAGAGATCTACTCTGCAATATCCAGTATTGATTAATATAGAACCAATAATAATGCAGTTAGAGTTATGAGTGTGCTCTAATAAAGACAAAAGTTTCAGTAGCTCAGATTCAATTGCCAAGGTAGCTAGTTCATTTATTTCATTAAATGCTTTTAGGTAAGGCCTAGGCATGGTCATTGTTTGAATCGAATCTTACAGAACGCCTTTTTATGGATACTGCTCTCATTAAAGTTCAAGCAATTTACGATTTATTACGCTAATGTGTGTATGAAAATCACATATAATAATTAGCTTAATATAAGGAGATAGTGCAGAAGTAGGAGGCTCTGAAAGTACAAATAAAGATTAAATGAATGACAGTAGAAGTAAAATGAAAGTCAGTGTCAGGATGAGGTGTTTATGAGGTCATGCTTGATCAGATAAAAAAGCAGAGGTGAGGAGGGGGAATATGTGAGAATAACAATTAAAATGAGAGAGAGTTGGGGTAAGAAGTATAAGAATGGTTGGAATGGCAGATTAAATCATACACTATAGTGATAAATATTACCGCAAAAAGAAATTCTATAATTAATACCCGATGACAGGTACACAAATATAAATGCCTCATTTTGTTATTGATTGTATGGAATAAATATTGTAGTCTTTTCTTTTTTCCTTTTTGCTGTGTTTCAGGGCAGGGCACACTTTACTTAAGGAAAACAATGAGAAAGATATTTCCTGAGACCTAAGGTTTGTCTTCATCCAAATGGGAAATAAATTATGCCACTCTTACTTCAAACATTGTTTCAAATCAGCTAGCTCTTAAGGAAATGCATACCAGAATTTTCTGAGAAATGTACTAATGTAGAGCATTGCCACAAGCTTGGAAAGACGAAATGTTGAAGCAAGGGGCCTTTACTGCAGACTGGTTGACAATGAAGGCACTTTTGGTGAGGTGGGTAACAAAACCTGGATTTAGGGGTAGATTGCTCTTTCTTACATTTTGTAAATGTTTGTCATGCAATAAACAATAGTTCAACAAATCACTGTTTATTATTTTGCATATAGCTTAACTAAAGCTATAAATGGTGACCCTAAAGGAAAATAATAAATAAAACATAATTCAGACTGAGATCGAAGACTTACGGAAGTTAGCGAGAGCAGTAGCCATTATCTACGGAGGTTATAATCAACAGCACGAGGTCGGCTCTAAGACATGGTGAGGTTACAGTGGAAGATTTGTTCTTTTATCACAATAAGTTTGAAGTAAGAGCTACCAGGTGTAAACACCCTGGTGGCCAGCAAACTCGATCAACTGCTCCTGTATGTTCATGATCGGATCTCCAGATGAAGATTCCTGACTCAGGAGCTGAAATCAGCATCATCACAGCATCCTCAAAGGACTTCTCTTACGGAGAGTGAGGTCAACCTTTGGCAGCTGCCAATGGTTCCACAATCAAGGTGTACAGACGCCACATTCTTTCCCTTCACACAGGCTCATAGGAACATTCATGGGCATTCACTGTTGCTGATGTCAATGAGCCTATCATCGAAGCAGATTTCTTTCAGGCCCACTCACTGCTCGTCGATCTTCAGGGGAGATGACACGTTAACAGCAGCACATGTCTCTGTTTCTCTGGTAACATCTGCACATGCGGTACCTCAAATAGCAGTTTATTCTCAGACAACCAAGAACAAACTGTCGGACCTCCTTTTGAAGCACCCGAATCTCACTTCCCCAACATTTTTCAAGCCCACAACTTGCCATGGAGTAAAACATCACATTCCAACCCCTGGCCCTCTAGTAAGTACACTGCCATGTACACCATCTATCACCAAACTTGCCATTGTTAGGGCTGAGTTCAACTATGGAAGCTTTGGGCATAATTCGTCAATCAAACAGTCTCTGGTCATCACCTCTACATGTGGCACCAAAACCCACCGAAGGTTGGCAACCTTGCAGGGATTATCATTGTATCAACATGTGTACTACACCTGACTGCTACCCCATTCCGCATATACAGGACTTCTCAGCTCAGTTAGCCAGGAGCTTAATTTTTTAAAAAATCGACCTCATTCGAAGGTATCATCAAATACCTGTGCAAGATGACGACATTCCTAAAACTGCCATTATCACTCCTTTCCAGCTGTTAAAATTTTCCTACATACACCTAAAAAACGCAAGACAATCCTTTCAATGCTTGATGGAAACCGTATGCAAGAGTCTAGACTTTGTTTGTGTATACCTAGATGACATCTTTATTGCAAATCAAAATGTGGATCTACACAAGAAGCACTAGTGACTCTGTTTAATAGACTTAAACAGTACTGTTTGGTAGTCAACTACACCAAGTGCGCCTTTGGTGTTAAAGAAATCAATTTTCTCAGACATCAGATCACAAGTACAGAGGCTACACCTAACAAAGGGAAAGTTATGAGCAATAGACTCATGTCCTTATCCAAGACCATATTCACATATCTCCTTAACACCATAAATTAATTTATCTACTTATTTTTTGTTGTAATAGATACAATATTGGTATGGAATATGAACTATGACATGAAAGACTCAATATGGTATTGCACCTTTAACATTTAGACCAGTTTAAATGAACATATGAATAAAGTCTACATCATGTATTGATGTACTTATATATCAGATTGACCCATCTTTCACATGTTCCGTATTTGGCATGGTTTCTATGGCTGGATGCTAATCTTTACAGGGTGTACTGGGTATGTTTTTTCATGACATCACCAATGTGAAAGGACACAACACATCACCTGGTCCAGGAATCGAACTCACACCCTCACGATTGCAAGCCCAATGCTCTAACCACTGAGCCACGCACTTCACATACGTTACTTAAGATATGCATTGGTGCTATAACAGTTGAAAATCTAAACATATAGATAAGGACATAAACAATGTTGAAAGTGTGAAGCATAATGATCATTCAAGCTAACACGTGTAATCTTTGAGGAGAACCTTGGATTAGTCAGAGTTTGATGCGGTGATGATGATAATCTAACCCTTCCAGCATTTAACTATTTCTTTTATGGATGAACTGATGACATTATACCAGATCTAACATACCTAAACTTCCATGGGGTTTCAACATTATTAAATCTTTTCGTATATCCTTAGATAAAAACGTTTTTGTATGTTTGTTTTTGTTTTTCTATTTTTACATCAGAGTGCTTAAGAAATTTTGTAACTGCTGTGGCAGCAAAAAGTCGTAACCAAGCCTATGTTACTTATATGGGTCATCAAGTGGAGGTTTGTTATTATTAATCGGCAACGCCATTGTCGTGTTGCAGTGTTTAAACAAAAACTCCTATCTGCACATGATGCATAATGTTCAAAAGTTTTATTCAGCTGAACTCACTTTAAAAAGATCCAGTCATGTGCAAAAAACATGCAAATAATATTAGCATAACTATGACTGTGTATTTATGTTTTTGTTTAGATCAATATTGGCCACGATAGAACAAGACCTATGATAAGGGAGGTTCCAGTCATAACACTCCTGTCTTTGTTTTTCTTCAGACTCATCTTCCGTTTTTAAGACAATGGAGTGAGATTTGAGACAAATCTGCCTGTCACTTCTGGGAGGTCGAGCAACCACGTAAACGTAAAGAGACTTCGTTGACCCATGATTTACGCATACAAACCTATATATATATACTTTTATAAGCTGGTTGTAGATAAGATTCTGTATATATATATTTCAATTAACAAACACACATAAAAAATACTTAGTTTTTAAATGATTGTGTTTTGTTTTTTTTACATAATTCTTTAACTAGCGAAGTTGAGATAGATTTTTTAAATTTTATTTCGAGAGACATATAAAGCCTGAAAAGAGGGAAAAATTCAGTTCCGAAACAACAAATAAGCAGGCAAGAAAACAGCTGTCGTTGTTGCTAGATATAACAGCCGTTATATTATACTAAAAATATAATACGGGAAATTCAAGAGAGAAGAGTTTTTATATCTTTTATTAGTTATCATCATATAAACTTCCTAAAGCAAAGCATCTATGGCCGCTCGACTTGCTAAAATTAGAAGCTAAATCTCTCTCAACACACTCTACTGTCTTTAATAATAATAAAGAACACACATTAGATAATGAAGTCGTGAATATATTATGTAAGAAAAAAGACGAGATGGCCATGCCTAAAACCAAAGTTGATCTTGGGCTAAACAACAAAACACTAATAACCGAATATCCTAAAAGTGTCCTAATTGAAAGCTAGAGGTGATGATGAGGAGGAGAAGGATTGACAGGTCTAGAGGAGGTGAAAGGAGACTGGGATATGCATGGTTTCTTTCGTCTGAGTAGTAGTAATATTACGGAAATCGAATGAGTACAGTTCTACTGGAAGCTTACCTTCACTTCAACGACAGCCTCACAATAAAAAGAAAAACGGTTCACAAGTGTGTGTGTGTGTATATATATATATATATATATATATATATATATATATATATATATATATATATATATAGAGAGAGAGAGAGAGAGCTGAGCTGAGCTTGTACGAAGGTGAAACAAATAAGTTAACTGTCATGTCATAACCAATGGTATAAAATAAAACTGCTTGTATATCAGATAGTGTCTTCTTACCACTTTATATACCAATATATGATACACGACTACAATATTACTATATATATACTTCATATTCACTAAACTGTTTGTTCGCAGATATAGGTGTCATTTTAATATAAAATGAGCCATGTATTCCTCACCTCGAGCCTGTGGGGCTGGACCGAGAGGGTTGCAAAAGCCAGACGACATGACAATATCCCCGTTCCGCGGAGGTAGGCCCCTCATTTGGGATGTTATATGCTGTGACACCTTCTCTACTGGCAACCTGGTGCGTTCGGCTACCAGCCCAGACTCTGTCCGATTATCGGCCGCTCTCTGATAGGTTTGTGGTAGCGCCTATAGCAGTGGAAACATTTGGTGTTCTTGGCTCCCGGACCACATCCTTGCTTATTGTTATCGGAGCGGAGTTGCCCGCAAGTGCAAGCCCCGCGGGGTGGAATGACTGTTCAAGCGCGTCTGACTGTTCATCTCCGTCCTCCGGGGCAATATATTCTCCGTCGTGTCGGCCGAGGTCAAGAGCTGCAGGGTAAGTTAGCTGTAACTCGTTCAGCCGTCACTCATATACATACATACACAAAATAGATGTTCGAAATCCAATTTCAATAAACGCCAAATTGTGAAGGATAACACCATTTACAAAACAATGAGAAAGGGGTGTGTTTACAGTTTGAAAAACCGTTTATTAATGACAAGTCATCTATTTTAAATAAACTGAAGTCTGTTGTTGTTGTTTTAATAATGAAAAAGGTAAGCGAATGTGGAGAATATTACTGGTGGTAAAATCGGTAGAGCGTTAGACCAAATGCCTTGCGGTGTTTAATTACGTCTCTTTACGTTCTGAGTTCAAAACCTGTGAAGGTCAACTTGCCTTTTAATCCTTCCGGGGTTGATAAAATATTAATAACAGTCAAGTTGATATAATCGACTATATTCCCCACCTATTCCAATATATGTGGCCTTGTGCTAACTTTAGAAATTATTATTAGCGCGAAATAAAATAAGTAACAGTAATGTATATTTAGATTAGATTGTGTGTGAATATATATATATATCAGCAAAATATTAGTTTTAATAAAT
>OZ024745.1:58589571-58592071 GCA_964016885.1 Eledone cirrhosa
AAAAAAAAAACAACAAAGGAATAAAATGAATTAACCACTAATTCAGTTTATTTCTTTGCACACAGAAAAATATTTTAAAAAGAGAAAGAAAAACATTTGCAGGAGAAAATATTCAAGAGAAGTGAGATGAATATCAACGTTTGTTTTTTAAGGACATTTTCATAATTATCTGATTGAAATAACGGTTTTTGATTTAGGCACGAAGCCAACAATTTGATGGGAGGGGAAAGTTGATTAAATTGACCCCAGAGCATTGCTGGTGCATTATTTTATCGACCCCGTAAGGATGAAAGACAAAGTTAACCTCGGTGGTATTTGAACTCAGAACTTAAAGGACCGTAGCTATATGCCACAGAGCATGGTGTCCAACGCTCTAGCGATACTACCAATCTATTGAAATAATGAACGGTGGGTAAAGATTTCAAATTGTGTTAGTTAATGAACCATTTAAATCTAATGTACTTAATATGTGAATAGACCGCTCCTAAATTTGTCGCTTCCACAAACCTGGATACTCTCACCCGTAATGTATAGGAACGGAAGATAGACAAATGGTGGGACATTGCCCTCCATTTCTTATTCATGTCGATTGCCGTCGAGATCTCTGGTGTCCTCGGTCCCCGAAAACCCGTTTTCCTCCACAAAATTAGGGAGGAGTGCATTCCGCCTAAGGAAGGAGCCCCACATGTCGTGTAGCTGATATAGCTGATATATATACCATATATACGACGTAGAGTAAGGTTTAGAGTCAGCTGCTACTCCCCTCCCCATTCCCCATACTTTCGTCATTCAATCTTTTTTTCTTTTTCTTCTTTTTTATGTCAGTCATGCAATTTAATTACAATAAAATATGGAAACAAACTTTCATAAGAGTTATAAGAGTTATATCCCTTCTTAAATATAAGTTATTTCCCTTACATGTTCTTACATTAGTTTAACAATAAAAAAAAACTGTATGGAATGCAACAGGAGCAAATATTAGCACTTTCTCTGTTATTCACTAAGTTGGGTTGGATTTTTTTTTACTGGAAAATAAACGAAATTAAAAACTGATACAGGATAAATGATAAGTTTTACAATTAGGTTTTGCAGACAAACATCATAATATAAAAGATAATCTTATATATAAGATTACATTCGATAATATATTAGATTCCCGATGGTTAAAAAAAGAAAAGACAGGTTTGTTGTGGTTGGAACGTTTTTAATCATTGGTCTGATAGCTAAATAATATATACTTTATACACCACCAGTAATCACTTATTCAAGATAACTCATTCAAATTGAAATCAATCTTAAACGTATTAGTTATTTCTCTATTGAGTGTAGCATCTACAAACTTTACGCCATGAAACATTTCATTATTTCATTTGTCTAACATTTCATTATTTCATTTGCCGAGGTTAACTTTGCCTTTCATCCTTACGGCGTCGATAAAATAAAGCACCAGTAATACACTGGGATGATTGCTGGCCTTGTGCCAAAAGTAGAAACAATTATTGCATTTGTCTAACTACTCTACTCCAAATTTGAATTTACAAACGCTTCCCAGAGTTCGTTATACACCTATGGAATATCATAAAGATGATATGACAGAGATGAGAGTTACAAACCAATGGAGGGGTGTCTAAAGTGGGAAACAACTCAAAACACTAATCCGTTCCAGTCTGCCTAACTTCTCAATGTCAAAGGAAAGGCAATTTTCATCATTCTGTTCCGAAGATTGACTGCGTTTCTCCTCAGAAACTGCTGCATCGAATACTTTCGACCCCACTGCAAAAAGTTGTGATCTTTGGAGTTCCTCATTGCTTGGAGCAGATTGGTGTTGTCATGCAGTTCCTCAAAGACGCCTAAGAGAATAGAAGTGATCTACTTGTTTTATGTTTGGATCGAGCAAATATTTATGGGTCTATACAACACTGACAGGTTGAGTTTGCACTGCACCGTCACCATGTTCCCAGTAAGACAAATGACTTTATCCTGGATTACTACACTAGATTCAGACTGGGTGTCACTTGTGGATTGGGGACATCTTAATGGCACCGACTTGGGGAAGCAATAATAACAGGTTGCGCCGTCTCCGTTATTCGTTTTGCGCTTGTCGTGAATATGGTGAGCGAGAGAGTCAAAGTTGAATATGGAGGTAATCTATTCAAATTAGATGTACGACAGTCACCAATATGGACGACCTGGCCATCACAATAACATCGACCCTAAAGAGTAAGCGAATCTGATCCTACAAGGGGATCACCTGTGTAAGAATAGCTTTTATGCCTGCGAAGTCAAGGATTATGAGTACTGAAGAAAGAGAAGTTAGTTAACAAATTCAATTTTCTGTCATGTTAGTTTCAGGGTAACTGGTCATGAGTCTAAAGGAAGTTTTTCCTTCAGACTTTGATTCAGCTCTAAAAGATTCTGCTGTCATAGAGTTCAGGAAAGACATTAAACACTGGTTTATCAAGGTCGACAAGTATGGCCTGCATGGAAGATTCAAAGCCTG
>OZ024745.1:58602071-58609571 GCA_964016885.1 Eledone cirrhosa
ATATCTTCTAATTGATTATTCGTTTATTAATTGTGGCCGCCGAGCAAATCTATTCAACAAATTACGTTGTCCAAACAGCTCCAACCTAATTACACCAGGAAAATGCTGACTTCAAACAATTTAGTTGCATGCCTCTCCCTTTTCATATACGTACAATACCCCCCCCCCCCCCTCTCTCTCTCTCTCTCTCTCTCTCTCTCTCTCTATATATATATATATATATATATATATATAAATATGTATATGATATATATATATATTTTTTCAACCTGATAGTTCTTTCGTTACTTTGGTATTGTGTGTTAGATTTTTGCCTACCACAATGTTCAATTTGTCAAGCTATTTAAACGTATGTTATTACTCTAAGGAACTACCTTGTCGACTGCTTTGCTAATTCATTCATATAGTAGGTCCAATTTGCTTGCACACCGCCAAAGATTAGATTTTACTAAGCCTCCAATTATATTATTTTCTCCTAGATTTAATAATTAACTAATTAATTTAATTAGACAATTCTGTTGATTGGTTAATTATTTGTGTTTGTTAAATAACATCTGGTTGAGAGCTTCTTCTGAATGTTAGCGGAAATTATAATATTTCCTTTTTCTAACACTTTGAATGACCCGCCAAAAAACCGGGGGTTATTTCCCTTGTTGGAAATAACACGTGACAACTGAATGTTCGAATTTGCTGTTGTTCGCGGTACCATTCAATGTTTCGCCCCGTTCTTTGGTAGAACGAAATTCCTGTTGATAAAATGAATCCTCTGTTCGATCATGAATACCACGAGCTTGCCAGTTACGTAAGTCTGATATTTGATTTCGGATTCATAGAAACACTTTAAACGTATAATGTTTGATTTGTTCAGGTGTATTTTTTCAACCTGTCAGTTCTTTCGTTACTTTGGTATATTGTGTGTTAGATTTTGCCTACCACAATGTTCAATTTGTCAAGCTATTTAAACGTATGTTATTACTCTGAGGACCTACCTTGTCGAGTGCTTTGCTAACTCATTCATATAGTAGGTCGAATTTGGTTGCACACCGCCAAAGATTCGATTTTACTAAGCCTCCAATTATATATATATATATATATATATATATATATATATATATATATATATATATATATATATATATATATATATATATAAGTGTGTGTGTGTGTGTGTAAGTGTGTGTATTTTATTATAAACAAAAGAAAGAATAGTTAATTCATGTTGTAGTGTTTATATTTATTAAATGGAATCTTGCGATTCAGTCTGTTACTATACAGAGTCCTTTCTACCATTCCATGTATAGTATTTTGTTTTAAATTATGTGCTATTGTTTCCACAATTATTTTCCATGAGGACACGATCAGTGTTGCTTCGCTTGTGGCTAGCACTTCTTATTCTAACGCTATACGAAGATGTCACTTTCAATAACTAGTCAACAACGTCCCTAAAATCATACAGATGTCTAAAAAACAGACTGTTCTTTTACTCCAAGTTAAAATGTCTAAATGTTCTAGAAGTCCCTTGGTGACAAAACGATTAAAGAAAAAATATTTCATTCATCAAATATTTTGTGGTGAAATCTAATGTTTCATGGAATCTAATGTTTCATGAATATTGGTAGACAAATATGATGATAATGATGATAATGATGATAATGATGGTTATGGTGATGATAATGATGATGATGATGATGACGATGATGATGGTAGTTGACATTGCCACATTTTAAAGGAAGTACATATTTGATTAAATCATCCCCAGTTTATTATTGGGATTTTTTATTGTATTGCTCCGGAAAAAAAAAATGGAAGGTAAATTCGGTCCCGAGTAGATTCAAATGCAGAATGCATAACACTATAAATAACAACTGCAAGACATTGTATTTGGTATCAATCTTATTCTCACATCAACTATCCTTATATCAAACCCTGGTAATACTTTCAAGTATCGGTGGTGAGCTGGCAATGTTCTTTGTGCATAGGACAAGAAGCCTTGCAGCATTTGTTCCAATTGTTTGAACTCTGAATTCGAAATCCATCGAGGTCGATCTTGTTTTCATCGTTTAGGAATCAATGAAATGAAAGGCTGGGATTGATAGAACAACGAGCGGGATATTTTGTGGCAATTGTTTCTGTTCTTTGCATTTGGAATTCAAATCCCACTATTGCTTACTTCACCCGGCTTAATCATTTACCTGCTTCTTTGGTACATTTAAAGGAGTTTATTGTCTTGCAAGCACTCAGACATGGCCTCTGGT
Organism: Eledone cirrhosa; assembly: GCA_964016885.1. NCBI lineage: Eukaryota > Metazoa > Mollusca > Cephalopoda > Octopoda > Eledonidae > Eledone > Eledone cirrhosa. The sequence continues at coordinate 58,604,327 of OZ024745.1, forward strand.
TTGAGGATACCTTCTCCACCCCACCACTAACCAGTTAACAGGGTACCGAAAAAAGCCACAAGTACTTGTTTTCATTTTCTAACTAAACAGTAAAAATATAATAAAAAATAATTAAAATAAATAAAGTTTCCAATTTTTTTCTTTAAATAATGATTTCTAACTAACAACATTATATTAACAATAACATTTCTAGCAATAATATTGTTAGAAATTGCCATTGTTAATAACATTGTTAGGAATCATTAATAAGAATAAGAACAATAATAACAAGAGCATGTTCTTTATGAGTATGTTTAGCATTAACAATAGCAACGTTAAACTTAACATCAACATCTATAACAGCAGTAATAACAACAGTAATAACAACAATAATAACAAAGACCGAAAGTAAAGGATCAGAAACAATAGCAATCATTCAAAAATCAATTTAAAAAATACGAACACAAAGAATAACTGTTACAGCAACAACAAAAACAACAAAGGAAACATCAACATCAACAACAATAACAAGAAGCAATAATAATAATAATAATAATAATAATAGTAATGAACAAAATACGTATATTAATGAAGATAATTAACTACATTTCAATTTATATATACTTTGTTTCATTTCCACTGATGACTAAATTATTTTCTATTTAGTTTCTTTCTATTTCTCCCACTCTCTCATTCTCTGTTACTCTATCTATTTTCTCACATTCTCTCTCCCTCACTCTCTCATATTCTCTTTCGTTCTTTTTCTCACCCCCTTTCTCAATCTCACTCTCTCACTCGGTTCTAACACTGTATCCATCCTATCAATTTTTATTCTCACTATCTCCTTCCTCCTCTTTCTCTCTCTCCCTCCACTCTCCTCCTCTCTCCCCTCTCTCACTCCCCTCTCTCTCCTCCTCTCTCCCCCTCTCGCCTCTCTCTCACTCGCCTCTCTCTCCTCCTCTCTCCCTCTCCCCACTCTCCCCCTCTCGCTACTCTCTCCTCTCTCTCTTTTTCAGTATGTTACATTTAGTTGTTATACAAGACATTTTTATTATGTGGATCACTAATTTGAAAAAAAAAAAAAAAAGAAATTTAATTAGGAAAATGAAATTGTGTGCCAAATGCCATCTAAAACCTAGCATTTAATGGAACTATGTTTCCCATCACAGAAGTGTGGTTTGCATTTCGATAAAAGGATAAAAGTTCGAAAGCCAAATTTCTATCGATCTCTGTGAACTTATATTAAATTAGAAATAATCTGTCTAATTTTAAAAATAATAATAGTCATTATTTAATTAATTGAAGATTCTTTTTATAATAAGATTTCTTTCTTTTTTTTTACATTGGCATGAAGCCTGAACTTTTCTAGAGGAAAAGGAGACACTATAATATTCATGACTTCATACATTAAAGTATCAGTGACGTGATGGATCCTCCTCGCTTTCGAAGGTGAGCATTGACTTAGTGAATCAACTGAACTATCTACTCGTTCCTTGAACGTGTAAGCAACCGAGTCTTACATAGATATGTGCACTCAAAGTACAATTAATTCTCATAAGAATCAGCGTTACACAATGGGAAAGGGCTAGACCGTTGTATTAAGGTAAATCTATACGGCGGACTTCTAAATAGTTTCTGCCTACCAAATTTTACTTACAAGGCTTGGGTTGACTTGAGTCTATGGTAAACGACAACTATTCAATACACTATGTAGTAGGATCGTACTCCCTATATCATAATTACAAAGAGAACTTCTTAACTAACTAGCCATACATACATCCACATTAGTATATGTGACACAGAAGAAGTCAAATGGATACAGCATTGAATTATGTTTTTGCATCCTCAGCACAACCAGTGAGAGTAGCTGTTCGTAAAACTCAGAGCATGTTTGAGAGAGCCACTAAATAAAATAATGACTCCAAAGACAGGTCCTTGAGCTACTCAACAAAGAAACAGTGCATCTCGCGAAACAGTATTATTTGCCACAACAATCCCGCCGAGGTTGACTTTGCCTTTCATCCTTACGGGGTCGATAAAATAAAGTACCAGTAATGCACTGGTTAATTGCTGGCCTTGTGCCTAAAGTAGAAACAATTATTTGCCACAACAGGTTGGCTTCTGTTTCTTAAAATCCCATGAAGCCATTCTTCTAGTTTTTCATCTAGATTCCATGATCAACTTTGTCTAAGGCCATTGTAAAGTTTACATTTGAATAAATGAACAGAACAGATGTTTTAGAAGCTCATCTTAATGTTGTAGAAGTTGTGTGATATAGCTTCTTCATGGAGAGAAACAGTGCCGAGTGTCATTAAGCAAGCTATTTTGCCATAAGAACATGATCAGTTTCCTTCTTACTTTCCATTACATGACTTTGCTGATATATGAAGTCAGAGAGATAGGTCTGTATGTACTTTGCATATCGTTTCAATTACATATATTCGCTTACCCAACTAAAGGCAATGGGTGAGAGGAGGTAGGGATAGAGTGGGGAGAAGGAGAAGGAGAGAGAGAGAGAGAAAGAAGGGAAGAAGGAGAGAGAAAAGAGGAATACGAAAAACTGTTATTGCTACCAATTCAAACGATGGCGTTTTCAAGACCTAAGTAGAATCACCACTGAACATCAATCAAAATGTCATTTGCAAAGACAAATCAGTTTAAGGATTTTATCTCATTGAAATTGTCCTGAGAAAAGAGCGAGCAATATCTAGAAGGCATATCATTCTGAGATCATTGATAGTTTCATTATAATTGTATTTTGTATGTTATTAATCTAGTAAAGTTGTAAAATAGCATTTTTTAATATTTTACCGAAATATTTTTAACTCTATGTAATTTATTAGAGAAGATTAATAATATAACTTGCAAACTGCCCGGAGTTCTTGTTTCATTTAATCATATTTAATAGTATCATTTCATTTACACACACACACACACACACACACACACACACACACACACACACACACACACACACACACAACCCCCCCCCCCCCACACGCACACACGCACGCACACACACACACACACACACACGCATATATATATATATATATATATATGTATGTATATACATATGTATATATATATATTTATATATATATATATATATATAAACAATCTACTTTTAGAATCGTTGAGCAATATATATATATATGTGTGTGTGTGTGTAGCTATTTTACTAGCACTCCATTAACTTATAAACAGAAACCATACATCCATCTCTGGATTGATATTACTAAACGCCCTATACATGGAGTTTAGCATTTATTCATTTCTAATTTCCCGAGAGAAATTAGAAATGAATAAATTTAAGTTGAGAGATTAACATTGCCGTGATGAAAATCCCTTACATGTATTGAAATGAAATAAAGAAAAATAAGAAGGCAGTGACTTGGCAGAGTCACTAGAGCCTTGTATAGAATGCCTTGTGGTATTTGTTTCAGCTCTCTGAGCTCTGATGAAATCCCGCACAGCTCAGCTGTGATTTTTTTTATTGTTTCGTTGTCAACATAAATGCACCAATTAAGGTCGTTTAGTCTCTCTCACCCCCTTTCTCTCTTTCAATCTCTCTCTTTCTCTCCCTCCCACTCTTTCTTTCTCTTTCTTTCTTTCTCTTGGAATCGACTACAAAACATAACCAATAACAATGATAATACACAGTCGATATTACAAAATCTTATAGCTAACATATGTAATGAATACACCGACAAAGCATAATCGAATGTGTCTGAAATTAGTTTCTCAATCATGAAATATTAGCTTCAGTCTTACTGCGTAGCATCATATACCATGACCTTAGGTCGATTCAAGCCTTGTTAGTGAAACTGTCGGCTAGTTTGTAACTCTATTTTAAATGTCCAGCCTTATCACATTAAATGTTACGTTGATCTGCTTGACGATTTCATTAAAGGTACACGTTGTTTTGGAATACTCAACCACTTACACACCAATTCATTGAGAAGGTAGTTCAATTGACTGAACAACCGAATTCTCAGCGTCGAAAACGATAGAGAAATCCATTTGATTTTTACTTAGAGTCAAGAAAATGGTATAAAAAATAACCACTTTCCGTTTCGTCTTTCCAGACCTGCCAACCTCTAAAAACCCAAACGGGGAGTACCATGAAAAAAAGTGCGCCAAAAGGGGGAGAAATGAGGCAAAATGGAGAGATTTTACATAATGAAAGATATACCCATTTTCACAAGAGAAGACATTTCACCCACCCCAAAAATGATTTACAGACTTATCTTCGAAAACATTTCTTCGAATACAAATCTTCGAACACATTTCTTCGAAATCAGATACTTCGAAGTGCATTCACTTCGAAAGTGTTTAACTCAGAAAATCAAAACATCGAAAAATTGGTTTCATACACCTTCGAATATAAGATTGGGCAATAATTTGTATAAAAGGGTAATCAAAACCCTAACCCTAACCCTAACCCTAGCTTGTTTTCTGAAATAGGTCCGAAACTGATGATTCAAAGTAATTGGCCTGTTGAAGGTATTCTACTACGAAATTTTTGCTTGTAGACGATTTCTTTCTTCGAAGTTTTTGTTTTCGAAGAAATGTGTTCGAAGATCTGTTTTCGGATAAATATCCGTAAGCGCCCCAAAATGGGTGGCAGTCCTCCCCGTCGGACGGGGAGAGTTGACAGGTCTGTCTTTGTTATTTGTTTAGTGTGGAGAAAGAATTTGTGACCATAGTGTTCGTAACTGTTATGTTGAGGGTTGATTAATCAGTATTAAATAGTGGTGGGAGGATCTCGAATCCAAGGTAGCAACTCGAAATATCAGAGTTCAACTCTACTCACAAACTAATTCTAACAAACACGAAAAACCCTTTTGATACTAAACCGCTTGAAATCACTCCTAGTTCTACAATACAAAACTATATGTTTTAAAATGTTAATATTTATTTTAAAACATTCCATTATGATTTATCAAAACCTTTAGTAAGTTCTATTCTACACGCTTAATAATTAGAAAATTATATAACTAAATCCCCCAAATTCCTTGATTATCTTCAAAATGATTTGAAAATTATATGCAGTGTATTAGATTAGAGATATGACAAAGAAAGGCTTAAATCGATTATATAAAAAAGAAAAGACTATATCATTTCATATTGATTGGATGTTTATCTTTGAAGCAATGTAATAACACGAAGTTCTGAAAATAATCCTTAAAAGGTGAATCTAGCGTGATATAGTGTTAAAGCCTAACAATACAACTACGGGGAAATGTCCCTTGTTTCACTTTTT
>OZ024745.1:58614571-58637071 GCA_964016885.1 Eledone cirrhosa
TTTTAGCTTTGTAGAACCGATGCAGTCTCCCCCGCATATGCAGTTGAATTCATAAACTACGTGGTTCCTTAGTCATGTTGGGTTTGTGTTGTTGTTTTTGCTGCTTTCTCTGACCAGGCAATATATATCAGGACATTCTTGACGATTTCAAACAAACGAAACAGTTCTAGTCCTCTCGAAATCATTTCTATATGAAATAAATATCTATCTTATTTAATAATGTATTCACTTTATTTATCCGTGGTTTCTTTCCGATTCCCTTCGGAAAACCATTCTTAATTATGGGAGGGAGAGAGAGATGAGGAAAGAGAGGGAGAAAGAGAGGGGGAAGGGAGAGAGAGAGAGGAAGGGCAGAGAGGGAGAGAGGGTGAGAGAGATAAGCTAGCATTATAAACCAAGATATATTTTTATAAGCAAATACTATATCAAATCATAAAATTGGATTTACACACAAATAGGAAATGATAAAAAAACTAAAAGAAACCAAACCTGTGTAGTGAGTGTCCCACGATGAGGCGAGGCCCTTGTTATTTATGACGCTGTCACTCTTGAATTTTATCCATAATCGACGACTGGTTGAATTAACTACTTTATTTGTTGTATTACAGCTATAGAGCAACTCTTGTGAAGCACTACTCCCATCTCGAATCTGGTAGGCGAGTAGATGTTGAAATAAATAAACACATAATCAATTTATTTGCAATATAAAATTGACATTTATTGAAGATGAAGACGACGACAACAACAACAATATCAACAATAACAATGACAACTGAAACAGATGTAGAAATTAATGATAATCTTAATACAACACGATTCTTTTCGCAATATATTACTTACTTCTGTGAGTTTTCTGTTGTATATAACTTCAGAGCGACATGATAGTTTGTGGATGATCATTAGTCCTCCATAAATATTATTAGATTTCAGTAATATGTTGGCTTGCAATATCGTTAATCTTAGTTTATTTACACAAAATGCATACGTCACAGAGGGAGGCTCATTGTAGTGTCTCAACATACTAGAAAAAGCAGCCAAACCTCGCTTAAATTATGCCATGAAAATTGAGGGTAAACGGATTAATAATATAACCCTAGATACACAATGTCTGGGAGAGTGATGGGCTGGTCGTGACTTAAATGTTTAGATAAGGTATATCAAACATGCGACCCGAGGGCCTCATGCGGCCCTTCACAAGCACACCTGCGGACCACACAAAGGTTTTTACAGCACGAGCGTAATATACAATAAAAAATATTTGCTGTAATGTGCACAATTAGCTGTCATGTGTGGCCCTCAGACAACACATATGTGACCCACGTGCCCCTCGGAGGACCCTTAGTTGGACATGCCTGATTTAGATCATAACTCTCCCTATCCAGGGCTAACCTGATGTTAAACAACTACAAGACCAACATTAAAATAGAACACCATAACTTTAGTTGTATTCTATCGTTTTTAGTAGAGTGTGTCATCAGGAAATTCGGATAATTAATCTCCTCACGACAAACTGAAGAATTCAATTCTTTTTACTAATTAACTTTAAGCTACACTGAATGCCATTATTCTCTTTGAATTCTAATATTTTATTATTCTTAATTTACTGAAATTCTATGGAAATTTTCATGACACTAAATAATTGTTTCTACTTTTGGCACATTGTTAGCGAAGAGAAAGGTCAATTATACCGAACCCCAGTGCGTTACTGATACTTTATTTTATCAAACCCATAAGGATGAAAGGCAAAACTAATCTCAGCAAGATATGAACTCAGAACACAAAGGGCCGTAAATATATATCGCAAATCCACCGCTAATGACACCAAATAATCCTGTGCGTGAATGTACATTATAGTCAAGTTAATAATATTGGTAAATTTAGATTTCAAACGGTCGCCATTTTGAAGCCCTAAGACGGCCATGTTCGGAACCCTAAACAAATGGCAACATTGATTTTTGTGTTCAATACATCCTAACGTTTCCAAAAATGTATAGTTTAGTAAATCTCCAAAAAATTTGAACGAAAATACACAAGAAACTGGACTATTAGTAATATTTTTACTTTATAAGCTAGTGGGGGTATTTGTAGTTCATGTACGTGAGATCGGATTTCTTACGATCTTCTGATTTACTACCTCACAATATTTGACTTTACCCGCACCGTCTCCCTATATAGCCTAGCCTCATACGAATGGGCTAAATTAACTTTCATTAACAAATGAGTCATAGTTGAGTTATCTCAGGATACTGATCACTGATTCAATGTGGAAAGTTATAAACAAGAAAGGATAAAAGAAAGTACGCGTGGGAGAGAGAGAGAGAGTGAGAGAGAGCGAGAGAGCGAGAGAGAGAGAGAGAGAGAGGAGGAGGGTGAGACTGAGAAAGTAAAGACAAATATTAATTTTTAATTATTGATCGCTGATATCCTCATTAATTATCGATATTCGATAAAATGATGCTCAGCTTCTTGAAAACTAACCTAATTAAATTGACGTTACTGGACAGAAAGCGTTGTTTTAGACGAATCTTGTACATTTTGTATCGAATATCAAGATGTAGCTCCTTATCCTTAAAGATTCTGTCGGGGTGAAGATGTCATATTTCATCCTTAAGATGTTGGCCGCAATGTTACATTAGTGACATTACTTACTATCGTTCTCGCAGACACGCTTTTAGGTGAGAAAATGCCTTCTTTTTTTTTTTGTGAAAAACTTTCTTAGAACGAGAATCTAAAATTGGCCACATATAGGAATAATCCACGATAAATCATTTGGACCAAACATTTCCAGCCATGTAATTCTATCACACAGTTTACTGACAGGGCTCTTGTGTATACTTACTATAGAGACATACAGCACACAGACACACATGTTTGACAGTACAAATGAGAGAAAGTATACTCAATGCATGTTGCAGAGTTTATCTAGTCATTTGAATTGATGATTTTCTCATTCGCTACTCAGTCACTCAGTATAAAAAGATGAATGACTGACAGTTTTAATATCATTTGAAATATTAATTAAATTAAAATTAATGTATCCCTGCATATCTGTGTATCCAAACACACACTGAAAAGATCTCCATTCATCTGTTTTTCAGTGAGGTCTATTCTAGAAATACCTTTGTTTATACCACTTAATCAATGACTAATAAACTTTCTGATATCTGTACATTAAATCAACCTTTTACGAGGGAAAAAAAATAATGTTTTTATCGTTAGTCGATCGTTTTATGTTTAAGATGATCAAAATATTATGCCGTTGTTAAGCAACGGTCTTTTGACATTCACAAATATAAATATTTTCAGAGTTCAAATACAAACAAGGTTTGTGTATAAAATTATTCTCCAGTATTAGCAATATGTTAATAAAAAATAAAAGAAAAACATAGAACAATAATGTTAAAAGTATATAAAGAACAAGTATCACACATCATATACGCATACAAACATATGCGCACACACGCACACACATACACACAAACATATATACTAAGATATATTCGGATGATGCTTTCTGTCAACACTAAATTTCACAAATATTCGATCAGTCAGATGGTCGTATAGGTCTATAACATATGCATTAAATACATTTCTCTTCCAATTTCCTTTTCAAATAAAACTTGAAAAAGTCTACGAGTCCACGAAAAGTCCAAAGCGGAAATTGTCTATTTTAAGCCATTTTAGTTCCCCACACAACCTCCTTCGACAAAGTCGCCAGATATATAAAACTCCCAATGCTTTCTGGCCAAAGGAAGGCGGTGGTGGGATCTTCACAGTGGATTCAGCTGATAGCTAGATCCATCTTATGCGTGGTAGCAGCTGTTCAATATAATCCAACAAGCCAGCAATGCTCGAGCACTGGTTGAGTGTGCCGAACAACCCTGTAAGGATGAAAGATTAAGTTAACCTTGAAGGGATTTGAAATCAGAACGTAAAAGACCATAACTCTATGCCGCAAAGCATGTTGTCCAACAGTCTACCGGTACTACCTAATAATAATAATAATTGTTTCTACTTTTGGCACAAGGCCAGCAATTATTCCAGTGTATTACTAGTACTTTATTTTATCGACCCCGTAAGGATGAAAGGCAAAGTTAACCTTGGCGGGATTTGAACTCAGTTCGTAAAGGGACGTAACTATGCTGGAAAGCATGGTGTCCGACCCTCTACAGATACTGCCAATCCACCGCCCTAATAATAATAATAATGTTACACGTTCATATACACACCAGACATACATAAACAACGTTGTATAGTGAATGAACAATAATATTTTACCTGAATGAAATCCAGACAACTGTTATTTAAACTGTGACCGTTAAATTGATGTATCGTCAATTGAACGGTGTAGCCATCTTTAGCCTCCAATAACCAAATACAGAAGCTATCTTTTGGGTAGTTGCCAGGGTAACCCGGTGTCGTCAGATTTCCTGGTGAATAGATTCGGATTTTGCCACCACATTCTAAAAATAATACAAGAGATGCATAAATATAAAACAAAGATTAGCAGTAGCAAAAGCAAGAGAGGTGGCTAGTGCCTGATTAAGTGAGAAAGGACAACTCAAAGTGTAAGTGTGTGTGTGTGTGTGTGTGTGTGTGTGTGTGTGTGTGTGTGTGTGTGTGTGTGTGTGTGTGTGTGTGTGTGTGTTTGAGAGAGAGAGAGAGAGCGACTGAATGAAAGAGAGAGGGAGAGAGAGGGAGTGAGTGAAAGAGAGAGGGACTGAGTGAAAGAAAATAGAAAGTGGTCAAAAGTGGAAGCAGAGAGATAGATAGACAGAGAGAATGACACACAAAGTTAAATAAATGGGAAGAGAGAAAAAGAGCTATAATAAACGATGGTACAATAGATTAAGTGGCAGTAAGGTATATATATATATATATATATATATATATATATATATATATATATATATATATATATATATAAGCACAGCATGAAGGAAATAGAAAACTAAAGACAATAAATTAAGGAGGTTGGGGCGGGAATTATGGAAAGATTCATAGACAGACAGACGGGAATAATACGAGAGGTTAAATGACGAGAGGTCAAATCAAATGGCTAAATTCCAAATCAAAAATGCCAGACACTATCAACTTATTTTATTTTTAACCATAAAACATACTTTTGAATTAGATGCAATGTCAGACGACAGACACACGAGGTAGTTCCAAATACATCATTTAACTTCTAGTTATAGAGCGAGAAGCCAGCTTCAAATGTAAAAAAAAATAACAAACATCCATCCACCAACAAGCTGAACATCTGTCGCGTTCATCCCCTCAGAGCTAGAGGACTGAAAAGTTTCTACAGTCTTAAAGGTAATGAATTGGGGAAAGTTTAAGATTCTAGGAAATAACACAGTATGGCAGTACCGACCAGTCTAAAATTTATCTACTTTAAATTTTATTACAAAGAAGATATGTGATAGATTTTTATCCCTGCAGATGTTAAATTGAAGAATATAGATGTAAAATCATATGAATACGAAATTGAGGTCGAAATTATAAATGGAGAATTTTAATTACTTTTCTTAAATAAATTTCATTTAATAAATTTCATTTAATAAATAAATTTCATTCAATAAATTTCCTTTAATATTTAATTATATAAATTGTAATCATTCTATATTTATTGTCTATGCTGCTTGAAATAAATATTGTTAATTCTAGAAATTTAGTTGTTTGCAATGCATCATCTTAGAGTTATTAAATAAGTTGTCATATCTGAAATGGAGCTTTAGATTTGAAGTTTGATTAAATACCATAGAATCGTAAGCACCATCTTTTGATGGAATCTGTTAGAACCATCATGTAGATGTACAAAGATTGGGAAATAAATGATGAGAAAGAAAGGAGAAATGGAAAATTTCAACGGAGAAATATTCAGAAGTTAATCAAACTAGCTGACGTACCCAGCTTCGCCCGGGTAAACAGATGATAAGAGAAGACAGGTAAAAGAGAAAATGACTGTATTGGATGTTTGTCTGGTTACAGTATGAGGCGAGTCCGTGGTGTCTGTGTGATACAGAAAACAGTAAAAAAAAATCTTCCAGATATACCAGATTCTTCGTTGTACCGTTATGAACAATTCTAGGTGCTCCCACCTAGAATAGTGACCTCTAGGAGATGGTTCATTTTCTGCCTGACTGTAAAACGTGTATCATTGCATAGACGTGGTTGTTCCACGTTTCTCAAAAGGATGATGGAAGTTCCAATCTTTTATATTATATGTAGATATAGATAATTAATATAAAAGATGATGCTCAGCCAGTTCGTTTTCAACCATCGCAGCACGTCGTCGCTGCTTGGCTCCAGTGTTTCGTTGACGTTGTTCAGCCAGCTCCTCTTCATTCATGGCGGCACGTCTTCGCCTCTGAAGTTCGGCGTTCCGATGGCGCTGTTCGGCCCGTTTTTCTTCATTCCTGGCTGCACGCCGTCGCCGCTGTAGGTCACTGTTTAATAAAGTCGAATTGCTTTTACTTTCTGTGGAACGCTGCACGCACGCACACACACATAAACATACGCGCACGTACATACACACGCACACATGGTTACAGCGTTCACTTTGCCTCTCTGTTTTTTACTCTCCCCTCTCACCCCCTCATTGGCATTATGCATATTAATTTAAGTTTGGCGTCGTTGAGGTGGGCGGAGTCGTTTGAAACCTATGAACCAATGATAATCGAGAATTATGACACACGGAATACTGACATTGTTGAAATTAATATATAGATTGTTGAAATTAATATATAGATATCAGTGTGACAGTTTTACTGCTAATAGTTACTTTCACAACGTTTTTCGAAAAAGGATCTGGCAAGCTATATCTGAGTGTATATCAAACTGAACAATCAAGGCGAACTGTATTCAACATCTTTAAGATAACCAGAGACTGAAGGAATAAATTATCTTAGCTTCCACTGAGAAGTTGTGAAAGGATTTGTGCTCATTGACGTATATAGAAATAATTCTATTGAAATTAGAAAACCAGATTACTTCAGTGGAAGCACTTCAAACACAGACGTGGCTGCTTAACTGGCCAGAAAGAGCAGCCAAATCTCTCTCTCAAATCAAACACTGCCGTCTTAAAAAAGCACATACTGGTTAATATGTTCTGGGGTTCACAATGCATGAATAAAAGATAGGTTGGTTATAGTTGAAAAGTATTGATTTACAGGTGTTCTTGATGAGAGCTAACAAAGAGGTGGACAAAATCAATAACCACAGTATTTGTGAGAGCTGTGTATTCACTTGACCTGCTAGAATTAGGAGTTAAATCTTAAACTAACGTCTTAAAAACGATATATTAGTAAATGAGTTCGGAGTACTGACCTCTCTTCCAAAAGAAAGATGGGATGGCCACAGTAAGAATGTCTTTATTAATAGATCTGCTCAGTCAGAGCCGACATGAGCACAAACAACGGTAATATAACAAAAATGATATTGAATGCGATCGGTAGGCTGACATATGTCTAAACACTACTATTGATGTTGAAAATGTCTAGACACTTCAATATAATGAATATTATTGAACAATTCTAATCAAAACCTACACAGATATACTCACCTGGAACTACTGAAAACAAATCTGCTCTTCGTCACACACACACACACACACACACACACACACACACACACACACACACACACACACACACACACACACACACACACACACGCACACGCACACGCACACACACACAAATGCATACACACACACAAATGTATATACACACACACACACATACTTGCACAGACACACATTCACACACATTTACAGACTATCACTTTTTCAGATATCTTAGATATTGAAATTTATAATTTTTATAGATGGAAGTAATTTACACGTACGGCTCCACTATGGTGTCTGTGATATTTCCTGGTTACATCATTATATCATTGGAAAGATATCGATGAAGATTGTGAAATGATGGAGGGGATTAATGAAGATGAGGATTAGTAACTATTTGGATTGTGATCGATTGAATTGACAACATGTGGAAGAATAACGATTGGATAAGAATTGGGCGATAGAAAGAGTGAGAGAGGGAGGAGGGGAGGGGAGGTGGGGAGGAGGGGGAGGATGAGGATGAGGATGAGGAGGATGAGGATGAGGAGGATGAGGAGGAGGAGGATGAGGATGAGGATGAGGAGGAGCTAAATAAGGGGAATATAAAAAGCAATGTAGAAGAAAAGAAGTAGTAAGAAAGAGAAAAGATCATAACAAAGAAAAAGAAGTGAGAGACGAAAATATGAATATTTGGACGACGAAGAGAAAACTAGAATAAAGTGAGAGATATAGGGTAAGTTGTGAATAAGAAAGAAAAGATGAATAAGAAAAAGAAGGAAAGAACAGTAGTGAATAGTAGATTAGAAACAAAGTTTAAATGAGGGCTTGAAGAGAAGGGAGAACTAAGGAAACTGAAGGAAAGCGAAATTGAATAAGGGAAGAATGGAAGTGAGACAGTACATAGAAGTGTGTTTTGATCGGATGAAATAAGAAATTGTTGTTGCTGTTGTCACGGCTCACACATACACAGAGAACCCAGTTATATTCATATGTCATATTTTTGTGGCAACAGAAAGCGGGATATGAATTCACAACTGATACATTGCTTGAACAGATATCGCAAGGTATCACGTCTGACGATATTATAATTCCAACGTCGTGGACTGGGATTTTATTCATGAAACCCGAAACAATGATAGGTAACATTGATCTTGGACGGAATTTGAAATCGGATGGCAGAGAGCCAGAAAAAGATACTGCTGGGCATTTAATACGACACTCTAACGGCTCAGCTAATTCATCGCTTTGAAGTAATGAGAAAATGAATTGGAAAGCTGATAATCAATAAGAAAATTAAAGGAGGAAAAGGGAAATAGAATATAAGAAGGAGGATATGAAGATGAAGGATAATAACAGGAGGCGAGATAGCAGATAGAAGGGAGGAATTAAAGAAGGAAGTAAAGAAAGGGCACTAAAAAAAGACATATTGATAAGAATTTGGATCGTTACTAGGTTAAAAGACTTGCAAACACTTGTCCAATATTTCACGGAGAAATTAACATATTTAATTGATTCTAATTTGTTTAAACAACGGCTCCCCTTTCATCTCATTCCTAGCAAGGTTACTGTAACTTGATGATGATGATGATGATGACGATGATGATGATGATGGTGATGATGATGAGGATGAGGATGATGATGAGGATAATGATGATGAGAATGAGAATGAGGATGATGATGATGATGATGATGATGATGATGAGAATGAGAATGAGGAGGATGATGATGATGATGATGATGGTGGTGAGGGTGAGGATAATAAGAAAGATGGTGGTAGATGAAGCTGTTGGCAGCATTGGTTGTGGTGGTGGTTGTGGTGGTTGTGGTGGTGGTGGTAGTGGTGGTAGTGGTGGTAGTGGTGGTGGTGGTAGTGGTGGTGATGGCTATGATGATGTTGACGATAAGGGAGAAGGTGGAGGTAGGGGAGGCTGGTGTTATTGGTTTCGGTGGGTCTGTGGTTTCAGATGATGAAATGAGTAACGTGGTTAGTTAAGCTCATATGGCAGCTGTAAATATTGATATTGTTCTCGAGCTAATTGATATATATATATATATATATATATATATATATATATATATATATATATATACGGATATATATACAGGAGGCCACAAAAATGTATATACACTTTGATACACACTGTTGAGGTGTGTATACATTGTTTGGGACACCCTGAATATTTATATATATATATATATATACATATATATGTATATATATATATATATATATATATATATATATATATGTATGCATATATATATATATATATATATATATATATATATATATATATATATATATATATATATGAAAACAGAGAAAGATTATTAGGAAGAAAAAAATATTTTTTCCCTTTTTATTTATATATATATATGTATATATATATGAATATATATATATATATATATATGAATATATATATATATATATATATATATGAATATATATATATATATATATATATATATATATATATATATATATATATATATATATATATATATATATATGTATACATATTGCTTATCCCATTGTTTATGAAGTTTTGGGATAGTTAATTATTAACTATGATCTTGGTGGTATTGCTTTCTCATCATCGTTGTTGTTGTTTGTGGTGAACATTCGTTTCCCACAGAATTCCAAAGGATAATAAATTGTATATTTACGCGATGAAACAATATTTTACCAACAAGTGCTTCAGGATATTTTAAGAATTTGCTCATTACCCTGGGGAGAACATTTAAATACTTTAATTTTAGATATTTTTATATTTTCACAAAACATCGTGTACAGGTTATTCAAGATGACCCGTTCTGAAGAAGCAGAAAGATAAATAAATGGTGACAATAGAAATTGAATTGGCAGACACAGCTGTAAATAGAGACTCTTAGACTTTGCTGACAAAAAAAAATATATATATATAAAGAAATAAACAAAAAAAAATAATAATAAAAGAGAAAATTGTAATAATGTTGCGAACCAGAGGAAAACGCAATGTGGTCGGATATGTACGTCCTAATGACACCAGAAAACCACAAGGATAAGTATCCCATTGTGGGAGCAGAAATAAAGGTCACCAGACTGATGGCGCAGGACAGAAAGCTTGAGGGTTTACTGTCCAAAAGAAAAAAAAAAGCAGAGTGGGCAGCGAACAACAGCAGGCCTTAGGGGCAAACACCAAAGATTTCACAGCTGCTTTAACACTGATCGCAACCCCAAGGATACTCAGAGCGGAAGAAACTCCCTTGTTCTCTGTGTCACAGATACCATGCACCCACGATGAGTTACATCGGCAAAAATCTTTTCCCAGCACAAAACCGGTGCGGGTCACGATAAGTAATGTTATGCTACAGTCTTTCGACGTTAGGGAGGAAATAAACTCGTTAAAAATTGTGGACGAAAAATAAAAATAAAAGGATGGATGTAAAAACGAAAGAACCAGCCCAAATAAAAGACAACTAAAGCATACAAAGAGGGATTCACCGCAAGAAATATTTCAACATCATGGGGTACTGGAAAAGAAAAAATGGCCTGCTATGGTAAAACTGGAAGAAAACGAATGAAAAAATGTTGTCTTAGGGCGAGATGGTGAACCAGTAAAATGCGCTCCAAGATGACAGCTTTTCGATAAAGCTCATGATGACAGCCTATTGATGTTTGAGAAATTGTACTCAGAGGATGTTGGGCTCTACATGGCTCGGTTGGGGGTAAGAAAGTACCCAGAAGTACTTTTATAGATGTCCAGTCGGAAGTTGGTAAGAGTTTTCGACAGTCTCAGGATCATAAATAATATTCATTACCTGGAAAACGCTGAACAATTCTATATCCTCTGAGGATGCACCCACAACCTTTATTTTCAAAAGTTTGTCTTACAAATGAGCCTTAGTTAGGGCAAATATATATGATATTTTATGTCTACTTGGGCGACAGTACTCGCATTTGTCACGTTGTGCAATCACGAACGGTAATCTAATGAGAACACTGTTGATCTCTCTCTGTATTTATTTTCCTGGTCAATCAATGAGACTTGTATAATTTCGAATAACTTGCAAATCACTGTATGCAACTCTCAGCAATTATTGTAATTCATTGGTATTCCTTTCTTTGTAATTTATGTTATTCTGTTCTACCCAATATTAGTAATCTAAACGGAAATGATATTAAAACATAGTTTGAATCCCGATTCGTTATGGAAAAGAGCGACAGTGAAAATGATCTTGCTTGTATATATGCTTGGTTGTCCGAAACAATGAGATTATGAATTAAATATATATGTAGACGTATGTGTGTGCATATGTACATAGTTATACAGTAGCAAAGTGTATTCTGGTTGGTATATGTTTTAGAAGTAAGGATGAATTTATTTGGATGGGTAATGGTATACATGTGTGGGTGCCTAAATATGTGAGTATATATACACCCGTGCGTTCAAGAACGTGCATTATATTCATTAGTGTGTATTAACCAGAAATATACTTACAGATGAGCAGACACTTCATGTAGCGAGTGCAATGAACGTCATGTCTATGAATACTACATGTGTGAGGAAGCCTGCGTGATTGCATTAGGACCTAATGATTAAGTGAATAAGGCATTTGTGTGTTGTACTAACAGACTATTGTAGCTACACGCTTGGCAAGTGTAGTTATCTCACTTTAATTTTTAATGGTATTTCCCGTGTAAGGTCTGTAGATTAGTGTGTCGGATAAAATGTCATTGTGGTATATGTACGGGCTCTTTAGATTCTGAGTTCAATTCTCATCGAGGTCAGCTATGTCTTTCAACCTTCAGTAAAGTGAAGGACTGAGTTGATTTTAATCACTTTTGTCCTTCTTCCAAATTTGCTGGCCTTGTGCCTAAATTAGAAACCAATATTAATTCCTGTGTAAGTAATCTCTTTTTTCCAATATTAACCTCATGCCAATGTTGGACCAGTACTGACCAATCGGAAGAACCTCTTCCACCCGCAATCATGTCATACTATTTGTTGTTGGCACATATTTTTAATCTATCTGAAGTAAAAATGATTATTCTCTCAACTTGATGTATTGAGCGACTTATATTAAATGTGGTCTGTTTCCGTTTTTTAACGGAAAACCAATCCCCCCTCTCTCTCTCCCTCTCTCTCTCTCTATATATATATATATACATACATGTGTGTGTGTGTACGCGCGTGTGTGTGTGTATGTGTGTGTGTGTCTTTAAGTTCAGCAAGATAATTTTGTTTATAATTCCCAAGACTAAAAGCGATTTTAAAAATATGTGCAATTCCATCGTATCAGTATTCCATAGAGTTTGAATGAGTTGGTTAATGTTTGAGATTTCTGCTTTCCGAGTTCTCAGTAAAAATGTTTTGTGACCATTGATTCTAGCTATAAATTAAAAACTGATTATCAAAAATTACAACGGGTGAATTTTTCTTCAGAAGTTGATACTAACATTATTTTATCCATTTTTCTAACATGAATTCGAAATCAGCTGACAGCTGTCAATGGGCATAAAGTTTCTGATTTGTTTTCTTCTTTTCAAAGAGAATCAGTGTTTGGCCGCCATTGTTTGGGCATTTTAACGAGAATTTCACACCTTCACTCTTTGTTATGAAAAATATAACTACTCTCATCTTCAGCAGTGAATTGATCTATGGTGAAGATCCGTTCAGCCATGGCGTTCCTATTGTTCTTTAGGCATTCTGTGTCCCCGACTACATCATTCAATGTGTCATTTTTAAAGATGATATGTTGTGGTTTGATGAGAGTTCAAAGCCATTTTCATGGCCTCCGTAACTGGATGGAGGGGAAAGGTATCCTCAAACTGATGACCGATTCCGAATGTTTTCAATAGAGGGACCACCGCTAAAAGCATCGAAGGGTCAAACGGTGGTATAAAACCGGATGACCGATTAAGTTTATTACCCCAATAGGCTACAGTGGGATTTGAACTCAGAAGGCAAAGAGTTGGAGCAAAAATAGCATAAGGCATCCTATCTGATGCTAATAAGACTACATCAACCTAGACTGTTACTTTATTTATCGACCCCAGAATGATGAAAGGCAAGGTTGACGTCTGCATGATATGTGAGGCGTATAAACTGTTGTTGTAACTACATTCAATTTAATTCAGATTTCCTAACATACGATGTGTTATATATAAATATTTAATATTTAATTCATTACATCACCAACAAATGCACATCATGTAAATTCGATTGATTGTTTCAATTAAGTTCTGTTTTATATGAATATTATTTGATAAGTTCGTAGGCGGAAGGATAAAGATATTTGTCTTCTGGTGAACAGCTGATTGACTCTGAAAGACGTAAAGACAATTTTTAATGTTTTTCTGTGTAAGAAGAGAATAGCAGAATGTTTAACTTTTTACAGCGAGGCATATAAATTGTAATTTTATATATTGTACTAAGTCAAGAGTTTTAATTAATTAAAATTAATTATGTATTGAATGCAACGGTGAGTGAGGATTATGTTGCAGTGCAGTGACAACGCAGAGCGTGTTTCAGCCTTAATAGACCTCCTCGGTGATGGACAGTTTAAACGTTTCTGCATATCTTAGATACTAAAGAAACAGATAAGATTATAAATGAACACAATGTGACGTTTTAACTTAAAACAAAATTGAATGTGTGGTGAAAATACTGATGGACACCTGCTGAATGAAAATTAAATAGTAAAGTGGGCATTATAACACTTTATGTAGTAATGCAAAAAATATGAACTAATTTATCGATGATCGTGTGTTATAATTTCATTTGAAAAGCAATATTACATCATTAATAGATTATTTCGGACATGTGCTTGTTTGTCATATAGCACGATCTGAGAGTTTTTTTTCTACTAGAATGTTTTTCAACACGCTGACGCGTATGTGTGTATGTGTACATATGCATACATTTATATGTATGAGTATATAAATATAAACGCACAAACACAGACACACTTTCAAAAAGTACACACTCACAGACATACATTCACACAAACACACACATACATTTACACACACACACGCATAATTGACTCACACAGCGCAGCAAATGGAACGCCAACCACTGTTTTTGCTATAGTTTTTCCACCATCCCCTTCCTTCCTTTTATACACACACACACACACACACACACACACACACACACACACACACACACACACACACACACACACACACACACACACACACACACACACACACACACACACACACACATACATACACACACACACACACACACACACACACACACACACACACACACACACACACATACTCATACACACACACAAACATGTGTGACGAACCGACGGAAGTCGCTCAAATTTATATATCGATAACGGAATAGATCCGTCATAGCTATATTGATATAATCAAGTTTGTCTTTATTTTAATGTTTAATTATCAAAGTCTTTCGGCAGTATATTGTCAATGATATTAGTTTCCACTACATTATTTAATGTAATTAATGAATTTCCCGTAAAATATTTATTTCTGAGTATCTCGGTAAATTGAAAGAGGATCTCCATTAAGGAAGAGGAAACAAATAATCAGATTAACTTAATGGTGTCTCAGACTTATATTCAACGGAAGATTACTTATGTTGCAGAAACTATCGCGAACTAAGCATGTGTTAACTACGAAGCAATAAATTTGACATGATATCAATGGCAAAATACTGAGGCATTTGGGATTTATCCAATTGATGTGATTCTCATTCTTATATGATTCTCAATATATTTCCGACATTTTCTTATTACGGTCGCTTTAACTTAATGTATGTCATGGGATGCTGTTCTTAAGCACATAAGATGCATATGTGTCGATCTGTTATAAATGTAGGCCTAGATATTGAAACACAGATAGTCACTCTCTTTAGACTCTACGAATCACACACACACACACACACACACACACACACACACACACACACACACACACACACACACACACACGCACACACACACACACACACGCACACACACACACACGCGCGCACGCACACACACACACACACACACGCGCGCGGACACACACACACACACACACACACACACACACGCACACGCACACACACACACGCAAACAAACGCACATACATAAACACACACACACACACACAAACACACACACAAACAAACAAACACACTCACATACACACACACACACTCACATACACAGAGACACACGCACAGGCACACAAACATATATACAAGCATACACATACACATATATACAGATACAGACACAAGATACACACAGACACACACACAGGCACACAAACATACATACAAGCATACACATACACATATATGCATATACACATATGTATATACAGATACAGACACAATATACACACAGACGCACACACAGGCACACAAACATACATACAAGCATACACATACACATATATGCATACGCATATATATATATATATAGAGAGAGATACAGACACAATATACACACAGACACCAACATAGGGACACAACCATACATACAAGCACACACATACACATTTATACACATTTATACATACATACACACACACATACGCACACACACACACACATATATATATATATATACAGATGCACATACACATATCTATATATATATATGTATGAGTATGTGTATATATATATATGTGTGTGTGTACGTGTGCATACATACATTTATGTATCAGCCGTACTAGGGCGAGAAATAAAATTCTAATTTTATATATATATATATATATATATATATATATATATATATATAACTGCCTATATATATATATAGGCAGTTATACACCCAAGTGTTTGTGTATTTGTGTTTGTGAGTCTGTAAGTGTGTGTATATCAATGAGTGTATTCAGTTGACAACAATAAAATGAAAACAACATAAATTATCAATTTCCACACGGATTACTGTGTAATTTTATCTGCAGCTTAGAGAGGTGTCTAAAGATTCACGCCAGTTTTATTTCTATTTAATGTCGAACTCCAATACAATTTTCTTAGCAATATCGATTAAATTGTTCTGGATTGCTATCTTTAATGGTTAAAGGTGATATATTAATCCCCTACACCTTATTCTAGCATTTTTGTTGATAATCTCTTTGTTTTGAAGCGTTAGACGTCGCTACTGCTGTTTCAGATAGATAGTTATATTGATAAATACTTAGATAAAGGGGCATCTATATGGGAAATTGAATTCGCAGTTTAATCGACCCATTGTCTGATTGAATTATTTACCTATTGAAGTGAAGAAAACATGTATGAATGAATGTATTTATGCATATATATATATATATATATATGTGTGTGTGTGTGATTGGGGTATTTGTACAAATGCTATCTTGGTAATATGTATACTTTAACCTGTATTCTAAACTTATAAGTCCGTCTATCTTAGATTTTCTTAAGTATCCAAGAAATACCCAATACTGAACTTTATTCTGGAATGTTAGGCCGTAATAAAATTGCATTATATTATAACATTATATTATAACATTATATTTTCCTTTGTTCCCTTATGGACATAGAAAGTTACTTACATACACATAACGTGTTTCGTTTCATCAGTACCATCGTAATAGCAACAACATAAACCGTTCGGGAACATACATGAATATGTGATCCCTAATTAACCTCTTCTTCGGATACAAAAATAATTATAACCGTAGAAAACCTCTGTTAACAGCAAAAAAATTGATAATTCATTATGGTTTACACTTAAAACTCATCATCGAAATTCGGATCATATTCTCTAATCCCATTCTCTCGTCGTCCGAACGTCCAGCCCTACTTTCAAGCATCTTCCAGTTTTGTTTATGATCATCTAAAAATCTCACGGCACCATTATACGAATACCTAAAGAGACCCCCCCCCCCCCAAAAAAAAAAAAAAAAATTAATGAAAGGCGAGTTAACTTCGGTGGGATTTGACCTAGGAGCGTAGAGAGCTGGAACAAATACGTGAGGTATTTTACCAAATCACCAAACACATACACACATGCATGCAGGCATACACATATAATGCATGCATAATATATACAGGGTGTGTGAAAAGAAACGCCCTATTTACACACACACACACATATATATATATATACTAGCAGAGGTACCCGGCGTTGCTCGGATATTAAATAGCAGTTGTGTATACCATTTATGTCAATACTTCAGTGCTGCTTCGAAAACTATACTTTTACAAAATCATCGGCTTTTTCCAAAAGGGGGTTCCTGTCCCCAGGGTTCCCCTACCCAATATGTGCCAATTCTGAGAGTTCACATTCATCTGTAGGACAAACGTAGCCCATGTGTCAAGTTTTGTAAAAATCGGTTGCGAACTCCAGAAGTTATGACGTTTTGTTGCATTGCACTGCCTCAGTCGACTCCAAGGAAGTGGTTAAAGTGGTTAAATGGGTTATCTGCCGGGGGGCCCTATAATCAATATCTGGAAAAATGACAGTGCCCATGACCATCCGGAGTACATAAGTAACTTATGTCTTAAGTTTGGTGAAAATACTGTAGAAATGCATAAGGTTTATACATACGCGCGTTCGTTCGTGTGTGTGTTTGTGTGTGTGTGTGTGGGTGGGTGGGTAAGTATTTGTGTGTGCGTATGTATGTGTATGTCCGTCGGGGCATACGTATGTACTGGCATAAATCTTCACTATTTACTTTTACTATTTTAATAACCTCTGTCATTTTCGTTTTCAATTTTATTTACATCATTCTTAAACTTCGGGGCTGGAAATCATTCTGTTATTTTAAATAGAATATTAGTCTAACTCCATTTATACTACAAACTTGGTCTTGTCTTTGCATGAAATTGTTCTTCACGCTCCACATAACGACGTATTATCCTCGCTTTTTCCCGTTCATTTCCAGGGAACGTCTTCACGAACTAAAATATCGTCTTTCTGTTTTCGTTCGGTTGCAACGTTTCTCGAAATATTTACTTCTGCGTTCACAGATTACTCTCAGTTCAATTTGAATGGGAAATTCCTGTTTCATCGATTTTCTCCGTAACCATGGACTCTTGTAGCTTGAAAGTCGACCCAACGCCTCCTCGGGTCATTCTGCATAACTGTGTAAATTTTCGCTGCATTCAACCAAGCCATTTCGACGTTTATCCGACTACACCTACATATACAACGACCAACCACTTCCAATTTATATAGTAGATTTGTTTATATATGAATGACAAAAAGAAAAGTACAAAACTATACATGAATTGTTTCTACTAAACCTTCAATTTAAGACATAACCTACATATTTGATAGGACTCCAGCTCACACCTTCTTCTTCTTCTTCTTCTTCTTCTTCTTCTTCTTCTTCTTTTGCTCCCCCTGGAACATTGGGATGCGAGCCACCCCCACACAACGCCATGTTCTGAGTCTGCTTTTCAACTCCACCGTGATGCACGGTGCGTCATGGTGTATCTAACCATTTTTTTAGGTCTTACTACGGCTGATTTCTTCCAGAGAGAAAGAAAGAGATGGAAAAAGGCAGAGAAGATTCATCCCCGGAGGAATAATAAAAAAATGTTTACACTGCACATTTCATTTTTTCAAAGCTAAAGCTGCCGATCCAAAATCAGTAATTCAACTCCCTGAAAACTTTCAAACATATGCTGTTCTAGCATGAATATTATGCTAAGGGGCAGCTGTCCACAAAGTAAGATTTACTTGCATATTCCCGCTCATAAATACATGCATACATACATTACAGTTGATTTTTTTTTTATTAAAGCGTTTTCATATTATATATATATATATATATATATATATATATATATATATATATATATAGAGAGAGAGAGAGAGAGATAGTGACGAAACATAAGTCAATTACATGAACTCATAATCCTTTATTTACTGCTTTATTTGTATGAAATTGTAAATAAGACAACATTATTAGAACAGGGCGAAATAACTCACCGAACGCGATAGTAAATAGACCGTTTTGGGGCCCCAGTGACCACATTTTTGAAGTTAGAGATTTGAAACCTCGTCTATTTGCTGCCTTGGCACTTTTTACATAGATGTGTAAATTTTCATGTCCGTCAGACCACGTCTACTACCATTTAACCGTGCACAATATATATTTGTGAAATGGGTGGTGGTTGAAATTCAGTTGTGCACGGTTAAATGGAAGTAGGCGTGGTCGGACGGACATGAAAATTTACACACCTATGTAAAAAGTACCAAGGAAGCAAATAGACGAGGTTTCAAATCTCTAACTTCAAAAATGTGGTCCCTGGGGTCCCCAAACGGTATATTTACTATATATATATATATATATATATATATATATATATATATGAGTGTATGTCTGTACACGTGTGTATTCACCTCATATGGACACATATATGTGTATGGGTCTCCGTCTAGATGTGTATGTGTGTGTGTGTGCGGGCGCGCCCACGTTAGTGTATATTCGTATGAATGTTTATAGTTTCAGTAATACTATTTCCCTGAGCTCCATAATATATTCATCCCATTTGGCCAGTAAATATTTCAAGATATATTTGTAAAAAAGTCTGCTTCAAACAGTAACTTTGTTTATCAATTATTTCAACCTGCATTAATTAGATGACTTTTAAATTTTGTTTTTGTTAGTTTTATTGTTTAATTATTTCTTTCTCGTTTTCCCACGGCACTTTTAAATCTCTGCCGAAGATTGGAACGGTGCTCTTATAGAATCCAATCTAATTAATCTGTATACATATACAGAACCGTACCAGTTTATATATATATATATATATATATATATATATATATATATATATATATATATATATACAAGTTAATATAAATTAATATATTTGATAAACACAAATACCAACATATCCATGTTTGTATTGTAAATGACTAAGTTTATCAAATATATTAATTTATATTAACTTGTATTACACGGCTCAGAAATACTTCTTTCTTTGAGCTATTTCATTGTAAAGGACTGCCTGAGTTTTGAACTCATTAATAGTATATATATATATATATATATATATTAATCTCTCTCTCTCTCTCTCTCTCTCTCTCTATATATATATATATATATATATATATATATATATATATATATATATATATATATATATATATATATAAGGATTAAACTAGTTAGACCATTATTCAGCTGAATAGTCGATACTTGGGATAGTAGAGTGTGACTATATTAGAAAGAGCCGATATGCCGAGTGTCAACCCGGCACCTGCAGCAACATTTGGTAATACACACATTTTACAATCAATTGTCATACGAATGATGCCACAGAGGCATAAGCAACAGTAAATGTCTTTACACGGGTTTTAAATTGATAATGGCCTTCTCAGGACATGGTCAGTGCCAGTGAGCACTATTTTCTGTATAGACATCCTTTTGCTTCTGTTAAAATAAGTTGTAACATGGTAATATTTAACGTTATGTTTCAATTATAATCATGCTACTTACATTCTAACTATAACGACGTAACGCTAATTCGTAACACTAAATTATAAGATTAAACTATAGGCAGGTAATTTGACCTTATATGTAATTCCTGTTTTGGTGAAATATTGAAAATGTAGCTCAGATATATTTGTCAAATAATCATTCTTAATTCCAAATGTTAAAACCAACCTCTAAATCTTGATCCTAGTGTCAAGCTTTGATCCTAGTGTCAAGCTATATCCTATAGTATTATATAAGTACATCAGTACTGTAACTTAGAAACAGCATAAGAAATTTTGTACATATATTTACATACGTATACCAACACGGAACTAGCGCACAAATTCCGATCACACTACCATTGAGACAGCTTTAGAATTCTGTACAAAATCAATCATGCCTGGCCACAAAAAGACAAAAACACCGCTACCGCCAACATAGAACAACAACAAAAATAACAACAGCAACAACAACAAAAACAAAACAGCAACTACAAGAGCAGTAACTGTAGCAATTGCTTACATCAATATGTCAACCACAGCAACCAAGAAAGGATTAATGACTATGTTTGCAGATAAATTTCAACCTTTAGTTTTTACAACTTGAAGATTAGGGTTAACACTTAAAAACTGTTTATTTTAGTTTCCTATTGGCATTTTCTTTTATTTTTATTTAGACAATATTTTAATGTTTTGATTTGAGTACCTCTGTTGCTATAGAAACATGATTATATCTGGTTAATTCTATGTTTTATTATAATTGAAGAAAAGTTTGATGTTGTTCGATATTAGTTTCATTTTGACTAGACGCATGGGGCTAATATTTTAAAGGAGAGGAAAAAATATATGGGAGTAATCTTTATACATTTTCCAAAGGCATTAACGACATAAGAGAAGTAAAATTGCTTCAACTGAGAATTTTTAATACCTTTTACTACTTTTAATTCCCTAGAAGAACCAAGTAAATAAATATATTTTTCAATACGCATGTCTTCTCTTTAGTCCCTGGCCAACAATTTATTATGGACTAGCAAAAATACAGCTCTCTACCGTACGTAGAAATTAAAGAATGGATTTAAGTTGTTAACCTTGTTTTTTATTCATTTTAAATATATATTTATTTATTTATTTATTTATTTATTTATTATAAGAAAAGATTAAAGTTTAAGCAAAGAATCGCTGCTTTCACCCTTAACGGGATCTTCTGAAACTAAAAAAAATAAATCTGTGTACGCAAAAGTAAATATTTCGAAAAATATTACAACTGAACGAAAACAGGAAGACGATACTTTGGTTGGTGAAGATGTTCCCTGGCAATGAACAGAAAAAAGCGAGGATAATTACGCCGTTATGTGGAGCGATGAGAACGATTTCTTGCACATAATGGCGTAATTATCCTTGCTTTTTTTCCGTTCATTGCCAGGGAACAAAGTATCGTCTTCCTGTTTTCCTTCGGTTGTAACATTTTTCGAAATATTTACTTCTGCGTCCACAGTTTGATTTATTTTAGTTT